>OZ005650.1:204533458-204890958 GCA_963930645.1 Salticus scenicus | reverse complement strand
AAAAACAGCAAATTTAGATTTTAAAATAGTCTTAAAATAAAATAATTTTTATGCATAGTTTGAACGTTAACAATTTAATCACTGTAAAAAAAAAAATTGTAAAAATAATGCTCTTTTTTAACATAAATACAGCATAGGTTGCTGTAAATTTGTATAGCTAGTTCTGTAATAATAATTGAAGATTTGTTACTTCACATTGTGCTGTAAATCGGTTTAAAAATTTTTCCAGAAGTATTTTTGTACGTATAACAAGATTTATCAACTAGTCAGTTCTGATGTTGACTTTATCTGTTTTTGTAAAGAAGAGTCTCTGTTATTCCTACGGCGCGGTTGGCAAAGCGCTGGTCTGTGACACAGGTGATTGTGACTTCGAATCCCGGGCTATCCAAGACGGTTTGCTTCGCATGAAAATTAATAAATTAGCTTTTGCGTGTAAAAAAATAAATACTTTTTTAGTGTCGTGGCATAATTTGAACATTAACGCTATCTGTCTGTCTATCTTTGTCATATGTGTGTTTATACCACGAACATATTTCTTTCTATCGAAACATTCAATTTGTTTTTAAGCTTGTAGACATTAAAATTGTAAATATATATATTTTTTTATTTAAAATTCGGAAAAAAATATTATTACTTGTTTATTTAATTTAAAATATTTAAAATAATTCAAAAAGAGACTTTTATTGAAAAAGATATAGTAAAACGAAATTTAAAATTAAGTTGAAACGCATAAAATCATATATAAGTTTCAAATTCTTTTCTTAAAACCTCATCAGTATGTATTACATCTACGAGGCAAAAACTTACAGCTGCATAAACAAGACAAGTTTTTTCTAGATTTCTAAGAGGTATTAGACGATTTTTGTTTCTTTTTTTCGAGATTATGCACCGTTTTTAAAATCTAATAACATCCGAAACTTCAACTGGCAAAATTGCTGCCCTTCTTCTGTAAGGTAATGAAAAAATATCGGTTGTTTTAAGAATTAAAAATGTAGGATATTTTTCTTTCTTGTGTGATGGTTGAGCCTTTGGCGATTATTTAATTATGTGGTTTGTTTAAATTAAACTGTATATATATATTTTTAAAAGGCTCAGTTGTTTCAAATGGAATACATTAACGAAGTTCATAGTAGCCTATTAGGTACCAACGGCGTACGTTACAACATTGTTTACATAGAATTTTTTTATTTATATAATTATGATTTAATGCTTATTTAAAATAATTGATCAAAAATGCTCTGCCTAAATATCCCTTGTGATTTTCTATGAATACATAGTATATGTTGTAATACTGTGATAAAGCAGAAAATTCAAAATAATTTCAGCTCACTTAATTTACTTAAAAAAAAAATCTAAATTACTTTTGAAACATTAAAAAAATAAACTTCCACTGGTTATCTATAGTCTTTTCATGATAAATATTTTATTATACTATTGTTTTTGATGACAGAGATTGATGATAATTTCCATACATAATAATCTATTTTCTATTACTTGATTATAGTGCTCTTTTGTTTTAGATAAGTAGATTGCTTTCACACATTTTTATAGGATTATTTTACTTTAAATATAAACATTGTATAAATATTAACAACATATTTTGGTTTTGTAAACAAACACCATACCAGAAACTGCCTGAGGTTATTAGTATTATTGTTGTTATTATTATGAAACTTTAGATATTAAATTTTAAATACAGTCTAAAACTACTTGTATTACACACCATGAACCATTGGGTATGATATTATTTTCATTGTGCATGATAAAAACTTGCCTCAATCTTATTTTTATTAATTGAATGTTTTCAAATAAATTTTTTCCATATAATTTTATTTTTATTTGTTTATTCATTTACTTTTATTTATTTTTTATACATTTAAAAATTTCAGTAAATAAAATACTCTTGATTAATCTAAAAATTTCATTATATAGAATTTTTTTATACCTGTGAGTTATCGTTATCATGTTTATTAGAATTGCAAATTAATAAAATCACTGAAATATAAATCTTAAATATATTTATATAATCGCAAAATCGCAAAATATTAAATTTTATATTTTTTAAAATAGAACTTTATAGTTTACATATAATTCATTAAAATGTGTAACAAACATTAATTATATTTATTTTAATACATTTCCTACTCCAATTTAATTGTTTGCAAATATTTTCCTAAATTAAAAATATTCTGAAGTGTAAAAATAATGTTAAATATGTAATAATAAAATATTAAATAATAAAATACTAAATATTCAATATTCAATAATAATACTAAAAATAAATAAACATATTGTATTAATTTGCTTATTCTATTGAGAAAATAAAGAAATAATTTCATAATAAAGAAACTCTTTAAATATATATATATATATATATCCTTTCTCATAACTTTAGAAATAATGTACGTTTTTTCTTGCGTGTTTTTATAGCTTCAAATGTTTTAATACAACTGCTAATGAAATAATAAATTTAAATGCAGATGTAAGGTATCATCAAGAAATGCATTGAAAAAAAAAAAGAATAAAAACTCTATTCGGAATGGGTAATCTATTTTAAGATCAGGTAAAAGAAGCCTCTCAAAAGATAAATATTAATAAAAATATTTTGGAAATATAAACAGAAATATCATTTAGTAAAAATATTTATTGAGCATTTAATATTTTTATAATGCTATTTATATATTTTTAAACATGTTTAATATTCCTTGAAAGAGCAGCGAATATAAAACAAAATATTTGTCAATCCAAAATCAGAGAAAAAAATGTGAGTAATGTGTCAAATATTGAAACGTTTATAAATATTATTCTGTACTTTCACATTTGTCTTCAGAGAAATTATTTAGGAGAAATACTCAGCTAAATTAAATTGTTTTACAATTGTGAAAAAAAAAAATTCAAAATTGGTTTATTAATATATTCATATTCCGAAACATACTATGAACATTATTGATAGAGTAATAAACTTTTTGTTTACTTTTATTTATTTATTTATTTATTTATTTTGTGCAGTGATTTATCAGTTGTTCCCCTTTTATTTAAAAATATTCTTATAAAAACACAGATAAATTTTATATACACAAACCTTACTAAATAAATAAATAAATTTCTTTAAAAATTCTTTTTTTTATTTTAGAACATTTGATCGGTATATCTTGTACTTCTGAACATCTTATTTTTATTTATTTATTTATTATTAATTAATTTTTCATTTTTACTTGACGTTTCTTAATTTGATCTGCATATAAGTAGTTCATATACGCTTTTTCGCAGTGAATTATTGGAAAATTTCACCACAAAAACACGATTTATTTTTCTTTCTTTCTTGTAATGAAGAATTATGTCTTTAAGTAAAATTAAACATCGATTATACATAAAATGTATATAAAATGGAACTTTATATGTGAGATAACAAATAAAGAAATATAATTATGAATATCCTTTAGAATTACCCAACGTACAGTTTCATGCGCATTGTATAACGCATTTTTTTTTTTTTTTTTTTTTTTTTTTTCACAGCAGTTCGCTTTTTCCATATATATATATATATATATATATATATATATATATATATATATATATATATATATATATATACCTAATTTATCAGTTATCAGTGCCTCATAATATGTAGAAATTTTAATACATAAATGTGTTTTTATACGTACATTTATGTTTAATATTTATTTTGTGTGTGTGTGTGTGTGTGTGTGTGTGTGTGTGTGTGTGTTTTCGAACTACAAAGCTCATACACGCCATTTTTAGTAGTTCATGACGTAGATTTATAAACTGTAAAATATGTTATAAAATATCACAAACATTCATTATTTTCTTGGTGAAATATTTAAGTATTATCTTAAAGCAGACACGTTTCAGTCTAATAAGCGCAGTAAATTTTGATAGGAAATATAACTTAAAATAACTTATTTTAGGTTTTGAATATAGGTCTTCATAAGAATTTAAATCAATTAGGATGCAAAATGCGCATTTATTTTATTTATATTTTTTTAAAGCTTCCAAACATATTTCTTAAGCATATTATTTTAAATTACTTGATAATATATGTATTAAAATGAGATACAGAAAAGCAATATAAATTAATTCCTTTTAAAAGGATTACTAATTTCATATTTTTATTATTATAATTAAATTTCATTATTATACTCAAATCTTTTATTTATTTCGTTTTATTTTTCTAGCAGTTAATAAAATATTTAAATAATTGGTACTATATATATATACACATATATATATATATATACGTATATATATATATATATATATACATATACACATATATATATATATATATATATATATATATATATATACAGTGCCACCGTTTATTAAAATCACATTCGTTTTGAGACAAAGTGATTTTAAAATGCGGCTGATCTTTATATCCGGCGAACGTTTCTGCACTCAAGAAAAATTTAATACTTTCCTGAATTTAGAAAGAAATTTCTAAAGGTACCAAATAAAAGAATTAATAAACAATATTAATTAACTTTTACCAGATAATTAATTAAGTGTTCCTTCAAAATAAGTAAATTAAACACATCCCAAGTTCGAAGTGCTTTCCTTCAAAGAAAGTCATCATTATTTTGCAATAATTTCACGCTTTTCTTTTAAATTTCATATATTTCCGTTTAAACTTAATGCTTTTTAGTTATTTCAGAATATGAACTAGAAATTGTTGTCTTTTAATAATAATAATAATAATTATTATTATTATTATTATATATATATATATATATATATATATATATATATAAGATATATCACTTGCGAACAAAATCAAATTTATAATTTATTATCGGGATTCGAAAAATACATTCCTTAAAATTGTTACTAAAACAAGTGATGGGTCGCGTTTCATTTGTAAGAATGCTTTAAATGTAAAAGTTTTCATCAAAGGGAGATAACGGAGAGATTGCTGAATTTTACTTTCTTTTTCATTTTATAAATAAAAATTCACATCTAAATACAATTTTTTTTTGCGTCCATAAATGGCAATTTTTTTTTTTTTTTATGAAGAGGTTTTTTTTTTTTTTTTAGTTTATTAACCGGCTGTGCTGATATTTTTAAGCGGCAGTTTTAAAATCAATTGATTTGATTCCGGCCCTTGCAATTTGACCAGATTAAGTGGCTAATTTTATTAAGCAGTGAATTTATTAAGCGGCGTTTACTGTATTTATAAACAGACTTGGGGTTAAACAGAAATACAAATATTTACACAACGTTGAAAGTAAATGTACTAAAAGCAAATTGCGGTTTCGAAAGCGTTAATCTTACCGTCATCAGTGCAAAATGTCAAGATGGATTATTGCTTTTATTTAAAGATACAAAAGCGAATTTTTGTGTTGGAGTAGTGGTCATTAATTATTTAAGAAACTAAAGGTATTAGTCAATATGAAATTGGGATACAGAACGCGTTGTAAATAGTAGGTGAAAATCAATAATATATTGATTTTATGTAATATTTCCAGAGATTTGAGAGAGGGAGTGCAGTAAAATTGCAATTAATGACATTTTTATATTTTTTTTATATAGAGAGAAAGCTTCTAGAAAATCGAGTTCATGTAAGTGTTTATACCGACTGTTTATTTTAGCTGAATTAAAGATAAAAGTATTGTTTTTTCTCCCAAAAACATTTAGCAATGTCTCACTTGATATTTTCTTGTTCTTGATTATATTCCATTTGCTTTTAAAGACAAAACGTGAGTCAAAAAATTGTCAAACAACGTTTTGTTTGACAAACGTATGATTGTAAACACTGACAAAGAATATCATAGATACCGAAAGAGTTTTCAATAGAGTCTTTTAATATAAAAAGGGCTAATTTGTTTGTAGGTATGAAAATTATATTACAGTCATATTGTTTGAAAACTTCGCTATGGCGAAACTAGATGTAGGGAAAAAAGATAAAACAATACTAATATCGGAATAGGACTTAGACGTAGATGCTCTTATATCAAAATATTTTTAACAATAATGAAAGGTTTGTAACCTTTAACAACAACAAACGTTTTTAGATATTGGTTTTAGAGCTGAGGAATTCTGAATTAGAAGAAACTTTAAGTGTGCGATTATAAAAATATAAAAGCGGCCATTTTTCGGATAAGCGAACGAGAAATGAAGAAGATGAACGAGCATGGGCAGATAATGAAAATACAAAATTTTTACAATAAACAGCAGTGCAGAAGCATTTCTCAGTTCAAGTGACAAGGGTATCAAGAAAAGTGAATGAACCACTGTTTTCTAATTCGTATGTAAATTGGATGTTATTATCAAAAGAATTTATCATCTGTATTACGCCGTGAATATCGTACCGAGAAGTGTCAGTCAAAGGAAAAGTATCATTAATAAAGCGGCTCCAAAATCGAAAAGATATTCTTTCAAAGAGACAATTTTCTAAATATCTCATGTGAATATCATCGAAAATAAGTGAGAGAGAGAGCGTATGGCTAAATCTTCTGATCGTTGGAAAAATTTGCTTTTAAATGTAAAAGTAGTTTCAGAAAAACATGCTGGTAAGAGAAATTAATTGCTGAATTTTACAAACTGTGTAATTAAATTCATTTAGTATCTTTTTAAGGGAGGAGATGATGCCACCAATCGGAATATTAATGAAAAATTATTTTACATTAAAAGAAACCATAGTGAGGTTTGTGTTGTGAATTTTTCAAAAAATTGTGGCAAAGTCGAAGTAATTTTTCATAGTATGGATGTTGGCAGAAAGTAGAGAGGAAAAAATACTGGTGAGAAATTTAGCTAAACGGTAAGAAGCAAGATTTGGCAGAATTGTTTATTTTTAGTTAATACTTATGTAGATGGATCGCAAGAAATATGAGTAAATGAGCTATGAATTTGGTGAGGTTTTCAAAGTAATGCGTTTTATCCAGTATGACATTTTGGTCTAATATCAGCTTTAGTGACGATGGCAGGAGTGATTAAATGGGGATAAAAAAGAGGTTTAGAGAACTCAAAATTATAATTCAATTTAAGAGCAGAGTACTGAATTTTAGAAATTTTCACAATCGAAAAGTTGACGATTGCATTTTAGTTAAAAATTGGAATGTCGTTAGAATGAGTTGGTTGCTCTGAAATGAAATGCCGGTTATATTGATATTGTAGAGCTATTAAATGATTTTGGTTGAGGTTTTCTGCATGAATCAAGAAATTAGAATAAATAGAAATCGAACTAGGAAAACAGGAAGTTAAGTTTAAATGAAGTCCAAATATATCTTTTTTAATATTGACAATATAAAGACGTATATCCTTTATAACAACGCGAAGAATGTTGAATTGTGAAGAAAGCCTTGCTAACACATGTGGAGTCAGTAATGTTGCGTTTTAGTTGAATAAAACGTGGAATAAAACCATGTCTCTTGCACCGAAGAAAGAATTTCAAACGATTAAAGGAACAGAATTCCTTGGCATGTAAATGGTAGAAGCGATTAATTAAATTTTTCATTGTGGAATAACTCTAACGACGAAAAGAGAAGAAAAATTGCTGACTCAATCTTACTTTCGTATGAGGCCTCTCAGGTTAGATTGATCAGCAATACAAAGGGCAAAAAAATCGTATATACAACCAGACTTGACCCATTGAACAGAAACACATAAATATGAATATTTACACTATGTTGAAAAAGTCAATATATATATATAAATATATATATATAAATATATATATATATATATATATATATATATATATATATATATATATATATATATATATATATATATATATATATATATATAAGTATATAGTATACTTAAAAGCAAACTGCAGTTTTAGTAATGGCAGCGTACCATTATCTGTGCAGAATGACAAGGTGGATAATTACTCTTATATATAGATAGGGAAGCAAATTTTACAGTTGGAGTATTACACCGTAAACAATATGTCCTATTTGCTGACAGAAAATCTCTGTAATTTGAGAAAATGCGTTCTGACAGCGTAATTTTTGTGTAAATTACCATATTTTCTGAAATTACAGAGAATTTCTGGCTGCAAATAAGACATATTTTTTTACAGTGCTTAGTATGGTATTATTACTTTATAGTTAGAGTAGCAGGCAAAAGATATTTCAGAAACTGGAGGTGTTAGTCGATAAGAAATTGGAATATAAAAATCTATGTAAATGATAGGTGAAAATCAAGAATATGAAGATTTTATGAAAAATCTCCAACTATCACTGAGAGATTATGGGGGAGGGGGGGGGATTACAGCAAAATCTCAACTAATGACGTTTTTTGATTTTTATAGATATGAAAAGCTTCTAGAAATTCGAGATAATGTAAGTTATTAGGCCGACAAATTATTTTAGCTGGATTGAAGTTAAAAATATGATTATTCTCCCAACAATGCTTTGTAATAAACGATTTGTTAATTTGTATTTTTTTTTTTTTTAAATAACACATGTGTTCTTTCAGACAGAACTTGTGTTTACATTTTGTTTGACCAATGTTCTCAGGAATAATATTACAGAAAAAAAAAATAGGATGAATTTAATGCCAGTAAGTAATGATATTTATGATTGCTTTGGTGATTGGTTATTTTATCATAATAAACAACGAGCTGCGAAATACACAGTGACCGAATTTTCCCTGTTTTTTAAAAAGAATTATGCTTACAATAAAAAAATAAAAAAAAAAAAAAAAAAAAAAAAAACATTTTCACGGTAAAGCCAGTTTGAACAAAAATTTCTCTGGTTTCATAATTTTAAACCTTCTCATTCTCCTCTTTTCCTTGATTTTAACATTTTATTGTTAGTACTTCTTCACATTCCTTTATAAATCTCATGTTAACAAACTTCATTTCGCATTCTTTTTTGATAGTTTCCAACATTCATTTAATTTTTATTTATTTGAAACAATAACCTTTCTCTCCATATATAAATATTCTCATTCTTAGAATTTTAAAATAGCAAAATTGAATTTGGGTCGTAGTGAAAATGCCAACAACTGAAGGATAGACAAAATATACATCCTAACAAACCGGGTTCCATTCTAAGTATTGAGAACATTTTAATTATATTATTTTCTCTATACTTAAAATGAGATTGAGTTAATTATTATGTTTATAATGTAATATTAAGAATTATGTTATGACACCAAAGCCGTATTTATTTATTTATTATTATTATAATACCACTTGATTACACTCTCCATGAACACTGTAAACGTAAATGTCTTAAATTCAGTTACAAAAGTGTCTTAAATGGATAGTCATTTTTTAAGCGGAAAAAAAAGGCTTACTTTTTAAGACACCTTCTTGCATCTGATATTAAGACATTGCAATGTCTTAAAACGCCATCATGTTTTAGGCTTAAAAACACCGTCATGTTAGGCTTAAAAACACTACCGTTTTTAAAGCTTTTTAATAAATAAATAAATAAATAAACATGGTGCGCGATTATGTTTTTCTGTTAAAAATAAATTTTAGAATTGTTTAGAGCATTAATGAAATATTTATATATATATATATTAAAAAAAAAAAAAAAAAAAAAAAAAAAATGTGTAGCGTTACTCGGCGTTGGAATTCGAACTCACACTGTTCGTGGAAACCAAAACCTTGAGCTAAGCACTGTCGGACTGAAGCATTTACCAATCATGCCACCGTCGAATACAGTATAACGAGATTTTATGATAAAATATACTTCAATATTCGCGAAAAGAACCGCAGTGTTATGTTTTATTTCTGATTTTTGCTATAAAACTACTGATAGTATTGATCTTAAAGTTAATAATCTTTATTATCTTAAATTTCATATCTAGAGGTATAGAATTTTTTCATAATGTATAACAAGTATGTGAAGGTTGCAGCACTCGATGATAACGATTTATTTCCTTAAAGTGATATTTAAATAAAAACGAATTATAATCATGAATACAAGAAAATTTGATGTTTTACATTTAGATGCAGGCACGTATGTGAAAGAAAAAGTTTTTAAAAGAATAATAATAAGAAGAAAGAAAGAAAAAGTTATGCACAAATTATTCACGATTGTTCACTTATAATTTCGCTTTCTCATACTTTTGCTACGTCCGTTTTCACACTTTTGCTTTTAATATAAGAAAACTTTAAAAACTTTTTTTTTTTTTTTTTAATGAAATAAGCTTTATATGTAAGTATGTTGTTTATCAATTATGTTAAAGATAATAGCATACAAATATCATTCACATCTCTAGAGAATTATTCCATGAAAATTTAATTTCATAAATCTACCATAGTTTAAGTTGCTTAACTAATTATTATATAAAATAATAATATATTTATTTAATGTGGAAAGAAATAAGATAAGCATATTTTCTTAAAGTAGATTCCATATGAAATTTTTTCTAAGTAATGCAAGTGTCTGAATTTCTAAAGTGTCTGAAAATTCAAACGCGCTTTGCTTTCTGAAAATTCGCGTACTTATGTGTTTCAGACAATTTTGTGTCAAAATTGGTATTTCAGACATATTTCTGTCTTAAATTAAGATATCTATAATGTCTAATCTATATTTTAAGACATTTATGTGTCTTAAATGTCGTTTCAGTTGATTTTATGTCTTACTTTAAAACCTTTTTATTTGCAGAGAAAGTGATAAGCCAGCGTTTGAATATTCTTGGATTGTTTCCATTCTCGACAATTTGTCTGATAAATTTCTTTTTTTTTTTTTTTTTTTTTTTTTTTTTAATCTCTTTCCCGCTTATATTGTAACAATTTTTGCATATTGGATTTATGAAAAAAAAAAAAAAAAATGCACATTGCAGGTTTTTGCACGTTGTAGAGATGGCGTATTTTATTTATTTAATTTGGTAACGGTTCTTCATTAAGGATTTAATAATTAGATTAAAAATTAGTACGTTTCATTGAAATTTTTGGTCATTACTTACAAAGTTACTACTTTTAGTCATTTAACATCAGTTTCTGTGGGTATTTTAATGCATATATATATATATATATATATATATATATATAACGAAATATATGAATGTAAACTAATAATGCCATATAGCTATAATTTATTTCATAAACTATATTATCACTAAAAGTTTTTTCACTTCAAAAATTCAATATCAATATGCACTTAATAGTTACTTTATTTCATTAAAAGAAAAATATAAAAATGCTGTATCATAAAACGAAATGAAAAGCTTTTAATTCATACATAAATCGTACGCACTTATAGAGATTTCCAGAAAAAAAAATTCCGTTTTGGAAAAGAAATAAGTTGAATATTTAAAAATCTTTACCAAAAAAAAAATCAATATTTATTATAATTCTACCTCAAATAATTAGTTAAAAATCATTTTCACAAAAATGCATGCACTTGAATGCTTCAATTTCTTAATACACTAAATTCTGAAGTAGGGAGTTAGTGAAATTTTTCATCGCCATTAAAAGCTCTAGAAATCAATGAAATTGATTTATGACCTGAGGTATTATGTTATAAAAATAATTTCTTTTCACATGCTTTTTACTAATACTTTAGAAAACATGTTAAGGTATAATAAGCATTATAGAAATAAATGGATAACATCATTCTAAAGATTTCCAATAGTTGTCTAAAATAACTTTACATTACGTTAAAATATATTACAAAGTAGAAAGTTAAAACATCCAATTTTTCAACTATATTTTAAGTGGTTTCCTTTTAAAGGATTCTTTATTTAGAGATATTTACAAGCATTTAATCATTTAACTAATATAAAAACGAATTTTAATGCAGTGTAAGTGCTTAATATAAAGTGGCGCATTACCTAGTACTTTTGCATGGTCATCTTATTCTGTAAAATTATCTCATTAACTATTATTTATTTATTTATTTATTTTTTATCATGTTTCATTATTCCAAATCTCTAAACAAGATTACTTTTTATGACAAATTTTGTCAACTTCAAAATTTTAAATGTAGATAAAAATGCTATTGAATATTATTATTATTTAAATTTTAATTACTAATATTATTTAAAAGTATTGTTAATTATGGAGTGGATTTAAATGAACGTTATCGTTTCACTAAAGGATCATTTGACTATAGTATACCCTAACAAAAAGAAGATAGAAAAAACAAATATTATATTGAATAGTCCGAAAAGGTCATGCCGATTTTCGTTAGGTGGCATTAGGATAGGTTTGAATGTATCAGAATGATTGAAAACTAATGGCATGCATACATATTCTAAAAGTCGATGCGTCAGGCGTATTTAGAAAATAAATTGATTACGGTACGTTAATTGGCGTCAGTTTTATACGTCTTTGAATTTGGAAGTGAACAAAGGTATTTAATGCTTTTCTTTTACCGGAAAGGTAAAAATTCCACATAAGTGGCATATACAATCTGCGTTGTTTATGGCAAAGTTTCTGAAGTAGGTGAAAGAACTGTGTAGAAGTGGATTGCTGGGTTTAAAGCTAATGGTTTCAACATTGAAGTTCAAGAACGCCCCAGTAGGTCCTGCACCACAGACGAAGATCAGATTAAAACACAATCGGAAATAACCCATACTACACGGCACGCGCATTAGCAGAAATGTTAAAAATATCCAAATCCACGACCATTAAAATTTGTTTTGTTTCATTTTTTTTTTTTTTTTTTTTTTTTTTTTCAATATCGGCATGAGATATTTGCACATTCCAATAATTAACCCTTTGAAGCAGATTTCTCATCAAACATAATTTTTACACTTTTTTGATATTTTTAAGTTTTTTTAGATCTAAATAAGTGGAAAATGTTATATTTAAAATTTTAATTAATTTTGGTTCTAAAATATAGAGTGGGGCACCGGTGTCCCTTTCTACGTTAAAGGTAAATTCATCATGGGACACGGGCGTCCCATGAATAAATATTTTTACAAATTGCACTTATTTACAATTACGTAGATGTAGGAGTAGCAATAATTCATTACTGATCTTTTTTAAATAATCAAATTTAATTAGAAAAATTTTTTTTGAAATTGGTTGATAAAATTTTTTCAAACTACTTTTATTTAACATTTTTTTTTTTTTTTTTTTTTTTTTTTTTTGTAAAAAATTTACTCTGATAATTTAATAGATTTTTCATAGTAACTATTAGACTCTCTTTTATAATAAACAACTATCATATAATAATAATATTTGTAATAAGAGCGTCAAAAAATAAATAAGCAAAAGGGACACCGGTGTCCCATCTGCGTCAAAGAGTTAAATAAAGCGTGTTGTAGAATTGAGTTTACTAAGTTTTGATGAAAAAAAAAAAAAAAAAAAAGTGAAATAAAACGCGAAATGCCGGAATGGAATAGAAAGTCAGTTTCTCAAATATTGATCAAATAATATTTAACAAAATTTTCACATACCCTTTGTTTATTATTTCTATTTTTGATCATTGGTTGATTACTGCAAAGAACGTGATATGCATTAGGGTGGTTCGAAAAAAACTTTTTTTTTAAATTTCAAATCGCTATAGTGCACAAAAGTTGCCATTGGTATAGACGTGAAAAAAGCACTAATTATTATTTTTTTTATTAATTTTTCTTCCGGTTGCGCAATGCCATCGAAGTTAGCAAAAAATTGTGAAAACCTTAATTTTTCATATTTTTTTTTAAACACGCCAGATGGTTTTAATTGCGTTCCTATACCATGAATTAACTACTAAAAGTATGTAAAATCAATATATATGCACTTATTATACATTTGTTTCATATCTTCCGGTCGCGCAACATCGAACAAAATGAGTAAAATTAGAAGTTTTTGCAAAATTTCAAAGTTTGACTGTTTAGTACATTTTAACCATACGACTTTTAGAGATGCTATAGTTTAATTCTATTACAATGATATATTTAAAATCCAAGCATATAAGATAAACGTGGCTATAAGATAGGCGTGGCGTACGTGACGAATGCCAGCGATGCGCGCGCAGCCCAGCCGGTCGCAGCCATTGTCGTTTCCAGCTATTTCCTTCAGTATGCTCATGCCAGGTAGGCTCACTCGAGTCAGTACTAGATTGTGTTGTGCTTAAGTCCGTATTTTTCGTTCTACTTTTGCGTTCAGTGTTATTGAAAAGTGAGTGCATGCTACCACTGGTTTGTGTACAGGGAAACCCGAAAATATTTCACAGCATTGCGTTCTATGAGAGCTATTCATATAAACCATATTTCAATAACTTTACATTGGACAAATATTAATGTAGTTGAAAAGTTTGCCATCAGATGTGCCCTATTGAAAATGGAGTAAATACCACCAATGGTTTGCGTACAGGATACCAAAAAGTACTTCAAAACATTGCGTTCTAAGAGAGGTATTTACATAAACCATGTTTTAATACCTTTATTTTGGATAAAGCTTAATCAAGTTGAAGTATATCGAGTTGAACATTCAAGTTTTCTTTCAAATGTTACGTATTGAAAGTTGAGTAAATGCCACTGCTGATATTTGTACAGGGATACTCAAAAATATTCCAAAGCATTGCATTCTATGAGAGTTATTTATATAAATCATATTTCAATCAATTTACTTTGTACAAACATTAATATCATTGAAATTTGTTATCGATGTTTGCTATCAGATGTTCTGTATTGAAAATGGAGTAATACCACCACCAGTTTTCGTAGAGGGACACACAAAAGTATGCCAAAACTTTAACGTTCTATGTGAGGTATTTCTACAAACCATATTTTAATAACTTACTTTGTACAAATCTTAATGTTATTGAAATGTTATTCATATGCACAAAACAATGCTTTCTGTTGAATGTAGTATGTTTAACATTAATATTTACTGGGACACCAAAAAATGTTCAGTTATATTAAGGTCTAACGTTAGAAATTTGTTGAGATTGTGTTTTCGTTTCATTAAGCGTTTTTAAACTTATTCATGCATTACTTTTAAATAACTTTCTACTGTAAAAATCATAAGGATCATGTGTATATATATATATATATATATACATATATGTAGTAAAAAATATGATAAACTTAGTGTTCATATTTACAGGGCTACACTAAATTATTCAAATGCATTGAGAGCTACAACTGAAAATTGCTATAATTAAAATTCCTACTTGTGTTAAGCATTTAAAACACTTTTAAATAGTGCTTAAGATTGATTATGAATTAAAAGTCTATCTGTCTGCCTTTTTTCCCTCTATCTGTTCGTTGTGGGATAACGTAGGCAAAAAACATTCAATGTTAAACGATGAAACGACTAGTACATTTGAAAAGAGTTATTAATCAATGCGTGCCGCACGATTTTTCGTTATTGATTATATTTATATTTAAAAACGCTTGTTATAATATAATTACTGTAACAATGGAAAATTCTATATCTGTCATACTAGCTGTCAAAAAAAAAAAATAAAAGTAAAAAAAAAAAACTTGAATGGCAGATTGTTAAAGAGACTTGTCACCTTTGACTGGTCACTACTGGAAATTGCATGTAAAAGCTTATATTTCCATTTAATATTCATAAATAAAAACTATATTAGATTTGTTCGATAAAATATATATTTGGACAACAATTCTTATGGATTTTGATATGTTTCTTAGAGATTTAATTTTTTTAAATTGCGTTTTTTTTTTCTTGGTGTTCAAAAATGCTAAAATTTCTATAGATTTTTAAGAACACACACACACATATATATATATTGGATGTTTAATTGAACCTTATTAAAAAGAAATAAAGATGGATTTTGCAATATATTTAAAAGAATAAATATTAAATTAAAAATATAAGAAGAAACGTACTTTTTTGCAAATTTTTACATCAACATGCACTTTTTAATTTTTTCCAAAATACTATTTAACGAATTTCAAAATTCATCCTTAATTCTTTTAAGTAGATTCTTTTAAGCATTCAAAAATAGTATTAAGTATTTTCTTATATATATGTAGAAGTTTTAGCATTTTGGAGTTCATGAATTCAAGAAAAAATGGAAACTGAGAAAATGCAGTTAAAAAAAAAAGTATATCAAAAATAATTAGAATTGTTGCCTGTATATATATTTTTCTGAAGAGAACGTATATTTATAATAGAGTCAAACTTATAAATATTTAAATAAATAGACCCGTTTATATGAAAATTTCAATGGTCTCATTATGAATTACTGAGTAAAAATGCCACA
This sequence comes from Salticus scenicus, assembly GCA_963930645.1. Taxonomy (NCBI): domain Eukaryota; kingdom Metazoa; phylum Arthropoda; class Arachnida; order Araneae; family Salticidae; genus Salticus; species Salticus scenicus. Next base: position 204,874,867 of record OZ005650.1, on the reverse strand, counting down.
GTAAAAACAAAGGTACATAATATGCAAAAATAAAATAATGAATTACATAAGCTACTAAATGTAAATTGTACGAGTTAGGAATAACTAATGGTTTTGTCAACGCACTATATGTAAAAACATAATGTATTCATGATATTTTTCAGATTTGAAGATAAAATATTTTCTTTTTCATAAATCTATATTTTTTAATGCTCCACAATGAAATGCCTATAGGAGATTTTACCAAAATTAGTAATGATAAACGTTTAAATAAACATATGCGCAAATATGCACATACACAAATTATGAAATTGATTAATATAAATAAGATTTCCTGTAAATACTGAAACTTAGAATGACCAACTCTTGATATTTTAAATACATATATAGTAATATAATATTGTCAGTGCAAACATTTGAAATTAAAAAATGATTTAATTTCAGTATTGAAACAATTATTCTGATCAAAAACGAAGACCACCCAAATCAAACCAAAAAAGAAATAAAGTAAAATCTAAATGAATTATAGCAAATTGGAATGAGAAAAAACATTATTTGCATATATTGCCTTATCAAGGGCCTGGTAGAATGTAAATATGTTAAAAAATGGATTTTTTTCTGTCACAAAGAAAGCAAAAGCTAAGAATTTCTTTGTTCTCAAGCCCGAAACACCCATCTATAATAATAAAAGGAAAGGTTTGTCTGCTCTCTGTCCGTCCGTCCGTCTGTCTGTCTGTCTCTTCTTTTATGCGTTCAGCCCCTATTGAACGCAGAAGTACAAAAATTGACATACGGATGCTCAGGAGCCTTCCCGAGGGGTTCCTGAAAACAGAATTTAAAAATTTTAATTAGTTTCGGAGATATTAATTAAAACGTTTTCCCATGTCGATCGAAAAATGACGAAAAATCCTTATTGCTTAAAAAGAGGCATTCTATCAGCAGGCGATTTTAACGGCTGTCTCGAACGGAAACAAAACATGTCGAAGTCATTAATGTCACATGATCTTGATCTGGGGTTAAAAATTGCAAATTTCAAAGTGCTTCAAATTTTCTTTTTCGCACACAACACTTAATATACAACATATTCAGCACAAAACCAACCTGCAGTTAAAATTTCATCAATTTTCATTAATAAAGAAAGCAGTTACATTTTAATTGCAAATTAAATTTTATTCTAACACGTAATCCATCTTTCAGTAGACGATAGGAGTTTCCATAGCAACAAAATACATTTGAAGGAACTAAAAATTACTTTTTCTTTTTCTTTTTACTTCCATTACCCGACTACCGTGGTATATATAGGTTTTGGGGACCTAAAAAATATTTTTTTTTTTTTTTTTTTACTTCCATTAACCGACTACAGTAGATAATGGAATTAGAGATTTCACATGATTTACATGTTTTAGAATGTCCTGATTAGGTTTGCTTTTGTATCTCAGCTACTAATTAAAATAATTTCATAAGTAACACATTATTTGAAAGCTTTGTTGATTTGGAATTGAAGTAGATTACATTTTAAAATTTCGATATTTCAAATTCTAATTAAATTATTTTTAAAACATCATTCGAAAGATATTTTAAAGTTCTTTTAAATTATCAAAAGTTCTCACCAGATTTACACATTTTGAGGTCTCCTGAATCAGTTTTCTTTCGTATCTCAGCTACTAATTAAAATAATTTCATAAGTAATAATCTTTTAAAATTTCAAAATTTCAAATTCTAATTATGATTAAATTATTTTTAATATATCATTCGAAAGATATTTTAAAGTTCTTTTAAATTATCGAAAGTTTTCCACAGATTTACACGTTTTGAGGTGTCCTGAATTAGTTTTTTTTTCTGTATCTCAGTTATTAATTAAAAAAATTCCATAACTAATACATCATTTGAAAGCTTTTTTGAGTTGATACACATTTTAAAGTACTTTTACAATATCGAAAATGGAATTCGAGATTTTACCCGATTTACACGTTTTGAGATGTCCTGATCAGGTTTTCTTTTGTATCTCATCTACTAATTAAAATAATTCATGAGTAATACATCATTTGAAAGCTTTGTTGATCTGGAATGGAACAATATATTACAGAAATTTGTACCGCCAGATGGCGCTGTAATATTTTTAAATTTCAATATTTCAAATTATAATTATGATTAATTTATTTCTAATACATCATTCGAAAGATATTTTAAAGTTCTTTTATATTATCGAAAATGGAATTCGAGATTTCACCTGATTTACAATTTTAAGGTGTCCTGATCAGGTTTTCTTTTGCATCTCAGCTAAATGAGTAAGACCGTTCAAAACTGGTATATGTAAGTTAAATAGGAGAGGCTAGAAGGGTGGGGAAGGAATAGATGCGCAGCGCGCATGGGTTTGGGACCCAGTGCGAGTTTTTAACCGATGATAAAAGATTTTTTATTTTATTTTATATTCTTAATATTAAAAGTTTGAGCTGAGAAGGAATATGCGTGTACAGCGCACGTATATCCTCAAACGTGCTCGCGCAGCGCGCTGAGGTCTGAGCAGCCGAAGGCAGTGGGGTCCCGGTGTGAGTTTTTGCCCGATGCTAAATGATATATTTTTTAATTCTTTTTCTTAAGAATGAAAGTTTATGAATAATAACAAGGAATTTTGAGAAGTCATAAGGATGTTGAAGGAATACGTGCGCGCAGCGCACGGGTCTACTCTGCCGAAGGCAGTGGGGACCCGGTGTGACATTTTTCCCGATCAGATTTTTTTTTTTTTTTTTTTTAATCACATGATAAAAATTAATGCAATTTTGAGAATTCATTAATTATTGTGATTCATTTAAAAATAGTGACCAGCGAAGCGGGCGTAGCCTGCTAGTTGTAAATAAAACCAGAAAAAACGAAGATCAACATAAAACTCATCACTACAAATGATAATCAAAAATCATTTAAAAACTTAGATCAAAATAAACTCACCACTAAAATATTAATCAAAAATTACATAAAAATTATTCAAAAGAGGCAACTCATAGTTTATGAAAAACGAGACACATGTGAAATTTAACAAGCAGATATTAGTTAAAAGAACAGTTAGTCAGCTCAAAATTAGCAGTGAACATGGAGTAAAATAGAGAATTCACAAACCTAAACGGGTTGAATCCTTACGTACATTAGGATTCATATTAATTTTAGTAACATGAATAGTGCTGTAATCTACAGTAATGTTATGAAAATAATGGAAAAAACTTAAATAAAAAATAAATTAAGAAAAGGAAAGAAAATGAATAAATAATAAAAGAAAAAAGAAATAAAATACATATAATGTCTGTACAAAATGGCCAGGAAGCATGGAACAAAGGTAAAGAAGACATAAACCTATTCAAGCTAAAAATATTTTTTTTTATTATTATTAAATAATAATAATATAAACAAGGTTAATTCAGTTTAATGTCAGATTAATTTCAAAAACGTAGAAATGTCTGCGATCGTAACAAAAAATCAGGAACATAGCACAAGAGTTTCAATCACTTAACAGATAGCACCTGGAAACGAGTAAAAAATATCAGACAGCAAGCTGGAATGTTTTACGATAGTTAAAGTCTGTAAGGTCTTTGCAACATAGTTGAAGCACTCTTTGCAGCATGCCTTATATAACTTTAGCGTGTAACTATACCAGTAACATTTACCGCAATGTCTAGTGAGGATAAAATTTAAATGATTTTAACAAACTACGAAAAATCTAGATAAACAATTTAATTTTTTAGATAAATGTCAATAGGCGACGTTTAATTTTCATACTACATATATATATATATATATATATATATATATATATATATATATATATATATATATATATATAGATAGATAGATAGATAGATAGATAGATATAGATAGATGAAAATAAGTTTAGTTATATTTTTATTATTTTAAATATAAATCTTATTATAATGGATAGAGTTATATACAAGTATGTATATATACATTAATAAATGTTATTTCCTTTTTTACTTGTGTAAACTGTAAATTTATAAACGGCTTTTATAGCAAATAAATAAATAAATAAATAAATAAATAATGTGTTATTAATATAATTTTTCTTCAACATTCAGTTATATAAGAAGCATATAAAATTGAGCGTTCTTCGATTAGAATAGTGCTCAGTTTCTTTCTTAGAAATCAATTAGGCGATGAATATATCATCTTGTTATTATCTTATCTCATATGTTATTACTATGCCAGTATTCTATTTTTATGTTTCATAATATACATCATCCCATCTTTTAATCTTCTTAGGAATGAAGCAATGAATCTAGTATAACAAGACTGCAAATCATTTTATCTTATATAATGAATTCTGATATGATTCCGTTTCCGTGGGATTTTCATATATTTTGATCAATCTCATACTAAATGATTTTGATGATTGATATACATAAATGCAATAAAGTATACAAAAAAAAAAGAAAATTGTATAAATGAAAGACATTTACAGTTTTGCATTCGGAAAAATGTTGAATAATAGTTGTATTTTAATACATTTTATTCTTTTGTAAAGTAAATCAATTAAGCTATAAAATTTCGTTAATTTATCATATTTATATGAAATTTAATTTAATTTTGATTTAGATAGATTTTGCAGCTCACTAAACCATTGCGCACTAAGAGAGACACGTATTTCTAAAAATACGCGCCTGTCTGACTCAATCAACGCGAGCATTAGCGCAAGAATTTGGCACTTCTCAGTCATTTTCCAATCGACATTTCTTTGGATTTTATTTTTTCAGAATTATACATTTTTTTTTTTTTCAGATATTTAATATGTAGAAAATATTTCTGAATTCATGCTTTAACCATTTACTAGTTGTAGAATTATGTTTGATTGTAATGTTTTTTGCTATAAATCTAAATGGCTCTCTAATTTATGGTTTTAAAAAGAACGAGTTAAAAAAAAAAATCATATTTAAAAAAATACTTTGATATATTATATAAAGGAATTAATGCACCTTATTTTGATGACCATCTGTCAGAAAATACAATAACGTTTGTTGAATAAGTAATTTTTATTTGCTACCGGTAGACGATTGATTTATCACTGTTGCAAACATTTCAGTTGAATCGCTTCATTTGGAGCAGATGTAATGAAAAGCTGTTTTCCAATCTCATAACTGTAGCCTATATAGTATAAAAAAATTACTTTGTTACAAGTAGTAATGTTATATTCCTTATAGCATACCATAAACCTATAGCATATGATACATTTAGAAATTTTACGAGTTCGATAATATTGCCTGTTTTGGATAGAAAGCCAATAATTAGTTAATTTTCGATGTTTAATTCACCATGGGATGAAGTGAATACAATAAGGGGCTAAGAATGTTTATTACACTTACCAAAACAAATGAAGATGGTTTCCCGTGATTCAAATTATGTCTGATGCTGAAATTATGATTTAGTCATTACAATTGCCCGCAGTCGTTTAAAATATCTACTGCATTTTTTTTTTTTTTTTTTTTTTTTTTTTTTTTTACATGCATACACATCTGTAATAAATTAACTTAATTTTAGTTGGATAAAATTAGAAAAAGTAAATTCAATAAAAATGAAAATAATACTTTAAAATTTAATTCTTTATTTTGGAAACATAATTAACAAGACATAAGATATATATTCTCTTAAAACAGTAAAACATATTGCGATAAAAATTTAAAAATTTTTCTTGCATATACATATTTTAACTAGATTTCCTAATTTTTATTTTTACACTTTATGCATGTTGCAGATGTCTTATATATACAGAGTGATTCATCAAAAGAGGTAAAATTGTATGTTATCATTGTACACATTCAAAAAACATTTTTTATCAAAAAGTAGATGATCAGGAATAAAACACAAATTCGCTAGAGGACGTGGATTGTAATTATGTGATGTCATGTTATTACAGTAAATGTCCAAAAAAGTTATTAGTTGGGGTTATAAAATCAAAAGTACGGCGAAAAAATTATTGGTGAACATTCAGAAAAATCGCACATTTCCCCAACTGTAGTCAGAAATTTGTCGCCTACCGACAATGTGCATCCAATGGGAGTTCAATATATATAGCTTTTTGTTATACCCACAGAAAAAAAAATACATATATATATATATATATAATTAATAATGCCGAATCTAAAAATAATAATAAATAAATAAGTTATGAAATAAATATGCAAAAGTAGAGACATTTTATCATATTAACATAAATTTAATAAAAAATAATTAAATTTAAAATAATACTTTTCGAAAGAAAAGGTTTATTTAATAAAAGTGAAAAATAATGAAAGGTGTGAGTTCCACTGAAATTGGAAAAGTTTTAGATGTTGAGATATCGAAATTAATTAAAATTTAAAGGGAAAAAAAAGTCCCTAGATTCCCTCATCTGCCAAAATTTTAATATCCCCAAAACTTTCTGATTGTTATAGATTTTTTTTTTTTTTTTTTTTTTTAGTCTGCATTCCTTAAAATATTCGCGTTCTCAATTTCATTCATTTTTATCTTTAAGATTCGGTATTATTTTATTAAATATCTGTAGAATATAAGCTATTTTTTTTTTCATTTAATAATTAAAATGTAATTTAAAATTCAAATTTTAATCATAATTATATTATATTAAGAAGACTTTTTTTTTCTTATTAATTTCTATTTTTTACTTGTAAATCTAAGTAAATACACTTTAAATATATTTTTCAGACATATTTCACATACACTGAGAAAAAATTCTGTAACTGACATCTAGAATCTAAATTGTGGCTCTAGAAAAAATAGTTCCTTGTCATACTTATAAATTCTAGTCCCCTTCGAAAGCGAGTTCTAGAAGCCCCTATCAGAATTCTAGAGTGTTTGCTATATTCTCGAGGGCAAAGTTATTTAAAAATCTCTGCAAATAAATGAGACTACAAGAGGCGGGTTTCTGCAACTATAATCTTAGTTTATTACAAAATTCTAGAAAATCAAGCGAGACTTTCTCGCAATATAAATGATTCAGAATATCTAGAGTATTCAGAATATTGTTTCATCATCTAGAAATGTGTACACTAGAAATTCTCGATCATTTCGTCTATTTAGTTTATTGGCGTGCCTTAAGCGCATAGCTCGGAAATCTATATTTCTAGTTAAGGGATTTAGAAAATGGCCACTTATTCATTCTAGAGGAAAGCGGTATATATTTTTTCTCAGTGTAAAATTGGCGAGGCGTACAAGGATATCCTGAATTTTTAATTATTGATTAGCTGTCTGCTTGTGCAACCAAGCAACTAAAAACTGGTATTTTTAGATCATCGCAAATTTTTTTCTGTATATTTTTATGCAACAGCACCACCTACCGGTTAATACGCACAAAATTTCTATCATTTCTTCTCAGAATCAAGTTGTACCGTATATAGTTTAGTGTAAATTTAGAGGATGAGATGTAGCCACATGAAAAATCAGAGGGGATCATCAACAGTAAGACCACCGTTCGTTCGATTAATATTCAAATTAAGCCAGACTTCCAGAGCAAGTTATTTGCTTTCCTTGACAACTTTACCCATTAAATTTGATGAATTACGTGCTATAGAAGCAAAGTATATAATTCCAATTTTAGAAAATATTACATCACAACAACGCCACCTATTTTCGATATACACTCAAATTGGTTAAGCATTATTTAACTATATAAAATGTTTGTAAGAGATAAGTGAGATATCTTAAAGATTGTTTATGTTTAAATGTCAGATATCGTAATTGAAAATGTTGAATTTTTTTCTATTGAATTTAAATCTTTCAATTGTTTCACGAAAATTTTAATGTTCAAAAGAGCGAAAGACAGATTTTCATGTTTTTGTTCATGTTTAACACATGCATATTTACTTTATACATGATATATATATATATATATATATATATATATTTACATAAAAACTTTCTGTAAACTTTTAAGTAAAATTTAATAGTTTTCTCACATTTAATTATGCGATAAGTAAAACAAAGTGAAATATTTCACAACACACAAGCCTTTCGGCATCGAGTCGGACCGCATTCGGCAATGTCGGTTTACTGTCGGCAAAGGCGCACTGCTGTCGGCGACTAACCAGTAGAATGCTGGCAACCGACAGTAAGAAACAATGTCGGTGGTTGCTACCGGATCGCTTACGGCTAAAAATCGGCATACGATACTGGGGCGAAATATGATATCCGGTAGTGGCCGGAAAAAAAATTGCCAACGTCGGTCCGAATTTGGGACAGTTTGTTTCGAGTTCGTATTTTAAATTTAATTAAAAAAAAAAAAAAAAAATATATTTTTTTTATTTCTGTCAGAAATGTTGAAAATGTTTAGTATAACATATGTTTATATTTGTCATAATAATAATATTATTATTAACAACAATAATACTATTAAATATAAAACAAATTAATTAATTAAATTAAAATAAATAAATAGCATTACGTAATTCATTAGATTGAAACACCAAAAAATAATGTATATATTTTCATCATTTTCTTTAAAAATAATATAATAATAATAATAAATAAATAAATAAATATAAATGCTATGTATACCTTGAGCGTAATTTAAGTATTAAATAGTTTTTTAATGTGCATATAATATGTATTGTTTAATGAAAACATTTAATCCGTAGAAATTTTTTAAATTGTAACATTTTCATTAAACAATTCACAGATTCAAATCATACTCTATATATTATTTGATCTGAAGCACAACTTAAAAATTAAAATCAATTTAACTGCATAATTAAAACCTATAACTCCAAAAGTTCAAAATTTATTCATTAGATGACAGCTCTATTTTTTTTTCAGAGAATGATCACTATACCTCGCCAAATATAGCAATAAAACTTGCTTTTTATGCCTAAAAAGTATATGCTTAATTATATATGTTCATTTCATTTTGTTTACTGCAGTTTAAATATGTTAAACTGTATCTTTCAGAAAGTTTGCCTATTTTTGTAATATATTTTAACACTCCTGGATATCCTGTACGCGAATTATTTGATTAATTTCAATGAAAAGTTTAAATTAGCATCCTCATTTGATATTGATCTAGAATAGCGAATTTGAACTTCATGCTAATATTTGTAACTGTTTTTCGGGAAGCTCAAAAGGTGTTAAACGTAAACAATCTAAAAAAAAAAAAATAAATAAAATAAAATAGACTAAAATAATAATAAAAAATAATTACATTAAAATAAAGTATGAATTTAATAGAGGATTTTTTTTTTTTTTTTTTTCATATATCATTTTACAAAATTGAAGTTTCCATACATTTTTTAATTAAATCATTTTTTCTCCTTAAGAAACCATGCATCTTTATTTTATTTATTTATTTATTTTTTCTTTTGTTGACAATCTCAATTTAAAACAACTAAATAATTATGTAATATGTATCTCAGAATTAGCAATAAAATTTATGTTGTTATAACTTAGATATATATTTTAGTTTCGCTGCCAATTGTTTCTTCAAGGGATAATATATAATAAATTATTTAAATGTACTATAGTATTAATCTCAAAATAAAATTTTACTAACAGATAAATGTTCAATAATTTCACTGGACTCAAAACATTTTCCTTAAAGAGTATGTAATATATTTCAAATATATTTTTTTTTATGTAACTATTTGATATTCTAATTTTATTAAAATATGTATTTGATCTAAACCACAACTTAAAACCAATTTAATTATATTTCTTTTGATTATATTGACTTTTAAAGTTTTAATTTAATTGTAACATCTCATAAAAGTATAGAATAACTATCTAAAATAATAACTAGCGAAACTGTACTTTATCAAGAATCAAACTTACAAGCGCCGATGGTCCAATGGTTAAACGCATGAAAAGTACAAAGAGAAACCACTGGTTGGAAGATTTCCGGGTTCTGTTCTTTCCCTGGGATAAGTAAAACGGAAATTTTAAACATAAAAGTCCATGATTACTTTACTAGATGACAGCACTGATCAGTCGGGCAGGAAACTTTTTATTTCTGCAAATAGAAATGACTGGCATCGGCAAGCCGATGCCAGTCCATTACCGGTATATGTTTGGTTAGGACACGGTTAGGTGTCGGTGTGGTGCCGCACCGGCTGCCTTGTTGGTTTTGCAGGCAACGGACCGATTGTGGACCAGACAATCGGGCGACTGCCGCCCGAAGGCCCACAAATGTTAAGTACCGGATTCGACATCGGTACGTCATCGCCTAAAACGGCAAGCCTGTAATGGGCCAACTGTCTACCGATGGGTCTGTGTTTGTTCGATTAGAAAGTGAACTTCATAAAATATTGCTTAGTTATTCTTACATATTGGTAAAAATAACATCAAAAAATTGAGTAATGGGATTGTATTTTTATGAAATTTATTAATGTAATAAAACTCTCTCTCTCTCTGATGAGATGAGCGTAAACATCTAAAATAATAATTTTTATAATAATAAAAGCAATCCACTAAATAACATTTTATATATGAAAATAGGCGGGTTTTATGGAGTAAGGAATAAAACCGATTATCTACACTAGTAACCTACACCGTTAAAAAAATTTAAATAAAAAAAAGTTAAATCTCTGAAACGCTCTGCTAATTTCAGAAAATTTCTGATTTCTAAAACTACAAGCACTGATTTTGTACTCGACAATTTGCACTCGAGACTTCTTTCGTTCCGGCGAATCAGCAGTTCCGGACAATCTTCTGCATAATTTGGGAATTAGTTAGGGGAAGGGTGGGAAAATGGTGTACTTAAGGTTATTCTGGCCAATAACTCTGTGACAAATAGTAAGAGATGCAATAAGTAATATTTATTTCAATTTTTACAATCTTGGAGGTTATTCTTCAGTACTGGAATTTGAAATACACCGCATATTTTATGATCTGCATATGAATACATTAAAGCTGCGAACTTCCCTATTTTGTCCTACGGATAGGGCAAAATGGGGTACCTCTCAATTTAACACACTTTACTGACATAGTTCATATACGAACCTATCATCGTCCTCACTAACACCGGAGCACAAGTCATGAGCCCATTTGTTACATTCACTGCACTTGATCCATCCTTCTCCTTGTGCTGATCTTGCATATATTTCGTGACAGTACAAGCATGTAACCTCTACATAATCTGGATAACTGTGTAACTATATTTCGTCTGTTGGTAGGGTAGGAATGCGACTTCTCTTCGCTTGTGAACTGTCCGACATCCGAATCTTTTGCCATTTGACCTTTTGACCATTACCTTTTGACCCCACCTCGTGATACCCCGTTTTGCCCTACAAGCAGCCATGCAAAACAACTTTGCTTACATAATAAATCACACTGAATGTAGTTCTACTCTTTCATGCAAATCACTTAAAAAACATCCCTTTAATCTAATACAAACTGTCACGTTGTATCTGCAAACTAAGCTAACAATTAAAATATCCAAACATCACACTTACCTTACATCAGGGTAATGGAAAAGTACATAAATCATGGGAGCGCATCTGTCTATGCGTCTGCAAGCCGTATTTCACGTGGAAATGAATATCAGATACGGCGCGTACAGCGTATAGCAATGTCATACAGATGACAGCATTGTATAAGCGGAGTTACCAAAAATCCCGTTTTGCCCGACCATCCCATTTTGCCCACTTTCCCCCTACAGTTAACATAGAATGATTTCATTTACAATTTAACTCTTAAAGCTTTTTATTTTTCCATTTTTGCGTTTAGAGGATTGATTTCTAAGTGGGATTGAGAAGTACTAAGTAATAAAACAGATTGCATTTCTGTGGCTTACTGTTCACATCGTCAGCAACAAAGCAGATGACATTGGCTCGATCCTGGCTGTTAGAACTAAAGAATTTTTTTTTTTTTTTTTTTTTTTTTAATGCGAGATTTTTTACAATGTGTCCTATAAAAATAATCTTGTTATGTTTGAATTTTGTCTGTATTATTCTGTTAGAGAAAATTTTTGTCACCATATTTTCCGAATGGTATACTGATATTTTGTGGCAACGTGGTTGACAGGAATTTTCTGTAACATGACAAGAATTTTTTGCAGTGTAACCCTGGGTGGAATGAACTTAGAGGGGATATTTCAAAGGAATCTTTCATGCGAGTTTCAGTGATAAACAAAGAATATTCCGAACGACTAGCATCAGGAGTGACAATTGTGATTGAACCCGTCACTTCCCGTCCAACATCTTAAAAATCAGACCTACATATTCACTAGTGGGACCTTTAGAAACTGGAAATTATAGCAAAGGAAATGTCACACGCGTGTTCATTAAAATAATACACATTTATTTGTTATATTTTGAATTCCTGTGGGTCAATATTGAAATATTAAATTTATTATTATTCTAGGCAAAACGTAATCTGATGGATTTTTTTTTATTTCTTTATATATTATATACATTTCTGAACTCAGTACATTAATCAGTCATATACTAATCAATATTTATATTCATAGATAGATACAACAACTCTGTATGAACAAAATAAAACATATTTATCTGCTTATTATTCAGGTGTATATGAAATGCATTGTTTTTACTTTTTTAAATATATCGTATATAATAATTTTAAACATTCCTGAATAATTATAAATAACAATTTAAACTATTGACATGTTACTTGCGTGCACTTATATTTCCAAGTGTTTTAATCTTCCTACCTTTGAAATAATATTTTTCAATGCAGATATAAGTCATCATCGTAAAATGCATCGAAAGAGAAATAAAGGATTGATAAACAGTAATTTATTTAGCTGAAGTAAGAAGCCATATAATATATATATTTGTAAAATTATTTCGTTGTTTGATTAACAAAAAATATTAAAGGTTCAATTGATGTATTAAACTTTTTGGCAAAATATTTAGTCAATTATAAAAATAAAAATAAACATATTAAATTAAAAATAAAGACTGTAAAATGTTTAAGTAAAATGAAATTGAAATAATTTCATCTGATATAATATTATACTTTTCATAATAAAAATATAATTTTTGGAACGAAGTTCCTTAACGCGGGTTGCGGTAAGAAGTTAACTAGCAAAAAACGTCACTTAGCCAAAAACCGTTACGCTTGTTTTTGTGCAACTGTATCGCCAAACCCACTGCTCATAACTGTATGTAAATTTATATGTAAATACACCTTAACCTAAATTAGTAACTGTCAACTTTTGGTTTCAACCGCTCAAAAGGTGGCGCTGCTATACAGCGATTTCAGCAATCTAAGGGGGCGCTATATCTCAGTTTCTATTGTGTATAATTAAACAAAACTTGATATGTGAGAAGGTTATTATGAGACACTATGTTTATTCCATTTGCATGGTTATCGGTCAAACGGTGGCGCTGCGATATAATCGATTTCCGCAATTTAATGGAAGGCTCAGGAACTACTACACAGAATTACATAAAAATTTATATGTAGATATACCTTCACATATATTAGTCTCTTTCAACTTTTGGTGACAACCGCTGTACAGGTAGCGCTGCCACACAGCGATTTTTGCAGTTTAAGAAAAGGCTATATCTCAGGTTCTATGGCGTATAATCAAATCAAACTTGATATGTGGAAAGGCCATTATGATACATTATGCTGCTTCAAGTTAAATGCTTATACGCGAATAGATGGAGCTGCTATATTTGAAATTTCCTCGATAACAGGAAAGTTGTATCCCAACTTGTATGACATAAAACTGTACAAAATTTGATATGCAATATACCCCTTACAAAAACGCATTTTTTAGGATGCTATATATATAGACAATAAAACTGTCTTTCTTTGGATATTTAGTGTTAGTTTTAGAAAATCATTCGCATTCACCACGTTAGATAATTTTAACAAATAATAGTTTTAATACATTATTTGACCTTTTTATAGGAAAATATAGAAAAAAGTGTTGTGGTTATCACAAAATACTAGTTTTATTTCAGTATTATATATTTATATATATATATATATATATATATATATATATATATATATATATATATATATTTTATAATTCATGTTTTATATTTAATTTTTAACAAACAAATATATTCGCTAAAATATTAAATGCAACTTTTTAATTTAATTCCTTACTTTACATTATTTGCAATGAAAAAAAAAATATATATTTATATATATTTATATTTATATAGAAAATATATTAACTGTAAAATAGTGAGAGAGAGAGAGAGCGAGAAGGAATGAACAATCTAGATCTCTATATCAAATCAAATTCGAAAATGGAAAAAAAGCATGAGGAACATCGTTCCTAACGGGGGTCTCCCGACCGCAGATACTTTTTTTTTTTTTTTTTATGTTTCATTGTTAGATCCATATATTTATATATTAGGCCACACATATTGATATATACATGACGGATGATTCAAAAACAGATGTTATAGCGATTATCTTATAAACTAAGAGTCATAGATGCTTAGTTCGACTTACTAAATTGGTTCAAATCAAGAATAGTATGTCTACTATGTATGGCCTTTTACTTACATCCCCTTGAAAGAATTCGTACTTTATCGAGAATATTGTGATTATTAGGAAAGGCCTTTTTCTTACAAGGGGATGTATTATATACATTTCCTTGTAAGAACTCGTGTTTTAATACGTATACGTATTAAAACACGAAAGTTAATACGTATACATCCCCTTGTCTTTTCCTATGCCCGTCTTTTACTGTAATTGATATTATAAACAAGTTGTCATTGGTCTATATAAGATGACATAAGAAACTTCATGCCTCTAAATGAATTTGTTTCTGAGATATTTTAATTTCAAAAATGATGATTTATACCGCTTTGAAAGAAAATTTTACAACCATCTTTGCATGCCAAATCCTTACTTTGGGGAGTTATTCATGAAATGATAACAAATAAATATAGATACATTTGTTTTAAAATAACAATTAAAATTATTCAAATAAATTAAAAAGAAAGAAAGAAAGAAAGAAAGAAAAACTAATGCAAAAACTCTCTCCAATCTGGAAAATTACAAAGCTTAATGTTATGAAAATGAGTGACTCTGAAAATTTTGATTTTATAATTAATATCAGAATAATTTCTAATAAAACATTAAAAATTGCACATTTCGTTAAGATATGTGACACATGACCAAGTATTTGTGGCGAACCACTAGTGCTCCAAGGGCAACCTGATAGCGACCGCTGTCTTATGTATTTTATGTTGATTAGTTTATTTTCCTCATTTTAACTGAAACAAAAGTACAATTATCATAAAATTATAAAGAAATGTTACGATCAAAATAAAAAATCAATTTTACACTAGAAAATTTTCAAACTTTGCTGCAAAACATTAGTCGGAAATTTGAAAGATGAACATTTTTTGTTGTTTTTATTTGCCATTTTTACCATAAATTTACTGTTTATTTGCCGTAAATATTGCGACTCACCGTAGACTTTCCGGTTAAATTTCGTTAGCGAGATTTCCTATTTTATACTGTATGAACTGTGTTTTATCTATAAATTTTAAATTTTCTTTAAATTAAATCCGTGTGTCTAAAGTTGAAATATTTTCAAAGCATTTCTTTGATAAAAATAATAACTGATAAGATAATTACCACAATGAATGGTTGCAAATTATATCATTACTGTGAAAAGCTTAAGAAATCTATAAACAGGATTTATAAACTGAGCTATTATATCATAAGGAAATTACATCGTTTCACATGCTTTTACCTAATACAGTTAGAAACAAGTTAAAAGGTAATGAGCACCATTAAAATAAATGGATGACATCAATCTAAAGATTTTCAATAGATGTTTAAAATAATTTTAGATGTATTATAGGTATTAGAGAAGAAAAAGGTTAAACGTTTAGTTCTTCAACTACATTAAAATCTTTTTTTTTTTTTTTTTTTTTTTTTAAGATGTTTAGTTTTTAGATGATTGTAAGACATTAAGTTTACGGCTGTAATAGATCTATTGTAGTGTGTGTTTACTTTACATCCATAAAAAGCCTAGTGTTTCTAGAAAGGTTAAGAAAAGTTAAATAAATTATATTTTCTATAAAAGTGGCATTTTCCTTCTTTGTAGATTTTATTTATTTTTTATTTAGTTTGCCCTGTATTTTATTTAAACGGTTCGTATAGCTACTAAAGTTTAGGGTAAAAAAAAAAAAAAAAAAAAAAAAAGGTCAAAAACTGTTTGGAGATTCATTTAATTATCTCAATTACCGAAATTGTCATAAACTCAATTGTTTTTATATTCCAAAATTATAAAAAAACAAACTTGCATTAACAATCAGCTCAACGAGATTTTTTTTTCTTTTTTTTACATTAGAAGAGACCAGTCTAGTCGGCATAAATTTTGATTTTTTGTTTTTCTTAATTTTTATGCAATATTTCAAAAAAAAAAAAAAGAAAGAAAGAAAAGAAATAAATAAAAGAAAAAGAAAAAAAAAAATGTAAATGCATCAGACAATACAATGAAAACCCGTTAATAAATTATTTGTTTATAGAACCTCGGAATCATTTCTCGTAAAATCTCACAACTCTTACAACTGGTACAGGAAGCGATGTTAGCTGGCTTACTCGCAGATGTAATTTAGTATAATGTTGTATGACAGAATCCCTTGGTCAGAACACAGCAATGTTCCACTGAAACAATTTTATAAAAATTAACATTTATTTTAAATACATTTAACAAAAATGTTTTGCTTAATTGCGTAATCAAATAATGAATTTTTCAAAAAAAAAAAAAAAAAAAAAAAAAAAAAAACTCTGATTATTATTGTAGCTACCTATATTTATTCAAATATAATATATATAATATATATAATATATATATATATATATATATATATATATATATATATATATATATATATATATATATATATATATATATATACAGTTCAGTGTTTAAAATCAAACATTAATGCTGCTTCAAGTTGACTAATATAACATCTTTTTTAGCATTAAAATGAACCAGTCTCGTCTGTCAATCAGCATTTTTTAACTCTTTCAACATGCGAATCACATTTCCATCGGCATAGGCAATCTCCTTCAGGTACTATCGGGCTTAATATTTCACCAAAACGAAGTCATTTATTTTGTATTCAGAAGGACAGGAGAGACCTTGATAAATAGGGATTCGTTGTCGGTCTTGTTCAATGTAACCTGTTGGCATCTTTATAGGTTCCCCAAGTGCATGGTATCTGACAAATAAAACTCCTTACCTTCGTGTTGGCACAAGGCTGAGGCAGAAGTCTATTTACCATGGAGAGATTATTTATCATTTTGAACTATCATATATAAAAGCAAAGCTATGACATTACTATATCGTACCTGTGCCATCTAGCCCCATACATAATTGTGGCAACTAGCTGTAGATGATTATCCGACACATGATATACATCACAGAATCCCAAACTTCAGAAGCAAAATATTATGCTAGATGCATAAAATCGCAGTTAACCAATTTTCGAAAACCGCCATAAGCAGTATTTTATTTCGATCTTCAAGTTCTTCAGACACAAAAAAAAAAAAAAAAAAAAAAAAAAAAATCTCAGACCAAAAATATTATTTTAATTTTGAGATTGGTAAAAGTAAATAAAGATCTTCTTCAAAACTTTTATTGGAAAAATGACGACTGTTCTAGGGGGGAAATATTTTCATTGTGTTTTTCACGATTTACGTTATGTTTGTATTTAAAATCTTAGGAAACTTCCTCTGAAATTATATTGCTGAAAAAAAAAAAAAAAAAAAAAAAGCCCTGATCCTATTCCTGCCGATTCTTTCTTAAAATGACCTCCTGAATCCGAATATGACCCCTATCTTGCCCCATAGCACACTGTGTTTTCGGAACGTCACATCCTCATCCAATTTTTATCACTCTTCGGTACTTTTATGGTCATGAATTTGTTTTGGAGAATGGAAAATAATTATTTTAACTCTGAAACATTATATATATATATATATATATATATATATATATATATTAAGTGATAATAATAATTGATTGATGAAAGATAACTTGGGATTTCAGTGGTAAATCCCCCCCCCCCCTAAATCTTCCCATTGCTGCAAATGTTCATGTTATGGAATTTTTCACCTCTTTAGGCCCTCAGAAGGTACTTAACAGATAAAGTATTTCTTTTCTCCACAATAAATAAAATTTATAGCCATAAAATTACCAAAAAGTGATAAAAATAGGATGGTGTCCCTAATAAACGGTAGGTGGTAGACCAAAATGTCCGTCATAGTTGGTTTCAGGAGATCATTTTACATAAGAATTTTCAAAAATTATGTCGGGGGAAATTTCCATGCTGAGCAATGTAATTAATAAATATATTTAGAAGCGAAGTTTGAACATATTTGAGTATAATCAAATAATAAAATTAATGTTTAATGTTTATTTCAAATAAATATTTCTTTTTACTATATATCTTTTTTTTTTAGTTATATAGTAAAAATAGAAAACATAATAAAAATATTATGATGAAACATTTTAATAAGGAAGTTTAACATTTTATTTGTTTAAGCTGTTTGAATAAAAGGAACATTAATTTATAAAGCTTCACAAGCTTCCTGGATTTAGGATTAATCAAATTCCAGCATTCTTGAGAATTCTCCGCACCTATGGCAGAAGGTAAAAGGTGTATTGTTATATCTTCAGAATGCCCCTTGGGATGATTCCTAGAACGATGCCAATAGTTTATGGCTTAGTAGATGTGCGGTGTAAAATAATCCACTGAACCAAATTTAAGTAAAGTCTTCAAAATGGTCCATCTTGTTTTGCAAATCTGAAAATTTATATAGATTAAAGTGACCAAAAGTCCACATTTGGTACTGTTCCTACTTTTTTTTTATTATTATTAATTCATCACGCATCAAATAGTTTTTTAAATAAAGCTTTTGTCACGTAATTTATAATTTGTAATTGGTAATTGTACACCTTTTTTAAGTACTATTTTTGTCCCCATTTTTTATTTTTAAATTGGAGACATCGTGTTAATTTATTACCACCTTTCTTTTGGATTATACATTTAGATTATTATATTTCCTGTAGAGAAATTTGGTCGCCTTAAGGTCTATTTTTTCTAATTTCTAGGTTATAGATCCCAGATCATCAACAATTGCATACAGTGTAGCTGCGCGGGCGATGTTAAATTTCATTCAACCACATCTTTCTTAGTTGCATCGTTTAAATACCCATTTATTAGATGGTAGATTGAAATGCTTTGCAGCAAGCAAAGTTCACTTTAACGCATTTTGTTTGCTTATGCTTCGTTGAAAATTTTAACTAATCATTTTCTACTTTAGACTAATCCATCAGTTTCAGCCTGCATATTTATTTTATAAGTTTATGTGTTAAATGTAAACGGTGTTCTAACTGAATACTTATAGCTTTTACAATAGTGTAGCTCTAACGAAAGAATTATAAAATCCTTTTTGCTATTATTGAACAATAAGATTTTATTGCGACATAGAAACAGTGAAGAAACTGTTTTTTTTACAGAAAATGCATTTAAATATTTATTTTTACACAAGATTTATTGTTAGATTTCTGGATGAAACTGCTATAAATTTGCTTGTAAGTATAGCATACAAAAAACAAAACTTGTTTTAGAACCTTATTTAATATACTTTCCAATGAAGTTTTTTAAAACGGAATTTGAAGAATTTGAAAAGTATCTGGGATGTTTAATATTTTTTTTTTTTTCGGCAATTGAAGTCGTAAATGCCATTTGCATGTGCACAAGGTTTATAAAGTTATTATTTTTTATGTCAATCATATTTCATTGTATAAATTGTATTATTAATTAAACATATATAATAACAGGACTCACCTTTAGTACATTTCAATGTGTTCCTTTTGCACATCTTGGTATTGAAGTCACCGCTCAACAGTTGCTCGGTAACATGGTGCAACAATTGCTGGTGTAATTTCATCAATTGTAGTTGCAATAAATTTTTAAGCTGCACGAAAATGAGCATTTTGACCTAGTACAATTTGGATTTAATACATCCCTATGCAAAGAAATCTAAAATTGTGAAATCTTGTGAGCATCGAACCCACATTTTCGGCATGCTCAAACCAATCCATCTGGAAAGGAAAAAATGACTGAGATAGGGGTAAGCAGTCCCGCGAAATGGGGTGTTTCGCGATCCTCCTGGAACATAAACGTATCATTCTTCTCGTAACTTCTTAGTTGTGGATAAAAAAAAAAAAATACTCTAACACATCCAGGTATATGTTACCTTTAATTGTCACCTTGGCAAACATGAAGGGCCCATAGATATTTGATCTGGTGAATTTCATTCATGCATTCAATTTGTATGTGCCTAATTGCGACTTCTGCAGCGCATTATTGTACTTATTAGTCCAGATACTACAATTGTGTCTGTTCGCATGTTCTCACGTGTGGAAATATTGAGGATGCCATGATGTATCAAATTATCATTATGAAGACTCTTTAGTATTTCATGTCACATAATTTGTTTGGCTGCAATGTCCTTACCGTGAATTTTATGCCGAACCTGGATGCTGTTTGCACGTTTCTGTAATTCGTGAGGTTCAGTTCTCCACACAGTGTTTTGTTGAACAAGCAGCTTTCCGCTCAGTCTCTTCGTAAATGCGGATAAACAACCTGCTATTGCATCCTCTACATGCTGCACAGTGTCTAGTGCTAAGGGTGGTCTCCCCTCAAATTGTGATGACTACCAAAATATTAACTAATGTTCCGTGGTATTGTTAATACCTGCCAATTTTTTCACACCATTTTAATTTTAGAGTGATTCTCTCCAAATATATTCACGATTAACCAAGAATAAAAATACTATAAAATATGACTAGAATGAAAAAAAAAAAAAGGCAGGTACTAACAATATTACGGAATATTAATTAAGATTTTGGCAGATATGAGTTGTCCATCTACAACACTATCTGTTTGCTTGAATTTATCAACCAAGGACTTGATACATATTCGGCTGGGAGCCAGGTACCAAACATGCTGGTGAAATCTGTCTGCATCTGTTCATAAATCGTACCATGCAGACGAGGGCATACAACAGTGATTTTTCTTATGTTGTTAGCATTGTTTACCGTTACCAGCAAAATACCATATTTTCTTTAATGATTTCACTCATCGTAAAAAGAATGTGTAGATACTTTTCAAATGCCCTGTATATACGCTGGTAATACTTATACATGAATTCACAAATTTAATTTTTAAACAATGTATTTTTTATATAAAAAATGCTTGGAGGTAAGGCTTTATTATTTTATTCGTTGATAACACCCGTTTTCCACAGAGGATTTGTTAATATTATGTATATATATATATATATATATATATATATATATATATATATATATATACATATATATATACATATATCTTAATTTCGATTTTTGTTTAAAAAATGCAAGTTCTGTTTTAATTTTTTTAATAAACTATGATAGATCATTATATTTTAAATGTGAAATAAACAATCTTAGAATTTTTTCCCCGATATAATGCACAAAAAAAATATTCACCTAAATTTGAACTTTACATAGCTTAACTTATATATTTTAAATTTTATGTTAATAACAAAATATAATATGCAAGAAAATATAAATATGCATATACAAACATAACGGATAAGAGAACAAAAAACTGCTGAAAATTAATGTTTTATATTTCATTTTTTATTCTTAAATGCCATATTTTAAAACATAAGAATTCTAACTTTTTATTTGGAAAATAGCAGACATATACTAACGTAATTTAAATTAATGTATGCGTAATTAGAAAACAGCCGTGGTTCCTTTTTTTTTTTAAACAAATATATTTATGTTTTTAAAAAGAAAATTATTCTTCATGTAAGACTGGTAATTTCGGTTTTTTTATTATTATTATTATTTTTTATCATTTTTTTTTCTCTTTCATCTTTTAGTTTTGGAAAATTGAATTTCTTGTTTATAAAATTACTTCTGCTGGTTCAAAGCACTTACAAATAATAAGTATTTTCATTCATTTGTTTATTTATTTATTTAATAGTTTAATCTATCTTTTCTGTTTAAATATATTTTATGAGCTTTTGTAAGAATTTACCCACTTAAAAAAATATATATTTCTATTGCTAACTGAAAGAAACCAAAACAGTTTAAAAATTTGTGATTATACGTTATCCATTTATTTTCGTAATATATTTATGCATGTATAAATTACTAAATATTCCTGATTTATTTTTGAGCACCTAATTAATGTAATTGTAAATTTCTTAAAGTAGATTTAGTAAAATTTTCCAATATTTATTCATGAGGGAATATTACTAAGATTGCTAAGAAAAAAATTCAAAATGCGGATATCTAAATATGGTGGTATCTAAACTATTTTTGTAATGCTCTACACTATTTGTTGTAGATATGAAAAGACGTTCGCTTGAAAATCAGTTAGAAAATTTATTTACTGGGAAAAGTAACAGTTGAAAAGTGTTGTTTCAAAAATAATTGAAACATTAAAACGCGGAATATTATTTTACCATAGGATAAGATAGAGTCTTTATAACAGGCAATCAATACACCTAAAGAGGCAATCAATACACCTAAAGAAATATCCACTTCAATAACTACTACAATTGTATTACACTTTTATTAAAATGTTCAAATAGAGGAACGACACTGTATGAGCAAATGTATTTAAAACCTTTAAATTTAGACATTTGGACGAATATTTGAAAAAACGATTGATGAAATCTCTAGTATTTTCTAGGTATAAAGAAAATATTATACTGCATATATATCAACGAAGATTATGCCCTGTAGGCAAATAGCGTACAAGTAACAAATTAATGAACACTGTAAAAAAAAAAAAAAAAAAAAAAAAAAAAAAAAAAAAAATCCCGTAAGATTACGGGGAAAGCCCGGCAGCAGATATTCCAGACAAATCCCTTAAAAAGAATCGCTTAGACCGTAAATTAAGTGTATAGTAACCTTAAATTACGTCATATGCCTGTAAAAAAAACATTTTGCCTGTAAAACCAATTTTTTTTTTTTTTTTTTTTTTTTTTTTTCTGTTTACTGACTTTGTTTGGAATCGCTGCTGCCATGTTTTATCCGTAATTCGTAATCTTACAGGATTTTTTTTTTCTTTTTTCAGAGTGAAAAAATAATGTTTAGAATTAACCTGTAAAAATGCTTTAAAAGTGTTTTCGTAGGTTGATCTCAGCAATGCTTGAAAAGAATTTCTTGAAAACAATGTTTGAAAAAGTTCTTGAAATTTCTTGAAAAACAATGTCGATTAATATATCCGTATAAAATTTCAACAGTACATTTATTTGTAGAATTAAAAAAAAAAAAAAAAAAAAAAAAAATATTTTTCAATTTTTCAATATCGAAGACATTTTGTACGTTTTTTGATTATGTCATGCAGAATTTCCAAACCAATACTATGCTATTTTCTAAAAATTTGGCAGAGTTTTTGGATTGTCGTTGTATGGCATATGGCCGATTTACAAAACTAGGGTCTTAGGCGAATAGAGGAATGTCCTATGTTTGTTTTTTCTAAGAGGTCACACGATTATTACTAACGTAATAACGCAACCTTAGGAGAAAGCACGGAAAACCGCAAACAGCAAAGTAAATGAGCGTAACCTGGAATCGAACCCATCACTTTTCATTTACCAGCGTTGAGCGCAGAACCCCTCAGTTACTGATATAGCCAGAGTTCATTGAAAACAACACAAAGAAATTTGAATTTGGATATATTAATTATTTGATGAAACGCGAGCATGTTTAGTAAATAATTCTTAACATCACGCAAATAATACTTAACAACATATTTTAACATTTCTTTCATAAAATTTATTATTTAAATTTAAGGATTATTCTTCTAAAAATGCAAGCATATATTGTTAAATTTTGGAATAATATACATGCATATATATATATATATATATATATATATATATATATATACAAAAATAAATTATCAATAAATACAATAAATTATCAATAAATAAAATGAAACAACCCCCCCCCCCAAAATATATATATATATATATATATATATATATATATATATATTAATTGAATCAACTTACACAATATTACAATTAATGAATTGAAAGTAAAAATTTTCTTTTAGCACTGAAAATTAAATTAAAATTTTAAAGAAATAAAGGCCAACAAAAAAAAAAAAAAAAAAAAAAAAAAAACAGAATATTGCAGTTCACCACCCAAAAATGAGGCCGTCTTGAGGTAAGAATTCAATTCAGTCAGAGAAAATAAAAGATGTTTCAAGATCTAAAAGTTAAAAGAAAAAAAATTCTTTAGCCTATGTTTTTCAACAGGAGAAAAGAATAAATACAATGCATTTAAATATATATATATAATACAAAATGAAGTACATAAAAAGGTAAAACATGCAAAATACATCAAATTTATATAATATTTTGTACAAACATATAAGATTATAAAACATTAAGAAAAAAAAGAAGGAAATACTTATCTAAAAAATTAACTACTAAGTAAAATTAGTTTATCTTTTAGGTAAGCTCGTTTATTTATTTATTTATTTATTTTATGTAATAGTTTTAAAAGTTAATATGTTTGAATGTGTAAAAACAAGAAGGAAAAAATTGCGGTAAATCCCAGTGTTGTACAATTTTAAGGTTTTTTTTTTACCGACAAATTACTAATTCTACATCATCTATCTTAAGAAGTTATCTATTAAAATATTGTTTAAAAATATTTAAAAGAAAAAGAAAAATAGATACTGAAATATGAAACAAAAAAATCATTTTAAAATAGTAGAATAGCATATGATATACGCAATAGTTGTTTCGGTTTGAAATGATTAAGCAAAACTCTTCACCAAAGCAAAAAAAAAAAAAAAAAAAAAAAAAACATATAGGTCAAAGATGAATCATTTTTTTCACCATAATAATAATAATAATAATAATAATAAATTGCCCTTTGTCTTTACTTTACGTGACATGGAGGATGAATAACTATAATATGTCTTTTTATGTAGACTTTTCTTCGCAATGTACTAAGTAGAAAAAAAAAGAAAGAAGGAAAGTCATTTTAATAGAAAAATGAAGCAAAATCAGAAAAATAAAACAAAAGCAGAAATTTTGAGTTTCTTATCCGTGACGGATGGCTATGGAATATTAAATAATAACGAAACTTGATTAGCCACTATTCAAGTTTGAGCGAAAATATACTGTTGTTGCGAAAATAAATTCAGCGAAAATATTCTTTTAATATCTCCTATATTATTAAAATCTGTACGCGTGCACGCGTGTGTGTGTGTGTGTGTGTGGGTCTGTCTGTCTGTCTGTAAGAAATGGCTTGAAGCAGCTAAAGCTCGGGCGCTAATGGTCGCATAGACTTCGGACGTTTACCGTCGAACTGAGAATTTATCGCAGATTTTCGTTATCGAATTTTCTAAACGATGTGACACTAATTAGCGAAGATATTAATTAAAACGTCCAACTATGTCTAATCAAAAAACGAATCAAAAAGCCAGGCGACCGTAATTTTTCGCCTGAACCACGTTTCTCAAAAGAAAAAGCAGAGAGAGAAAATTTCGTGGTATTTTGTAAACCCATCGCTGCTGAACTGTTGGAGATTTAAAAATACACCTGTATCGCGAGAAAAACATTTATTACCGATTCTTACGGTACATTTTTATTATTATTATTTTTTAATACGGATTTTTTATATTTAAAAAAAAAAGTTTAAAAAAATGGTTCAAAATTTCTATTTTTCTCGATCGTCATTTTTGAAACGACCTGTACGAAAAATAACAACCCCATTTCTTAATAACTGGTATATTTGGAAAGGACATTTAATCTTCTTTCGAACCATATAAACATTTTAAGAAAATACGGATTAGCGATACATAATTTTAGATTTTATGAAACATCGATTTTTCACAAAACATTTTATAACTCAAAATCTTTTAGACATATTATTTATTTATATATATATATATATATATATATATATATATATTATATATATATATATATATAGACCTCTGTTAGACAATTCACTTCTCAAAAGATTGAAAGTTTTTTTCAAAAACTGAATGAGTTATATATATATATATATATATATATATTTTAATTTTCTGCGATTTTGGCTAATTCCATCGTTTTACGCTGAATGAAATTCTCCATGCAAGCATTCCTTTGCCGTCGTTGTGGGTTGCCCCGAAAACACCCATTCACAGAGAAAACGATATCTGACGAAAGATAGAAAATCTCTTTTACCAATTGAGATCACGTGGTTTTTGTACTATTATTAAAAATTGCGAATTTCAAAATGCTTCAATTTTCATCAGAAATATTTCAAACTTACTGTGCACCGTTAACAGCACTAGGGACAGTTGCAGTTCAAATTTCATCGATTTCGGAAATATTTTACATTTTAATTGCAAATTAAATTTTATTCTAATACGCGTATTTGAAATTGTCAGTGGGGACCCGGTGTGAGTTTTTACCCGATCACAACTGATTTTTTTTTTTTTTTTTTAACTTCTTTTCTGAAGAGTAATGTTAATGAGTGACAAGGTGCAATTTTCTGAATTCATTCATTATAGTGATTCATTTGAAAATACTGACCCGCTACAGGGCGAAGCCCACTAATCCTTATATTATTAAAATCTGTGCGCATCTGTGCATCTGTGTATCTGTGAGAAACCCGTTGTGAGAGCTAAAGATTCCACGCTAATGGTCGCAGCGTCTCGAAATTGGTGCCAGAAGACGTGGAATTTCTTCCCCTCAACGTATTGACCATTTGTTAAGCGATGTAATCCTAATTAGCGGAGATATTAATTCAAACGGCTGCCTATGTCTAATCAAAATACCAGTGAAAAAGCGATGGGATCGGATTTTCTACCGTCTAGCGCCTTCTTCAAAAGAAGAAGCAGAGAGGGAAATTTTCGCGGGTTTTGTAAAGCGATCGCTGCTCAACTGTTGGAGATACTGAAAATACGTCTGTTCCACGAGAAAGAACATTTATTACCGTTTCTTACGGTGCAAATGTTTTTTGAAATATAGGGATTTTTTATCTCTATATATTAAAAAAACAAACAAAAAAATATGGTCACTGGCGTCAAATTTTTTCGTCTGCGACAGCATCTTCTAACGGAGGGCAGGGTCTTTCGCGTCATGAGAGGTATCAATTTGTTCCGACTCATGTACAGTCGGTAACAAAAGTGTCCGAACACTAGCAAAAATTCTTATGTAAAAAAAGTACATTTCATACGGTTTGGATAAATAAATACTTGTCGAATCATGTTCTTAGTCAGTGTGAGAACAGGATTGGATGAGGATTTATTTAACAAAGCCGTATGAAGTGTACTTCTTTTACATAGGAATTTATGCTACTGTTCGGACAGTTTTGTTACCCACTGTATCGAATCGGCAATCTTCCAATTACGTGCTCGGCGCTTTACTGACAAGATTACCGCGGCCCGAAACCATGGATGTAAAAAAGAAAGAAAATAAATGTCAACATTTTCTCTCTACTTTAAAAAAAAAATTTACTAATACGTGAAATTTAAAATAACATCCATGGTTTCAGGTACGTAGATAATTAGGTAGGTTGTGTTTGACGTCGCACCATTACTTCTCTATGGATAATTAGCGACGGTCTGGGAAGCACCCCTACGGATGTTCCGTAGACATGCCTCCACAGTTTTAGTCCTACACGAAGGGGACGGTTCCCCAGCTTCGGTGCCCCCCAGCGGTATAATTTTGATGGGAACACGAAGGATAATGCGGTCACGACATATTTTATATGCGCCATCCACCATTAATGTACACGACAGTCTTTTGCTGGCTCAAGAACCGTACCCGAAAACTTCCAATTATGAGCACGGCGCTTTACCGACTGGGGTACCGTAGTACGGATCTAAAGTTGTAAAAAACAAATAAAAAGGGTCATAAATGGATATTACGAATTTCTTTCTATTTAATATATATATATATATATATATATTATATATATTTCAATTTGTCATTGAATATAAGAATTTCTATAATAAATTTCTGCTTTTGTAATGCACTTTAAATATGCACTAATATTCTTTTTCAGTGAAAGAAAGCAAGGAATAGGCGGACCGAGCTCTGCATGTGTTAATAAGTAAAGTGAGTCGGGGGAGAGGCGAAGCCTCCTTCCGGGGTTGGTGAGTGGAGCGTGCAGGGCAGAGCCCCCTAGTATTTAAATAAAAATGTTTTAAAAAGGGTCCATTTTTTTTTTTTTTCTCGATCGTCGTTTTTGAAAAGCCCTGGCGTAACAGTAAGAGTAACAGTCCCATTTCTTAACAACCGGTATATTTCGAAAAGTCATTTAATCGTCTTTAGAAACATATAAACATTTAACAAAAAACGGATTTGCGATCCATATTTTTAGATTTTACGAAACACCGATTTTTTCACAAAACATTTTTTTTTTTTTTTTTTTCAATAGACATCAATTAGACGAATCAGATCTTAAAAAATTGTGAAATTGTTTCGAAAAATAAATCAGTTATATATTTTTTTTAATTTTCTGTAGGTTTTCATGAGATACCCGCTTCTTTCGTCGTGTCCTTTCATGAATTTCTCAATACGTTGGATTACCATGGCAGTTTCCATTTGCAGAGATACTAGAATTAGAAAATGATATCTGGAAAGTGGGTCGAAAGAAAAAAAAACAATCACGTGTTTTTTGACTGCGCTGAAAAATTGCAAATATTATCGAAAGTGGAATTCGAGATTTCATCTGATTTACACGTTTTGAGGTCTCCTGAATCGGTTTTCTTTTGTATCTCAGCTACTAATTAAAATAAATCGAAAGTGGGATTCGAGATTTCACCTGATTTACACATTTTTAGGTTTCCTGAATCGGTTTTCTTTTGTATCTCAGCTACTAATTAAAATAATTTCATGAGTAATACATCATTTGAAGGCTTTGTTGATTTAGAATGAAATACATCATTCGAATTATTTATCAAAAGTGGAATTTCAGATTTCCCCTGATTTCGAAATTTCACCCGGTTTACACGTTTTGAGGTGTCCTAATTAAGGTTTTTTTTTTTTTTTTTTTTTTTATCTAAAACATTAAATTACACAAATTTCTAACACCAGAGGGAGCTGTAATATTTTAAAGTTTCAATATTTGAAATTCTAGTTATGATTAAATTATTTTTAATACATCATTCGAAAGATATTTTAAAGTGCTTTTATATTATTGAAAATGGAAATCTGATATAGCTTTCAAATGAAGTATTACTTATAAAAAATATTTTAATTAGTAGCTCAGATATAAAAAAAAATCTAATCAGGACACCATAAAACGTGTATCATCGATTTCGGAGAATAAACAAAAAATTTACATTTTGATTGCAAATTAAATATTATTCTAATACGCGTATTTCAAACTAATTATGATTAAATTATTTTTAATACATCATTCGAAAGTTATTTTAGAGTACTTTTATATTATTGAAAGTGGGATTCGCGATTTCACCTGATTTACACGTTTTGAGGTGTCCTGATTAGGTTTACTTTTGCTTCTCAGCTACTAATTAAAATAATTTCATAAGTAATACATCATTTGAATGCTTTGTTGATTTGGAACTGAACATTTGATTACAGAAATTTCTACCGTCAGAAGGCGCTGTAATATTTTAAAATTTAAATATTTCAGATTCCAATTATGATTAAATTATTTTTAATACATCATTCGAATGATATTTTAAAGTAGTGGAATTCGAGATTTAACCTGATTTATACGTTTCAATGTGTCCTGATTAGGTTTTCTTTTGTATCTCAGCTACTAATTAAAATAATTTCATACGTAATACATCATATGAAATCTTTGTTGATTTGGAATTAAAAATTAGATTGCAGAAATTTCCACCGCCAGATGGCGCTGTAATATATGAAAATTTCAATATTTCAAATTCTAATCATAATTAAATTATTTGTAATACATCATTCGAAAGATATTTTAAAGTTCTTTTATATTATCAAAAGTGGAATTCGAGATTTCACCTTATTTACACGCTTTAAGGTAACCTGATTAGTTTTTATTTTGTATCTTAGCTAATTAAGTTAGACCATTCAGAATTGTTGTATGTAGGTTAATTAGGAAGGACTGGAAGGGTGGGGAAGAAATAGGAACGTGCAGCGCGCGTATCCCCTGAAGTGCACGCGCGCAGTGCTCACTGGACTGTGCTGCCGAAGGCAGTGGGGACCCGTTCCGACTTTTTACCCGATGCAATATGAATTTTTAATTTTCTTTTCTTAAGAATAAAAGTTTAAATTGAGAAGGAATGTGTGCGCACAGCGCACATATGTCTTCACGCGTGCGCGCGCAGCTCGCATGGTTCTGCGCTGCTGAAGGCAGTGGGGACCCGGTGTGAGTTTTTACACGATCAGAAAGGATTTTTTTTATGGGGTATGAAGTATCAGGGAAGGAATACACGCGCGCAGCGCATGTATTCCTAACTTGTCGCGAGCAGCGCGCGCTAGACTGCGCTGCCGAAGGCATTGGGGACCCGGTTCAACTTTTAAGCCGATCAGAAATGATTTTTTTAAATTTCTTTTCTTAAGAATAAAAGTTACTGTTAGTGAATCATTAATTATAGTGATTTATTTAAAAGTACTGACCCACTAGCGGTCGAAGCTCGCTAGTCTCACAATATAAAATCGTTTGTCCTGAATGAGTGAGTAACAGATTATATCATTGCGGAGCCCGAAGCCCTAGACCTAGGAGCATGCAATTTTGTGACAATGTTCTTTCTGTCACGTAGACATCCACTAAGAAGTGATTTTACAAAATTCGCCCCACAAGGGGGGAATTAAAGGCAAAATATGGCAAAACGTGATTGCACAATCCTTCATATCTCAAACAAAAAACATATATCCGTAAAATTTTTGTTTAAAAATATATCTAACACAAATTTCAGGAATTTTAGAAATTCGGTCCTCAAAGGACGGGGTGAAGGGCAAAACGTGATTTCACATGCGCAAAACATGATTTCACATAATCTTATATATCTCAAACAATAGAACAAATATTCGTGAAATTGTTGCTCTTAAATATAGCTAATACAAATACCTATAAACCAATTTCTGGAATTTTAGAAATTCGTCCCAGGAGGAATGAGGGGAAGGGTGTCTATAGGTAAAAAAACTAGAAACACATTTAAACCGTTCAAAATTGGTAAAGATAGGTTTTAGAGGCCTGCAAGTCGAATGAGGATATTTTCGAAAGTGTAAAATTATTAGAAGGGGCGGGAATACGAGCGGAGTGGCAATAAATTAAAAATAGAGTTTAGTCGCTCAAAACTGGTACATAGATGTTTTTGATACGTACAAATCTGTTGCTTATATTTTCGAATTTGTATAAATTTTAGGAGAGTCGGGAAGGAGGGAGGAGGAATAGGCAAAACAATAGAAATAGGGTTATACCGCTCAAAATTGGCACGTACAGGTTTTTTCGGCGTACAGATCGAATGCAGATATTTTCAAAATGAAAAAAATATTAGGTTAGAGGTGAAAAGGGGGGGGGGGGCGAAGGGGCAAACATATAGGACTAAGAATTAGAAAAATTAATCAATTGCAGATATTTTTGAAAGTGTAGAATTATTACGCGGGGCGGGAAAGGGGTTGTCGCAGGGGCAAAGATAAAAAAATTCAGATAAAACTTTCGAAATTAGTATTATGAGGTTTAAAAGCCCAAGAATACGATTGCGGATGTTTTTCAAAGTGTAAAATAATTGGGAGAGGCGGGAACTGTAGGCGAAGAAACGCGCGCACCATCCCCCCCTTTTATACGCTGCCACACGCTGTGGGAAG
The DNA here is from genome assembly GCA_963930645.1 of Salticus scenicus. NCBI lineage: Eukaryota > Metazoa > Arthropoda > Arachnida > Araneae > Salticidae > Salticus > Salticus scenicus. The sequence goes on along the minus strand of OZ005650.1, from coordinate 204,843,100 downwards.
CCGGATCGACCATTCCACCGATGAGAGAATATTTTTTTGGTATTTTATATTTATGTTTTCCCTTTACGATAATATAGTGATTTTTTAAGAATGTCGAACATAAATGCGCGCAATTTTGAGATAAGGACTTCCGGTTTCGGATATCCCTATTCCGGATTTCCAATATCCATATACATGTAGAAAATTCATTTGTACACAAGATCTGTTTCAATTCTAAAGTTTCGTAGTTCTATCTTTATTAGTTTCAGAAACATAATAGTCACGCGATTCACCACATACATACATGCATACATACATACATATACACACATTGACCAATTGCCCAGAAGTACTTTTTTGGACTCAGGAGATCTTAAAACATGTAAATCATGTGAAATCTCGATATCGAATTTTCGATCCGAATACAATGCTTCCATTACCTAACGTAGTCGAGTAATAGAAGTAAAAAATACTCACTATCTCAATGTTTGGCACATTAAAAAACTGTTTCATCATAATTACGAAAAAAAAAAAAAAAAATCTTGCAAAATATTACGTTAAATTCACAAAATTTTGCTAAATTTTCGAATAAATTCATGTTAAGTCAATATTTTCCTTAACCAAAGTACTGTTTTGCGTTTTCTTTTAATTTACCAATATTTTGGGAGGTTAATTTAAAAAGAAATCTTACTGTGATTAGACAGTTTTAGATCTATCTAATCAAAACATAAATTATTTTTAGCTAATTTAAATTATACTAGCAAATTTACTGTTTCAGAATTAATATATATACTTTTTTTTTTTTTTTTTTTTTTTTTTTTTTTAATTTCAAGAAAAAGAAAAAAAAAAAAAAAAAAAAAAAAAACTAAATATTTAAATTTTTTTTAACATGCTTTCTAATTTAATCTAGGACTTATTTGAAATTTCACTATAATTTAAAAATTTCGAAGATGATTTTTAATGCTTTAAATTATCGCTAAATGTTCATGATATGTTGATACCTACATACGTTTCAATAGGAAAAACGGATCACTTTATTTTTTTTTTTAGATTTGGATTTATTAAATTTTTTGTTGTCTTTAGTTTTATTATTTATTAATATTATTAAAACATTTATTATTTATTATTTACATTTTAAATAGATATGAATGAAGGATATATATATATATATATTACTTTCTTAATTGCTCTATTCCTTTCTTTGAAAATGCATTGGATTTATGAAACTAATATTATCAGCTCAAGCTTGAGCTTAAACATTTATGCTCATACATAACTCATAAAGCGGATATAACGCAGTATTTCCATTATTATATCTCTTTTGGTTTTCTGGATTATTCTGTAGATTTAGCCCTTAATACGTTATGCTACACTGGGTTTTGGAAAAAATATTATTATTTATTCATTTATGCGCTCTCTAAATCTATTTATATTTACAAAATATTACAAATACTTATGTATGTTAAAACTTTTGAAAGATTTTTGTGAAAAAATTATAATTTATATTATTGCAACAAATAAACTTCGTGTTCAATGTATTTTTATTTTTACGGTTTTATATATTAACTAGCAAGTTTGAAACGCTTTGCCTCTCATTATATATAAATTATTTCTTATCACTTATTAATGTAAAATCTGAAAAAAAAATAATAATAAAATAAATAAATAAATGAAAATGAAAATGGAAATGCAGAAATTTGTTTAAAACTTTTAAAATGTATTGAATTTATGAAACAAATATTATCAGCTCAGGCTTGAACAAAAACATTTATGCTTATACATAACTTATAAATCTGATGTAACGCATCCTTTCCATTATGACATCTTTTTTGGTATTCTGGATTATTCTGTATATTTAGCCCTTAATTCGTTATACTGCACTGGGTTTTGAAAGAATATGTCATTATTTATTCATTTATGTGCTCTCTAAATATATTTATATTTACAAAATATTACAAATACTTATATATATATATTAAAACTTTTGAAAGATTTTTGTGAAAAAACAAAATTTATATTATTTCAACAAATAAACTTCGTGTTCAATGTATTTTTATTTTTTCGGTTTTATTTGTAAACTAGCGAATTTGAAACGCTTTACGTATCATTATACATAAATTATTTTGTATCGCTTATTAATATAAAATATGAAAAAAAAAAAAAAAAAAAAAAAAAAAAAAAAAAACGCAGAAATTTGTTTAAAACTCCGGTTTATAGTCTCGCTTCCTTCAGCATTTCTTTCTCCGTGTTTAGTGCCTTCATACCTACCCGTATCACACCTTCACGCAATTTGTCAGGTCTGGCACCAGACTGCCTGCTGCAGGAACATATCCATGCCCTCTGCTAAAGTCTTCTTCTGTCTCTAAATGTTAATTTTACAGCCTTAAAAGAACGTGTAACCGATTTCGAAGTCCAGAAAACCTATACGTACACCCCTAGCTTCAATTAAATAATAATAATAATAAATTCATGGTTCGTAAAAATTTCAGATACGTTTTAATAGTTAATATGATTTATCAGTTAAATAAATTTTTAGTTTTATGAGAATTTAAATGAAAAACTATTGGACGAAAAGATCTTTTGAAAAAGAAAAAAAAAAAATAATAATAGCCTGATGTAATCTGTAAATAAATTTCGTAAACTATTAATTATTACACTGCTAAAAAATAGTTTCTTAAAAATTAGCTAAATTGTCTCAAAATTGCTCCGAAAGAATATATACTTAAATTTGAAAACCTACATACTCATTTTTGGGTATATTGACATGTCAAACATGGGAATATTGGGATTCTTTTTGGTCAAACTTATTTTTTAGCATGTCAATATACTCAAAAATGAGTACATGTGTTAACAAATTTATAAGTATATATTGTTTCGGAGCTATTTTGAGACAAAGCTTATTTTTAAGGAACCATTGCTTGCAGTGTAGTTTTGCGAGAGTACTTTCTTTTAAATGACATATAATGTTATTATTATTATTATTATTATTATTATCATAAATATCCTTCATTAGTAGCTATGTAGACTTAATTAACAAGGAAATGTCCATTTTATTTATTTATTTATTTTTATTTATTTTTACTTTTTTTTAATATGGGCCAAAAATAAAGCTGGCAGAAAAAGAAGTATTAATGTTTTAAATACAAATGATTATATTATTATTTCAATACTTTTTTGTAGCGTGATTTTCTGTTTCACACTCTTTCTTTAAATATTATTTCCTTTTATTTCTACAAATTTTTGTAGCGTCTAAAGTCTACAAGAAGAGTGTTTATTTTATGCAGACATTTCTCGTACACTGTTAAAAATGAAGTGGTCAAGCAATCAGTAAACTGGCATATTCATTTGCAAATGAATAATTTTGTTTCATAAAGGAAACAGACTTGTCTCATTTATAAAATATCGCATGTTTTTTAATTAATATATGTTCACTTCATAATTTATTATAAATATGCTGAACTCAATGAAGTTCTTTAATAGACTTTCAACAAATTTAAACAGAAAGAGTTCAAATACATAAATTATTCCCTCAAATCTCCAGAACTATACTTCGTGGCAGTTTCATTTTGGTTTGCAGAAGAATAGATCAATTAGAATTTATACACTGCTCAAAACAATTAGGGGAGCACATGGTTTTAACAAAATTACGCGAACATGTACACCGGTAAGTAATATAAAATGAATCACCCATAATTTAAAGCCTAGTAGGAAACAGAAGACGACGACTTCGTATGCAAATCAAAGTTCATGACGTCAAAAACCAGGAAAAGGAGATAAGGGCAGAAATCGGGATGTTGCAGAAACGTCTGTATTACTGTCGTAACTGTGAAATTCGATTGCGCACAATTTTTTTTTGGAGACAAGCTGACTTGAGGATGTCTCAACAACGGGATTTACCGGAATCCATGACATGGTGTGTTATAGGTAGACTTGAAGCCGGGCAAACACAACGTAGTGTCGCGGACGCTGTTGGAGTCGCCAGAAGTGTTGTCGCAAGGCTGTGGAATCGATTCCAAGAAACGGGAAATGTTAGACGTCGACCAGGGCAAGGTCGGCCACGCACAACTACAGCAACTGATGACCGGTATATACGATTAACAGTCCGTCGAAACCGAACAGACAATGCTACGCAGCTGCAAAGACAGTTGCTCTTGGCAACAGGACGAAGGGTGTCCACCCAAACAATACGTAATCGGCTTCACGAGGGAGGGCTCTATGCTCGTAGGCCAATGATCTACATTCCGTTGACCCCCCGCCACCGTGCGGACCGAAGAAGATGGGTTGCTGAACATCGAGATTGGGATCAACATGCCTGGAGCCAAGTGTTATTTACAGACGAGTCCCGATTCAGTCTGGAGTGCGACACCCGACGTGTTCTGGTATGGAGGGACAGGGACACTCGAAATAACCCCGCATTCATTCGTGAAAGGTCACAATACAGACGAGCTGGTTGGATGGTATGGGGTGGAATCAGCATAGGCGGACGTACGGACCTGCATATCATTCGAAATGGCACTTTGACGGCCCGGAGGTATGCAGACGAGATAGTGCGACCTCATGTCATCCCTTACGCTGCAGCCATTGGAAATTCCTTTTTTTTACAGCATGATAATGCCCGACCGCATGTAGCTCGTCTGGTGGAGAAAATGCTTGAAGCTGAAACAATACAGCGTATGGATTGGCCAGCGTGCTCTCCTGACCTAAATCCAATCGAGCATGTTTGGGACATGCTCGGACGACGCATTGCTGCCCGACCAAGGCCGCCTTTTACTGTCCAAGAATTGGAGATTGCACTTCTTGAGGAGTGGAACAGTATTCCCCAAAGACTAATCGATAACCTCATCGCATCCATGCCAAACAGGTGTGCAACAGTCTTAGCTGTTCGAGGAGACCACACACCCTATTAAAAACGTATGCATCATGTCTAAACAGTACATTTTTTATTGTTTCCATGTAACAGAATTGTTGCCCTTAATCATCGTTTCATGTTTTTTTTTTCCTTATTTTCGAAGAATTAAAGCTTTATTCCATATTTTTTTACGTCTTTTTTCTGTGTTGCGCATTAATACACGTGTACTATCCATTGTATGCCAATACATGGGTGTCTCGCTCGGTTTTCTTCACTTTTTTGTTTGCTCCTCTAATTGTTTTGAGCAGTGTATTTGGAATATTGGGATTCACAATTATCGGTGCGTTTTCTCGGCATTTCTCGTACACTGTTAAAAAGGAAGTGCCCAAACAATGAGTAAACTGGCATACTCATTTGCAAATGAATAATTTTGTTTCAAAAAGGAAACATACTTGTCTCATTTATGAAATATCGCATATTTTTCAATTAATATATGTTCACTTCATAATTTATTATAAATATGCTGAACTAAATGAAGTTCTTTAATACACTTTCAACAAATTTAAACAGAAAGTGTTCAAACATAAAACTTATATGCTCACATCTCCAGCACTATATTTCGTGGCAGTTTCATTTTGATTTGCAGAAGAATACATCAATTAGAATCTGTATTTGGAATACTGGAATTCACAATTGTTAATGCGAATTTTTGAGCATGTTAATGCACTCAATAAAAGTACATAAGATTTATAAATTTGAGTATATTTGTTTCGGAGCTATTTTGAATATAGTGGCATACTCAAATTTTATACAATTTTACACATTTTTGAGTATATTTGCTCTTTTATTTTTTCATTGTGCATCAGTTACAAAAAAATCATAAAAATATGTAATAAAATCTTTTTAGAGTTACTTTTTCGGGCTGTCATTTTTTCTGTCAAAATCAATTATTTGGTAAGTATGTCATCCGACTCTTATCTTTTATGTTATGCTGCCTTTCTACTTCTTTGTATTAGAATTCAGATGACTTCATCATCTAATCTTCTTCTGAATCTAACAATATAATATTTCTAACAAGGCTACCAATCATTTTTTCTCATTTAAAAAATCGTGATATAATTCAATTTCTTATTGCAGAAGAATACATCAGTTAGAATCTGCATTTAGAATATTGGACTTCACATATGTCAATGCGATTTTTTTTGCATATTAACATACAATCAGTAACAAGTACATACAATTTTTAAATCTGAGTATATTTTTTCGGAACTTTTTTGAGTATGTGTCATTTACAGATTTGGTAAAATTTTAAACATTTTTAAGCATGTTAAATCTTTTATTTTTTCAATGTACATCAGTTATAGTAAATCATAAAAATATGTAATGAAATCTTTCTAGAGTTACTTTTTTTTTTCTTTTTCAAAAATTGATTTGTCATTTATCCTGTCAAAATCAACTGATTGATAAGTATATCATCTCACTCTTACCTTTTATGTTGTGCTGTCTTTCTATTTCTATGTATCACAATATTGATGACTTCATCCTCTAATCTTCTTAGGAATCTAACAATATATTATTTCTAACAAGGCTACCAATCATTTTTTTCTCATATAAAAAATCGTGATATAATTCAATTTCTTATTGCCTTTCCATACATTCTTATTTCTCTGGCAAGAAGAAAAGTTATGGAAGATTAATATGCAATTAAATATTATAAACAATAGATGATAAAGTTATCCAGTAAATATATATATATCTATATATATATATATATATATATATTATGAATATTGATACATTGTATAATTCATTTATAAAGATTAATGATTGAAATATATTCTTTCATTTTTTATGTATTCCATACTTTCTTGTAAAAAGTATGGATCTACATATAATTTCATTTTTGAACGATGAAATAAAATTACTTTTATTTTTATTTTATTTTTATTTTATTATTATTATTGTTATTATTATTATTATTATTATTATTATTATTTTTATTTTGTAATTATGTGATGATGATTATTTATAATTTTCATTCAGGATTAACATTAATATATATATATTTATTTAAAATGTGTGACAATAACTACTGTCATACTTTGAATATTAAAAACTCAAATAAATGATATTTTGCGTGACAGTTATTATAGTGTAATAGCCTGCTATTCTTAAAAACTTAATTACTATTTAATTGACTATGTCTGCAAGAACAAAACTAAAATTTGTAGAAGTACTTTAGAAGTTTAAATAATTAGCAGAAATATTTGAAAAATTAGAATGTTTGAATAGATGCTCAATAAAAATTTGGAATCCAATTAAAAATCACAATTTACCAATAAATTTTCAATTTTCAAAATATATTCTGAAAAATATTAAAATATATATTTCAGAAACTTATTTCAACTGTTTATTCCACACACATTAAGATTTTAACTGTTCCTTTTAGGATGAAGATAAAATCATTCAAATCTATCTATTGCTATGTAAAAACATATTGTAATATAAAGAGAACTTTTCCAAAATTGTTTTTGAAATCTTATATAAATATATAGTACTAGTACGTGTTGTTAATTCAAGTAATTTTCTAACCTTATAAATCAATTTTTTTCCGTATAGAGCATTTGAGTAGTCAAGAAAAACCCAAATTTCTAAATTTTGAACGTTTTAATTTTTTTATAGACCCTTCATAAATTAATCAAATTCCGAAATCTTTCCCATGTATGAAGAGCTGTCAATAATAATAATAATAATAATAATAATAATAATAATAATAATAAATCAATTAGATATATAGAGCTCCAAATGTCATGAATTTCTTCTGTACATTATGGTTTTAAAATAATCTGTAAAATGTCTAAAGTGCTGAAACCCTTATTATTATTATTTTAAATAAATTTGTTTAAGAACACAAAAACACCCCTTTATTTGTTCAATAATAATTATTTGCTGCATTAATGTAAATTTGCATAGTATAATGACAACAGGTTACCATTTTAATTAATTATGATATGCTACTATACATGTAAAATGTTTCAGTCAGTGTTACACAATATCGTCTAAACAAGCCAAACACCAAGCTAAATATACACGATGAATATAACACATTCTTTAATACATATAACCTTATTTCATTTTCATTTTACGTAGTTTGAGCTACAATAATTTAACTTAATGTTTCACTTAAATATTCTTTGATGCAGAAATAACTATTCTTCAGTTTACATCTAAGGGAACATATTTCTTCTTTTTAAATGTCCCGATTATGTGTACGCCTAGGATAACGGAAAATAAGTTATTACTTTTCATCTATTATCCTCATTTTTTTTTTCTTTCTGTTTATTGTATATCTACTTTTATTTATTTATTTGTTTTTAACTATCTTAAATGTTTGTTTTTTTTTTCTTCTGATTACATTTTAATTAATGCTATTTCATTCTTGGTATAAAATTTCCTTTTAATTTGGTATTATTGCTTCATCAATTTTTCCTGTTTTATTTATTTATTTCCTTATCTGAATGCTTTTGTATTATGAAAACTTTAATTCAAGACTAATAACTATTTGAACCTGTTTCTATACCATCACGACTTGATTATTTACTACAATCTTCAGTTGAAATTATTTTTATTTTATTTTATTTATTTACTTATTTTTTATCATTATTATTTTATTTATTTATTTGTTTATTTTTGTAGACTCCCTTACAGCAGATGCTGATTTTTGTTTATTTAATGAAAAAAATATTATTATTATTATTAAGTTACTTAATTATATTTTAATTTATGCACGTTTGTTTGTCTAGTAAAATTTGTTTATTACACCAATTATATGCGAATATTTCAGTATGCAGTCTCACTTTGCATTTGTAAAATAATATATATATATATATATATATATATATATATATATATATATATATATATATATATATATATATATTGTACAAATGTAGGAATGTAAAAATCTATGATAAACTTGATGCTTTTAAATTTGAAATTAATCGAATTTCTCATTGGTGTTCTTGTTTATATAAAAATATATTCAGAAATATTATAATTAACCAACTTATTCGATGCAGTCGAATTTTTACTTATAGTAATGACAGTGACTCTTTTGTAGTTAATTTTATACAAATTGCCATAGATAATAATTATCCTCTTTATTTTCTGTTAAATATTCTCAAACAATATTACCAATTAGATTATCTTACTTGCAAATTCCGTTTTTTGAATCGTTTCTCAATTCGATTTTCAAGTTTCTTCCTTTCATTAACTGTAACTTTCATTAACTGTATGTTTCTACGTTTGAATTGAGTTGGTGGCATATGGCTTCATGATTTTTCTTGTATGTTGTTTTAAATTATGATTTAGTTTTTCTTATGATTTTTTTTTAAGTGTTTATTTGGGATTTATTCCTTATTTTGCCAATTTCATGTAAGTTTATTCTGAGAGTTGACACAGTTTCTGGTATACGGGAGTGTTGACCGGTCGTAAAACATGTTTAACCGGAATGTGGTGGTCACAACTCCCCCTGCCATTTAGATACTTTTGTCTCCATTTTTTCTTTCGCTCTTCTTTAGTTACATATGTTGATGCTTTTTTTTTTCATTCTCTCTCTCTCTCTCTCTCTCTCTCTCTCTCTCTATATATATATATATATATATATATATATACATTTATAAGAATTGAAAATATAAAATAATATACACAGAAGGAAAAATACTGCATGGCAAAAGTGATCTTGAGTTAAGCACTAAAAACAGAAACTTCAATATAATATATCAGTAAGGAAATAAAAAAAAAATATTCTGAAGTAGCTGAGAATTAAATATTTATACAAAAGTGATTTTTAAAGTGATGTTCTTAAATAAATTCTTATATCTCACTACATGATAGAAGGAAATTGTAAAATAAAACTTTATACATAATAGGTAGTTTTGAATTCATTCTTGACCATTTAAAATAATAAATTACAAATGGTATTTAAATAGTCAACTTTAAAATTTTAAACATAAAATTTCAAAAAGACTTTTGCCGAATACTCATACAAAGACATCTCAGATGGTTAGAAATTTCTATCATCTTAATTAACGAAGTTATTAATTGAAAACATCGAGTTAACCCTTTCCGGCACAGAGTAATTTTGCTCATTTAAAATCAACAGCCACCGAAATTCACAAACTAAATTAGAAGACAAAAAAATAAATGGTGTTTCACCTCCATATTATGGAAGAAAAAGTCTATAAAAATTTTCTGGGATGCGTTTTTGCACTTGATAACAAAAATTAGATGTTGCAGTAGCTGCAACACTATGCCGGAAAGAGTTAAAAAGGATAATCTATTTGCTATCTTGCAACAAAATTCTCAAATCGTTGTTCATTCAATATCATGACGTCAATTTCCACAGGACAATTAAAATGGGATTAATCATGTAAAAAAATAAAATAAACGTCAATGTTACTATTGGTAATAAAGAAATTTTTCGTCTGCAAAGAAATAAAAATAAAAGCATTATATTAGATATTTTCAATGAAACAATAATTTAGGATTGTAATTTGTCGTCTGAAGACATATTTTTTTTCTTTCTTTTTTCTACTTTCAGAAAATTAATTTTCTTACTAGCAATTTCTTATGTTGTCTATAATTTTTTGTACGCTTTTTATTTATTTCTTAATTTAATTTATTTATTTATTTGTTTGTTTATTTTTTATTTTTTATTTACTTTTTATTTATTTATTTATTTATTTGTTTTATTTTTATTTATGTATTTATTTATTTTTTGAGAATAATGAAATTAAATTGTTTATGTATAACTGACTGCATTTCTTTTTATGTTCTTTTTTTTTTTTTTTTAACATATTTTAAAATACTTTGGCCAAAAAAAAAAAAGGAAGAAGAAGAAGATTAAAATAAAAACTCATTTAATTTAGCATTGGCAATATTTTAACTTTACAGAATTGACATATCTATCACACATTCCATATTTTAGTTATGGGAAAAGAAATATGCATCACTTAAAATTATAATAACAATTCGAGTAAATTTTATTCTTCTTTATTTTAAGAAGTAAGTAGGAGGGAGTTAAAACTTAAAGTTGTAGGACATTTTTTTAAAATAATATTAATCATAATAAACTTTTTCCCTTTTCAGATATTTTCGAATGTGCAAAATTACTAACTAGCCGTGCATTAAAAATATATTGGGAGTATATTGCCTTAAATTAACTAAAAAATCCCATAGTAAAATGTATAGGCATTAGAAAAAATACGTACAAGATTAAAAAAAAAAAGAAAAGAAAAAAGCAATTATACCAAAAACATAATCTTCAAATAGTAATAAAAAGTTGTCAAGGGGTTCATATCCTGAAGATGTAACACAAAAAGGTCTAGATATTTCTTTCTATTCTGAAAAAAAAAAAAATAAATAAATAAAATAAAATAAAAAGTAATTTTTAGCATAATATTTAAAAAAAAAAAAAAAAAAAAAAAAGGTATTAAATATTATGCATTTCAATTTGTCATTGAAAATGGGGATTTCTATTGTATTTCACTGCTTTTGCATTGTGTTATGCACTATTAATATCCCCATTCAATGAAAGACAAAGCAGCGAATAGGCAAGAAGAGCAACGCAGGGGTTAATATTTGAGTCGAGGTTGGTGAGATGAACAAGCAAGGTGCAGAATCCTCGAGTTATACAAAAAATAAATAAGAAAAATTAAAATAAATAAATAAATATACATATATATATTTAGATAATAAATTCAAGTATTCATCATTATATATATATATATATATATATATATATATATATATATATGAGGGAGAGGGAGAGAGAGAGAGAAAGAGAGAAAGTAAAACTCCTACTATCATGGTCATGGTTCCTGTGAATATTAAAAATGCAAAATGCAAAAGCGTATGATATGATATGAAGTTCTGTCCTGAACATGAATGGTGAGCCATGGCTGAGCACGATGTCAAGATAACATCTTCTATTCATAAAGTGATGGCAAAACATAAGGAGTAATCAATCGCCCGAGTTAAACTCATTTATCATTATGATCGATACATCCTGCAATTTGTGGCTTCAGAGACCACAAATATCATTAATAAGCGGCTGGGAGAAATAAGGTGGAGCTCAGGGTGCGCCTTACAACGACTATCAATTACCTCTGTACCCCCAACAAGCCTGTTTCCAGTGATGTTTGGCACATTCGACCTGGAATGAATCTTACTGGAGTAGAAATTTCTTCAGTGATGAGTTCCGCTCCGATTTGAGCCCCGATGACCAGCGATAACGCGTCTTGAAATTATCTGTAAAAGGGACATCTTAACCTAACTTTCGCCAGCCATACCGCCCGACAACTAGGAGTGGTGGTCTGGGTGCCATTTCATTTCAAGTAAGGACCATTTTGTCATCCACGGCACCTTTATCGCACAGTGGTATGTCGAAGATATTCTATGCCCCGCTGTGTCACCCTTCTTATCAAGCCATCCTGAGCGTATATTGCTGCAGCATAATACCCACACGCGTACAGAGATTTATTCTAATGCTTGTTTCCTTGTTTGAACAACCCAACCTTGGGCAGAAAACTCGCCGGATGATGGATTAATTCCCCCACTGAGGATGGTTGGAGTATTATGGAAAGGGCACTACAACTGCAGAGCCTTGAGGGAGAGAGACAACAGCTGATAAAATTACGCAACGGCGCATGTTCATAGCAAACATTTTTTTTTCTTTACCAAACTAGGTTTTGGTAGACAAACTCGAACATTTCTCAATTGAGTAACGAGAACAAAAATTTAACGTATATTGTAATTTTCTGTTTATAATCCTTTACTTCCGCTGTTGCTCGAGCACAATGTTTTAGAGCCATTAAAAATACTTTTAAATGTGAATGATAGTCCAAAACAGTTTTCAAACCAATCAGAAGCTGACTCGCTATTGATAACTTTCTTCTTGTAGGCTCTCTAACTACAACAAAGTCGGAATTTTGCCAATCCAACGTACCAGTTCAACAGAATTTATCACGATATCTCGCAGGAGGGCATCTGCCAACTCTATCAATGTCAAATCGAATAATTGCTTACATAAGTGTCAGAGTTGAACCAACGTTTTATTGGTTTCTTCAGTTTGTAAAGCACTTTCTCTTCATTAAATCATCCAATTTTTCTGAAATTTTAAAAATGTGTTTTCTCTACGTCAGCATCACATAAACCGATTTTCGTCCCATTCAGATAACTCATTCATGGTGAGTCAATTTTATTTTATTGCGTTTGAATATTTTTAAGATCTGGAGAAGTAGCATATTTTTTTACAATGAACGAAAACATGCAAATTTTCAGAAGAAAAACATTTTAAATATACGCATTTCAAACACGCAATACGAAAAGAAAAAAAATATATATAGATATAGATATAGATATAGATATATAGATAGATATATCTATTTATATGAAATTTATTTAATTTTGAAACATTTAAATAGTTATTCTGAATTAGAAATTATAAAATTCAATTTAGCAGATTTCAGCTTTATATAATAATACTGATTTAAATTATAAACCGTTTTTTTTTTTTTTTTTTTTTTTTTTTTTTTTAATAATATAATTATAAATTGTCTTTTCCTTTCTTTTGAACGCAAAATGCATTATTCTACATTCTTAAGATTTACTTAAAAAAATTCCGTGCTTCATTAATAATCTAATGAAAATTAATTAAAAACCGTTTAAGAAAAATCAATTTATATCTTTGGAGAAATACATTGAAAAAACTGAGAAAAAAAGAAAAAAAAGAAGAAAGAAAGGAAAGTAATCATAATATTATTAATTGATTTGATTTTTTAGCACTCTTCTCTGTTTTGTAGAATAATCAGTTTCTATTGCTATTATTATTATTTTTTAAATAATTAATTATATTAAAAATTTTTTAAACCTAATAATCATTTATTTTAATAGATATAATGCAGCAGTTTAATAGAATTGCTCATTTAAATGAATCAGAAAAATTTAGATTTGTTAAATTATTTTGTATTTTCACTTATTTATTTATTTATTTTTAATTTAATAGTATGAATTGAATGTTCGTAAATTTGCTGTACATTAACGTTTTACACGCCGCATTCAAATCCGAGTGTAATTTAAATTAGTTTTTCTTATTAGTTATATTGTTTAATATTATTAATTTACTGTTATTATATTTTAATATTGTTATATAATATTTTATTTTAATAATTTAAGCTCTATTGAACATGCCAGCTCATTTTTAGAAGCATTGGCTTATTTTTCTAAATTATGTGAATTTTTAAACTGTTAAGTGAACGGGAAAATGGTAAAATAGGTCATTTTTATTACTTTCTGTGCATTTCCCCTTTTATGATTGAACTGTAATTTCTATTTAAAAAAAATACAAATCATCTTTCTATTATATCTGATAATTTTTTGAAGTCAGTATTCATGATATTTAATTTTTAAATAAATTTTTAATTCCATATTCGATTAATGGAACATTGGCGTGTAAAAGTTTAATAAAAATTATTTTATTGTAAATTAACAATCCGAATAAATTCAATCAAATTTAGAAATTTTCAGTTAAAAGACCATCGACAGCTTGGAGGTACGACATAATAAGTGTTGGCATACGCCATATGCTCATGCAGGGCAAATGAGTCTAACTGTTTTCTACTCAAGCCAGCTGCTGCAATAGCAGCCAAAACTACCGCAGGAGAATTTCGAGTAGTACTGTTTTATTTTACTTTTTTGTCACATTAAATTTATAGCTTTGAGACTTATATTTACAATTGCTTTCATCTCGAATGATCCATCTGACACATTTTCCTAATAGCAATGCAGAATTTCTTACATAACTGTTTATCCTTATAGCTTCTGCGGTTATGATTTTGGTTTCTAGTTTTTTCGGATATGTCATCTCTTCTAATGTCACTCCTTCCATATCAACTGAGCAGAATTTATTAAATTTAATATAAAAACTAGTATCACGTGGCCATCATAAAACTTTCTTTTACATTTTACTATTCAGACTTCCACAGTGCAAATTAGTTTTTAAAATTATTAAAATAAAGTTAGTTATTTTTCGTGATGATTGTAGTCGATTTTTACATCAGAGAATTCTGAAACAAAATTTGGGAAGAAATTGTATAATGTTCCCTATAATCGACATCTGGAAACAATTATTCAGGATATACTATAGCTATATATATATGAAGATAATCGATAGCTTTGTTTTAAAATATCGTCAATATCTAAGGATCAAACACCCATTTTAAATGTGAGGATGAATCTATTGAAAAAATATTCATATTCAAAATTAATAATCCCAGAAGATTTTCCTCCCCTCGTTGAAGCAATGTCCCTTGACAGTTAAAAATGATTAAAAAAATAATTCTCATAGTGCCTATTAATGCTAAATATTATCCTATACAACCATATTAAAAATTATGAAAATACAGGATAACAATGCATTTTTTTGTGATTTGAGCAAAAGTTTAATAAAAACTAATTTATTTTCCACATAAAATCTCATATAAATATGTATAAGCATTCCTTGCTTTAATTCTTGAGCTAGAGCTACCACAAAACTTTTGTCAAACACAGAAAGAACAAGTCTAAAAATAGTGAACTATTATGTACTGTACTTTTGATAAGGTGCGTGATATTCTCTTGAAATTTTAGAGGATATTTTTTTACGAATTCATAGTTTACCTATGGAATATGAAAAACAAAAAAGAGAGAATTTGTTACTAAAAGTAGCATAATAATAAACTGATCGGTATATTGTGTTCCCATGCAAAAATAATAAACACAAATCGCAATTCTACAATTTTCATGGGAGTAAGGATATATACCAAAAGTCTTTCAATGAGCAAGTATGTACTGCAATAACTATGAACATTTATCTTCCTAAATATTATTTATAAACATCCAAAACATAATCTACAGTTCAATAAAAAACCATTATTCATTCATGAGCGAGGAAATTTACTCATCTTATCGAAAATTTTCTTTAATTCTTAAATAGATGTTCTTTCTTCGATGCCGCTGGTATGGGAGAAAGAAGAAGAATCAATACACACGTTATAGGATTAACAACGCCATCAATCGGGGAGTTAAAAATAAATTATTGCGACTAAACCTACGTGCCTGTATGTTGAACTAGACCAAGTCTACCTTATGCCAAAGTAGAACTAAATATAAAGTTTCTTCGAATTAAACACTTCAATTCTTTGTCTAGAGATACGACAAAATATTTGTGTCCAACACACAATGCATCAAAATTTTCTACAACATTTATATGCACAACATCCAAAGTTTATGGATTCCTTTTTATGTAAAAGTTGAACTAAATATCAAGTTGAAGAAATTATGGACATTAATTCTTAACACAGATCTGCAGCAAAATATTTTCCACAAACGCACTAAGACATCTTCTAAAAATTGTCAAGTAGTATTCAGGGAAATTAAAAACCTGTAAATTGATCAAAAACAGAAAATCGAAATTTTAAAAATCGAATAATTTCATTTTATGAATAGATAGAAAATTAAAAATCCAATGACAGTACTTAAATTGCTATTCCAGTCATTTCAATCCATATAGCACTCATATATTAGAAGAATTTTCCATGATAACGTAAATGATACATAAATATATTTCTTACTATTTTCTATATTAAATATGGTGCTCTTGTATATAAACATATATTTCAATTTAATTTTGTTTAATACAGACTAAAATGTATTAAATTATTTTCAGGGGAAATGTGGCCTTTCGACATTAAAAAAAAAAAAAAAAAAAAAAAATGTAAATCTTTAGTATGTACTTCTACATAAAAGATTTGACAGATTTTTTTTTTTTTTTTTTTTTTTTTTTTTTTTTTTTTTTTTGTAATTTTATTATTATATTTTTAAAGTATGTTTCTTCTTCTTCTGAATTATACTTGATGTAGATTAAAAATACTGTGTTTGGTCTTAACAATAATATTTAATTTTTGGTTATACAGACAAAAATCCAACACAGACAGACACAGGGAAAGACAAACATTCGCGTCGACAGACACGGTACCCAATAACAAAGAGCCTAATTTTCGGATTCAAAGGGCCTGATAATTTGTATATATATATATATATATATATATATATATATACGTATAAAGTAAATTTGACCAAATATCAATAGTTGCTCTACTTTATAGGAGTAGAAGAATCTGTTTAATAAACTTTAAATTTCTTTAAGAAAAGTTTTGTTTGAATAAATTTTCACTTTACACAGAAAAAGAAATTCTTATTTATATTAGGATAATGTTCCCCATTTTTCATTTTTATTTTGTTTATTTATTTTATTTATTTTTATACTTGTTATAAAAATGTTTAAAACTAAAGTAATATCAGTTTATCTTAAAAATATATGTTTTTTTTTTCCTTTTAAATATGAATAGAATTTATCTTTTCCATTTATGGCTTAAGAAATCAACGATGCTGATTAATAGCTTCTCAGTTATTATGTTAAAAGTAATCCGTTCATTTTTCTCATGCTTTTAGCTAATACTTTACGAAACATGTTAAAAAATAATGACTATCATTAAATTAAATGGATGACATAAATCTAAAGATTTCCAATAGTTGCTCAAAATTATTTTGGATAGCACTAAGGAATACGGTAAAGCAAAAGATGAAATTCCCTGTTTTTTTTTTTTTTTTTTAACTATATTAAATATGTCATTTTTAAGAATATTTTTGTAAAAGAGAAAAATGGAGCATTGAATTCTCGTTCTATATTTTATTATCGTTTGTATCGTAATTAAAGTATTTTAAAGATCGAAAGCAATAATTAATATAGGTGGGAAAAAATAAATTTATCCCTCAACGTCACGTAACATAATTATCGGGTACCAGTACGCAACGTATTTTAAGAAATTACACACTAATTTTAAAAATTGGTATAATCAGTGAAAGTTCTACTTTTTGACATTCTACTCTATGACGTTCAATTTATTAATTAATTCACAAAAAAAAAAAAAAAAAAAAAAAAAATGAAAATTTTTTAAACGGATATAAATTTTAAACAAATAATATGGTGTGCCACTCACATAATGTCACAATATATATAATTACTAGCTGACCCGTCCGGCTTCGCACGGATGAACAAATTTTAGCTAAAGATGGATTGATATAGAAAAAAAAACAACAAATATATCAGTTTATGTGTTTGTGAGGCAATATTAACAACTGTTTATAAAATTGTGATTTTTTTTTAGGCATATTCTAAAGAAAAGTTCCTAAAAAGAAGGGATTTCGTAAGGTAGAAAAATTTAAATTATATGAATTAATAATTAATGTGTAGGTAAATAGATAAGATGCAGCATTGCTAAAGGACCTCCATGACGACATTTTACGTATTTATATATTAATTTTTAAGATTATTTTCATTGCTATTTATATCTTTTTTTTTTTTTTCCCCATTTTTGCGATGTACTAAGATGACTAACTCTGTTGCGTAAGTAAAGCCATTGTCGAGGAACGTTTGAGCTATTTCAGTGCTAAATTTCAAATTTCGAAACGGTGTTTATATTAATAGAAGAAATAATTTGCCTGTCTGTGTTTGACGTTCAGTGTAAACTACGGCACGTTAAGCTTAGAAATTCTTTCCTATAAAAAGAAATACGTGCATATTTGCAACATATATTTTCGATATTCCTTATAGAACTTTCAAAAAATTACGTTTCATGCAATTTTTCTCATTTTTTAAAAATATTATTTATTTAAATTACATTTTAAAAGTGATGATAATAATAAATGTTGGCAATTTTTACTTACTGTTTATCTATTTATCTATTTATTCATTTATTTTTTACATAAAAAGAAACATTTCTTTACTCGTGCGAATAAAATGTATTGAAAAATGAAACATATGATATAATTTAATTTTTATTATTTTTTAAAATATAAAACTGACGTCATAATAGTTTTAATTATTATTATTGTTATTATTATTATTTATTTGTTCTTAAAATATTAATTTTTATTAAATAAATAGATTATGTGTTTTTATTTTCTTAAATTTAACTTCCGCAAAGCAATATGTTTACTGTTTAGTAATGGTTCTCCATAGCGATCATTAATATTTTTGGTGATTTTGGCAATGAATTTAGAAGGTTATCGCAATAGCGTAAAGATTTGGCGTGATACATCCCACCTATCGTGGTGCCAAATTTGAAATATCGCCAAGGAAGTCTTATACAAAAGCAGATTTCCCAATTGGAATACATATTTAATTTATTTTAAATGAACCATTATTCTAATCAGTATAGTGAAACTCGAATAATTAAAAGTCATTTGCATTTCCTTAGCGGATGTATATTGCGCTACTTGCCATAATTGTTAATTGCTGATAATGTTCGCTAAGTAAATTTAAACTTTCAATTATTCAGTTAAATCATTGAAATAGCGGAGCGAAGCGGCAATAAAATTTAATAAGTAACGTCTCATTGATTCCACAGTGGAACACCAGTATTTCTAAGAGTGAGCTTATCAACCATTTTTAATTCACTGGTTAATCAGTAAAACTCGTTGGTTCAACATTCAATGTTGATTGCGGCCGCAGCCACCAAATATTCACTGGTTTAACCATGTATGTGAATGGTCAAATGCGCCAAATTACGTAAATATCACGTAACTGAAAATAAACGGCGAGAAACAATATACATTTTAGCGATTGTTTGGCTTATATTAAATATCTGTCGTATTTGGCGATATTTTATTTGGAGGTTAAAAATATAATGCAAAAATATATACATTCTAAATGTATATTTCTGTAATACATATTGTACAAAATATTTTTTTCATATTATCGATTGTTGTCTTAATGGACGTTATTAA
Organism: Salticus scenicus; assembly: GCA_963930645.1. Lineage (NCBI taxonomy): Eukaryota > Metazoa > Arthropoda > Arachnida > Araneae > Salticidae > Salticus > Salticus scenicus. The sequence continues at coordinate 204,823,383 of OZ005650.1, read as the reverse complement.
AATAACCATGATTTTGATTGGAATTAAATATGTTTGCCAGTTCACATGGAGATCTTTTAATTATTATTTTTTTTTTTTCGGCAGGGACATTATCAAACCTGCTCCGATTAGTTTCTTTAAATATATATATATATAACAGAATTTATAAGTAAATAGAGAAAAAAAAAAAAAAAAACCTTGCTTTAATTTTTTTTTTCTGTTGAATGCTGAATGGTAACTATAAAGTACATTTTTTTTTAATGTTTAAGCGTTAATACTTAAACTGGTGAACAAATTACAATTGTGAAATTTGAAATAAATTATAACCATTAGAGAAAGTATGTAGAGCTCGTACATTTCAGGGAAATTAATTTTGAAATACTCTTTTATAGAAACATGCGAGAGCGAAAAATTGAAAAGAATGATTTTACTATGGTATTTTGGCAGATTTTTTTTTTTCAATAATTGCAAGTATGGAATTATTTCATGGCTATTAAAAAGTTTATGGAAAGGTTGTGATAGCTATCATCCATGGCGAAAAAACAATAATAATCATTGCCAGTTTATCTCACGAACATATTTAATTTCTTTCAAAATTGATGGTTATTTAATAATGTATATTAAGAGAGCAATCAATAATATGAAACAATATTAGTATAATATATACTACAAAAACATAGATCTGATATTTAATACGAAAATATACAGATTTTCATCTTACGTTTTCCATCGCCAAATACAAAAATCGTTAAGGGCAACAGATATCAAATCTATGATTTTTTTTTAAATAAAAATATTGAAAATTTGAATTAATAATTTATTTTATCAATATTAATTATAGCCTGTAGCGCTTAGGGACAATGTAGATAGCTTAAACATGTTTCTAATCAACATAATGAAACTCGAATAATTAAATGTTATTTGCATTTCACTAATGGCTGTATGTGGTGTATATATTGCACTACTTGCCACAACTGTTTGTTGCTAAAAATGGTCGCCATAAAAAATTAAACTTCTCAATTATTCAAAAAAAAAAAAAAAAAAAAAAAAACACATTTAAATATAGTGCATAAAAAAACATTTAAATATAGTGCCAGGTAATAAAATTGAATGAGTAAAGTCTCCTTGATTATTTAATGGAACATGGTTCAAAGATTTAGCCTATCAGGGATTTTTAATTCATTGGTTCTTCAGGGGAACTCACTGGTTCAAACGTTTAATGTTAATTGCGGTCCACCAAATATTAACTGGTTTAACCATGTGTGTAAATTGCGAAATGCGCTAAATTACGTGACAGTCATATAACTGAAAAAAGAAGAATTGTGTTTAAGCGTCAGCACTTATAATGTCAACAAGTACTTTTAAATAAATTATTATAATCAATAGAAAAAGGAAACATAATTTCTTACATTTCTGGAAAATTATTTTTTAATTATTAATTTTTAGAAATGCTCGAGAGGGAAATATTAAAGAAATGATTTTCACTGCACCAGCAATATTCACTTGCTTGACGACTATTATAAAGATTTCGGAACATATTTGATATTTCGTCTTTGGAGAAATGAGGATCGCTTACTTATCTCGCACAGTGTTAATTTACCTTCAAAAATCATGGCTATACGCCAGCGAAGTGTGACGTCACTAACCATCTGTGGGGCCAAGAAAAATTTTTCCTATGTTAACCGTCCTTTGGAATTTTTGTAAAAATATATTAAAAATCAAGGAAATTTTTTCCCCGAATTTAATCCCCATATTTAGGTCTTATAAATGTGTATTAGTTATTATGTGCATGCGTTAGATTAAGCTATTTTGCTGTCAAATTGATGAAATTTTAATTTTAAATTTCAAAACTCGGACGTCCATGGTGTCCGCGTTATTTGTTTTGTGTTTGACGATCAAAAACGTAATAAAAAATATACATAACAGATTTATATTTTCGTAATATGTATGGTACGAAATATCGTTTCACATTATTGATTGCTCTCTTAATATACGCTGTTAAAATAACTATGATTTTTTAAAATAATTAAATATATTCGCTAGATAATTTGGAGATCATTTTTCCCCGCCAAGGGGGGGGGGGGGATCAAATCTGTTCCGTTGCAACATATTAGTATCTTATATAAGATAGTTTATATAGACATTTGAAAACAAATTTGACTTCAAATTATAATAGAATATTTATCATTTTCATTTTAATCAGTATATTAGTTGGATATTTATTGTGCTAATATCACGCTTTGAAATGAAATGCTTATGTTTCCTATCGAAAATGGAAGTTTGCCATTTTTTTTCTACAGTTTCTAAATTTAAAATTAAAATTTTGTCAATTTAACAGCAAAATAATTTAATATAACACATGCCCAAAATAACTAATACATATCTATACCTAAATTTGGGGATTAAAATCGGGAAATAATTTTCCTCGATTTTTAATATTTTTTTTACAAAATATTCAATGGACGATTAACATAGACAATCTTTTTCTTCTGATGGTCAGTGACGTCATCATTTCGCTTGCGTATTTTTAAAAGGTATATAAACTTTATTATAAATTATGCTTTTTAGTATTTAATGTTGAAAAAACATTTAATGCTTCAGGTCAGTTATTTACTTATTTATTTTTAATCCAATTTTGTTTACACATCTGGTTAAACATTAATGCTTAGTATTAAATAAATTATATCTTTAGAAAAAAAAATAATAAGCTACAGTGACGTCAGTTTTAATGTGTAAATTTAACATTTCCTAAAGCTTTATATGAATTTCAATTTAATTCACGTGCAAATATATTTCTTTTCTTTTTCATGGCAAGATATTTAAAAAACAAAATGAACATGTAAAAGTTTGTTTTATGTTGGCAGCAGCAATTTTTTTTTTTTAATATTTCATTATTTCCATTCCTATTATGGCTTTCATGGGGATTTTCATTAAAATTCTCAGATTTTAAACTAAAATTTTATTTATCAAAATTAAATATAGCCTATAACAATTAGGGATAGTATAGCTTTTGATCAGTGAAAAAAGTTTTTAAATCGGTTCAGTAGTTTCGGAGATTACCCTCCACAAACATACAATTTTTTGCTCTTTATATAATAGTATAGATATAGATAACCTTTACCCTGTATTTAAAGAAAAAAAAAATAGATTCTTGATTAGGGGCAAGTAGCCGAAAAGTTATGCTCCGGCAGCTGGCAGACGTGAAGACGAGGTTCGATATCAGGTCCCGCTCGTTGTCCGAACCTTTTGAGGTTTTCCTCGATTGTCTATGAAACTTGCGTAAACACAGACTAAGATCCCTTAGAATGATTCCCATGGAGCTTCCTCCTGGCCTAAGACCTTAGCGCAGTCAATTGCCCTGAACCCTAACACCAACACTGCCGTTGTTTTCCTTTAACAAGGAAGAATATATTTAAAAAAAATTGTATAGGCCGGCATACTGCCTGTAAATTAGATACACACGACATGGTGAATTTAAATTTAGTACAGTATATTAAAAAAATAATAAAAATAAAAATAAAAAATAAATGTAATTCCAGCAATTTTAATTTATAATCCTAATGTACCTGAATTGTTTTGAGTGGCTCTGTAGATAAATAGTACATAATTTTCATACCATATCTTCTACTAAACATGCTTTTATTCATATAAAAAATGTGTTCGTTTAATTTTGTGGAGAGCAGTTTAAAGAATTAAGCTGTACCTATTAAAAATTTCGTCCACAAATATAACGTATTTCAATTCACTTGATTGTTGTTGGACACGAAACATTTACTTTATCTCAATGAAAATTTCAGTATAGCTTTCACTGTAGGATACAGATTTAGAATATCGAAAATGGAATTCCTGCTGCCTTTTTTTTCTGGAATATTCTGATAACAGACACACATACAAACCACTAAAAATATTTTTCCTCGAATTCTTATTTACTTACTGTCATTCACTACGGTATGTTTGTGAATCTCAAACTAATGAAAAATGCGCCTCCATTTCAAGGTAAATATAAGCTTTTCCATTTGTCTTGTCTCGCCGTGGCTCAGGTGGTTAGAGCGCCATGTTAGTAACGCGGTGGTCGAGCGTTCGAAGGTCCGGAGTATAAATTTTTCCAGATAATTAGTAGAAAAGATGTCAATTTGTAAAAGAAATTTTTTCGTTGAGTACACAGTAACGAAAGAATTTTTGAAGAGTTTTTTTAAGAAGCCTTTTTTTAATGTTCGAATGCTGAAATTTAAGGCAAAAATTTAGTATTCAAACATAAAAATGTTTTATAAAAATTATCTCATCGATAAATTTTTACATATTTAAAATAACATATTTAAAATATTTTTTAAAACTCAAAATTAAAAAGTTGTTTGCAGGCAGCAACATTGTAGACATACATTTATAATTCTAAAACAGTTATGCAGTTATTTACAAGAAAAAAAAAATATGCATATTTACGTTTGTAATGACCGGTAGATGGCACAACCACAGCAATAATTAATGGCCAATCATAGCAATGCATCGGCCAATGGATTAAATGCCGACATCACATTTCGTGGTTTATAAAAGAGTACAGATTCTTTTCTGCTGAAATTTATCATTTCACCTTAATACAAGAAAAAATTCCAAAATCATAACTTCGAAAAGATTTATGTGATATGACACATTAAGAATTTGGGTTTTAAAAGTTTATTTTTATTTTTTATTTTTATTTATTTATTTATTTATTTATTTATTTATTTTTTTTTTTTGTTTAATAGATTATTTTTTGATTCAACGGAAACCAAACCGAGTAAATATAAAAGAATCAATTTCGAAAATTTGAACTCAAAATAATATTTTATCTAACTTTATATGGTTTAGATAAAGTAATAACACCTTGATTATGAGGTCTATTTCACAATTTAAGTACATATTATTAAACAGTTGTTACTTACTAATGCATTCTAAGAGAAACCTCATTAAGTTTAGAAAAATGTCTCTTTATTATATGGCGTATATATATATATATACATATATATATATATACACCGTGACCAATAAGTTTTCATACACTTTCAAATTTTTATTACAATAACACAATATAAATCATAGAAAAACTTTTTGCATCAAATTAAAGTAGCAACCATTGAGTATCTTTACATTAAATGCTTTGGAATAATTCCGCGTTTTGGTTTCTTAACGAGCTTAAAGTCTCTTTTCAAATCCATCAAACGCGGCACGCATAGCTTCTATTGGCATTTCCTGCCATATCTTTTAAATTACATTTTTGAATTTGCTCAAATAGATGATTTTATAGTTATTCAGTTGGGAGAACATATATGACCACACAAAATAATCAAGCAGGTTCAGATCGGGGTAGTTGCAGGCCATTCGTTCTTTGGCAAAATGTCAGCTAAATATTGACTGTAGCACTCCTGCATCACACGTGCAGTATGAGAAGGGGCACCATCTTGTTGGAAGCAGAAATATTCCGCTACATACAAACTCTAGACATTTTGGAGTAAAACTTTTCCCAAAACTTAGTTTTATAATATTGGGCATTGACTTTTGCCCCCCTATCAATGAAGACTAACGGGAGTTTTCCTCTTTCGGAAATAGCGGCCCAAACCATCAGAGACGAAGCATTTTGATAACGCGAACGTAATGCTGGCTCTCAGGGATGTTATCAATAGAAATTGACCACACTCTGTCATTTTGGGGGTTGAAACTTTGCTGCAAAATGAATAGTTTCTCTTCTGAAAAGACAAATTTATCCCCAGCGTGCCAAGCAAGAATTTCTTCCACCCTTTGCTTCCTTTTCATCTTATCAGACTCCGAAACTCCACGAATTTTATGTTTTCTATAAACCTTGTATCCAAGTCCTTTTTCAGAATGTTTAACATTGATCCTCTCGAGGGGATCAATGTTAAATCGAGCGATATTTTGAGCTCTCGTGCTATCTTTCTAGCTGATTTTTGTTCGCTTCGTCGTATCCTTTCCCTAACCCTTTTGACAGCGTCTTTTGTCCGAACGGACCTCGGTTTGCCAGATCTTTTTCTGTCATCGACAGATGACGTCTCATTATACCTTTTGATAGTTTTGTAAATGAAATCTCTCTTCACCACCAGGTCATTCAAATCTCTGAAAAATTCACCCGGCTGCTCTCCTTTTATCAATTAATTTACTACAATTTCTCTCAATTTCTTCATTCTACCTAGGTAAAGAAAAATTATAATTAGTGCAACATTTACACATGCAATAGCTTTATACCTTACACTAAATTGCCTGCAAAATAATTGGGACTACAGTAACACATATGTACAACTTTTTGACGTGCTTCAAAAGTTGTATGAGAACTTATTGGTGTATATATATTGAAAACCTTTTCAAACATTGAATAGATGAAACCATAAAGCAATGAATTAGATGAAACCAGAAAAATGCGAATACGGATTACGAATATCAAGCAACCGTAAATTGAAACATGTAAATTCACTACTTTTTCAAGAGTATAGAATGAATATTGCATGTAAAATAGGTGTTATTTCAGTCTTGCTCTATGCATATTGCTAAACATTTACAACAATCTATACCCAATAACACCCAAAAGACAAGAAAAATTTTAATCTGAAAGAATAATATGGGAAAAAAAAAAAGAGAATCAAACCTAGTTAAATTCAATCAGCAATTTCATAATAATTAAATGTAATACTAATAATAATTAATAAAACCAAAGTTTAACTTACATTACACATGAAAAACCCGGTATAGTTATCTTGATCAAACAACAACCATGTGGCTGTATACATTTAAATTCACAGTTAGTTTTGGAATCGTATTAATCAACTGAACGATTAAGTTAATTTTGGAATCGTATTTTTCAACTGAACGAAAAAGTTTAGTGATCTGTTTTTATTTAATAATTAACATATATATATATATATATATATGTATGTATGTATATCGTAATCTTATAAATATCGTTTACTTGTTTGGTCATTCCAAAAATTTCATCGGAAGTTAATTGCTCTAACAATTAAATTTTCTTCGTATTAGGTTGAGTTAAATCACATAAATAAGGAAAGTAAAAACCGATTTATGTTTTTATTCATTTTTTATATGGATTTTAAGATAAAAGTTCTACAAAATCAAATTAACCAACAACCAGCTTTTTATGAATTATTTTATATCTTTATTACACACACACGCATATATATACATAGTATATATATATATATTTATTTTTCTTCTTGAATTTGCATATATTGTAGTAGCAAAAAATATTGTTACAGTTAGTAATAAAATCAGCTTCTGATCAGCGACTCTGAAATATCACAATAAAATGTGCAAAACTTGCTAAGTTTACGGTTTTTTTTTTTTTTTTTTTTTTTTTTTTTTATTACAAAAAGTTGACAAATAATATGCAAATTTTATTTTTATGTTGTTGTTATATGTTGCTGTATTTATCCTAAAAATAAGCAAGTTGCTAATCGCTCCTTCTTCCGATATACAACTGCTTAAATAATGTATAATATTGTACTTAAATATTTTACTTACAATAATTTTCTAAAATATATCTACGTTTCCTTTAATTGCAGGTCCTATATACTTATGGGCTTGAGGGGTTTATTTTATGTGGATTGTAATAGGTCTAGAGCTATTTAGTGTACGGAGATCAGATTAGAACACTTATGTACTTTTATATTTACAAAATGGTCGCATAACCCGATTGTACTCAAACCTGAATCGGCTGTATGCCGTGTTCGGTTTGGAGTGATTGATTTTCTTGTCCTTGAGTATCGGGTTCTGCTCAGTACTAGTGCGTAGTAAAACCCAACAATTCATCCTTGAGTATCGGGTTAACATATACTTTCGAAAGAATTCGGTTGGAGATCAGAGTTTTCAACGAGTTTGGTCGAGTTGAGAACATCTTTAAAAAAATATAATTGGCAGAATTTTGTTTGATATAAATATAACTCTATAACTGATATAAACATTTTATATATACCCATTATTAAATATATACGCATACCCAAAATACTATAGTATTATATTAATGGCACATGCGTGATTCATCGTTGGAAAGCTTAATGTTTATACAATTTAATTACACGAAAAAGTAAAAATCGATTTTTTACTCTATTGTCAATTACCTGGTTTCCCTAAAAGCGAAATATATATACATATAAATTTTCGTTTTCAAAGATGCTTATTTATCATGCATACAGGGAAGCGTGGGGATAGTTGTAACAGGAGTAAGAAGTAACACGCAATTTACGAAATAGATTGTAACATTTTTGATTAAATAATCCGATAAACATAATTCTTATGACACGCTTTATTATGTAAGCACAATCAATGTTCCGCAAAAATGATTAATGATAGATTCTGTACACGTGCTTCATTTTAGCTAGTTAATGGAAAAAAAATCATAAATTTTGATTAAAGGTTTGTTAATTTACATTCTAAAGAAATGTTTTTACCTATTTATTTTGTCTATGTGTTAAGTTGTAAAATGCATGTTTAATTTTCTGTGTAAATCGTTATATATTTTTATAAATAAACAAAATGTTCAAAATCATTCGATGGGGCAAAATGAAAAAAAAATATTGTGACAAGTTGTAATAATCCTGTAATTAGACATTTTTGTTTTAAATGTTAATAAGCAAATTATTTATTCTATGCTTTATTCTATGAATTTGTTTTTTCTTGTTTTATAATGGGGAACTGTGAAAAGCTGTCTGAAAGATCTTCAAAGGGTCATATATGATTTAGCTACAGCTGAAATCTTCGAAAAAGGTACAAATATTGAACACCATCACCCTCCCCCCCCTTCCCCCCCCCAAAAAAAAAAAAGCATTTAAAAAATATTTTGAAGAGATAATTTAAAAGTAACACAAACAGAAAGATAAAGAAAAAGAAGAAAGGAAGAAGTGAATAAATAATAAAACGAAAGGATAAAAATATAAATAAAATGATTCTAACTCCAGATATAAATTCTGAATTAAAAAAGTGGTTTTACTTCACTTCTGAAGATAGCTATAACCAGAGATCGTAGTATCCGCTTTTTTTTTTTTTTTTTTTTTTTTTTCAGGATATTTTCATAAAGGAGAAATTTGTGTATTTTTTGCTACCACTATTTTTATACAATATTTATTTCCCGTTTAATCATGACATAATATTTTCAAAATACAATAAAAAAAATTCTAAGAAAAAAAAGTGGTGGAATTTTCTCATCCCTGAAAGTGTCTCGAACAAAAAAAAAAAAAAAAAAAAAAGGCAAGGATTACGACCCTTGCTACAGTCTATCTGAGGCAGAAAAATGGGTATAATGCTTAATTTGCAAAAAGTGGGCACTCATTAAATGTGTGCGAGGGAACATAAACAATATATCTTTGTTTTGTATTAAAATAAGTTCTGACAAAGAGTGACTTCTATGTTGATTACAAATTTAATTTTCTCTTTATTTTACAATAATACCTTTAATGCAATCCATTGTTACTATACCAAAAAGGTATATTTTAATATTACTTATTTGTTGCCTGTTTTTATTATTATTATTATTATTAAATTAATAAATGATTCATAGCAAAAAATGTTTCGAAATACTGTCGTTTTTTATTCTTAGTATTTCTATTATAACTGTTAGAATTTGCCTTAAATCCGTGGCAAACTGTAACAGGCAAATAATTAAAAAAGTTTATTTTTATGCTAAAATTAGCAAATTTAAAGTTTTGTTTTTTTGTTTTTTATGAATATCGTAGATGAATATGCATGCTATGGAAAACAGCATTTATAAACAAATAAACGTAAATACATTTCAAAATATATTGAATTTTCTAAAATCTGTTACAACCAGTCCCAAGCTCCCCTACTTTTGTTCAGTGTTTATTTACATATAGTATACATTTTCATATGTCTGTTTGGCAATATTTCCTGGTAATATCAATGTATATAAAATACAGCAAACAGTTATTCATTCAGTGTGTTTAAATGTAAACGGTGTTTTATAATAAATAAATAAATAAAAATAAAACAAACTTTATTTTTTAATTTTAATTTTGCCTAAGTATATATATATATATATATATATATATATATATATATATATATATATATGTATATATATTATTTATTTATATGCTACAGATCAATTTGTAAAATATTCACTAAAATTACATTTTAAGAAATTTTGTGTTATTATTATACCACTCATAACATCTCAAAGCCTACGGAGTCCTTTGGAGTGTTATTTTTAACCACATAAGTAAAAAAGGTTTTTATAATAGAGGTTAGGAATTTCATATATATATATATATATATGTGTGTGTGTGTATCTGTATATATATGTGTGTGTGTATATATTAAAATCTTAGTGTAACGTTTTCTTGTTATACATGCGTCTACAAACATTTATTTTAAATCAATATTATTTTTAATTAATATTTATGTTTTATCCGCACACACACACAAATATCTATCTATATATCTACCTTTCTTTCTATATTTGATGTGTTGAATTCCTGTATGATAAACTTTGAAATGTATTTTTATTAAAATCAAATATCTGCAAATACGTATGATAATTAATTTATTTTCAGTTATAATTCCATATAATTAATAAAAATAACTCGACAAGTCTAATTGATTAGGAAGAATATATGTAAAATGATACCATGTATTTCTAAAACCTTTAAAACATATAAACTGTAAAATATTGATTAATTTACATTAAGTTGATAAGAGAATCGTAAACATTTCACGAGACAGTTAAATGTATTTAAAGACAATATCTGCTTTATGTCCACTCCATGATTTATGGGTTTTCTTTCTTTCTAAAAGCAGTTTCATGGGTAAGTTAACTTGCCATGAATTAGCGATTCCTTTGTTCGGAATTCAAACTTCATGAAATAAACTTCACCTTTATTTCAAGAACAAATGCCTTTGAAAACTGTACATAAGAATTAACTGTACACAATTTTCCATATGTAAGGTATAATTATATATAAATTAAAATAATGTAAAAGTGTAAATTAAGCAAGGTATAATAATATTAAGTTATATATATATATATATATATATATAGGAATAAATTATCAATGAATAAAATGAAATCTATACTACATATATATAGGTACAATAATTACCCTATACCTATTATATGTATATATATATATATATATATATATATATATATACAGTCCGTTAAGAAATTATAAGACCACTTTAATTTTGTAAATCATAAGAAAAATAAAGATTCTAACCAAAATTTGAATACATAAAATAACATATTGCTGTATATTTTTTATAATTAGTTTGCAGTAACTTGGTACAATGTAATAAAAAATTAATTAAAATAGTTATTAGAAATAAGCAAAAAATAACCTGTTACCAAAATATAAGACCACTTGTCAAAAAAAAAAAAAAAAAAAAAAAAAAGTATAAAAAATTAATATCATATTTTTCTTCCATTTTTCCTGATGACCTCAAACACTCTGTTTTTCATTGAAGTAACCAGGTGATTAAGTTCCATTTTATAAATATTGTGCCAATATTTCGCAATGGATACTTCCGGTTCATTGGCAGATGAAAATTGTTAATTATTAGCATAAACTTCGCGAGATAATATACATTATAGGATTTCCATGGGGTACAAGTCTGAACTTCGACTTGGCTATGACAAACATTATTTTTTTCTTTTTTAAGCCACACTTGAGTGGATTTACATGCATGACAAGCAGCATTGACCTGTTGAAACATCCAGTTAGCACCACCTAATAAAAGTCCAAACGGTGTCACATGATCATAAAGCGTAGACTGATATTGTGTAGAGTTGATATGAACCGAAATATGCTGTAAATCACGCAATCCCTCATAACTGAAACCTCCCCAAATCATTACTGATCCTCCACCCCTGTGTCGACTGAAACAGTCTTTTGGTTCCTTCCTCAAGTCATGCCAACAGTGTTTGTAACTATTAGGAACATCAAGTTTAAATTTCTTTACATCAGAAAATATAATTTGTTTCCACTCATCATTCCATGACATGACGTTTTAAGAACATTTTAGTGTTTCTTCTAGATGGCATTTCAATAACTTTGGTTTTTTCTTCAATTTCATAAATTACGAATTAATATTTAATTTAAGACTCTTCCAGACTGTTATATGTGAAGTTTTCTTGCTAAAACGTTTCGAAATCTCACGAGTTGAAAGACCTTTTTTAGTTGTTAGAAAAAATAATTGTCTATTATCACGTGCTTTTAAAACTTTTTTCTACCAGATCGTTTTATTTTGTTTGAATAATCTTTTCTAATTATGGCATTGTGAATGGCTGTTTTAGAACGGTTCATTAACCTCGCAATACCTCTTTTAGATTTACCAGAACCTTTATAAATTAAAAATTTTCTCACTTAGCACTCCGATAATTCTTTACCTCGCGTGATCATCAAATTAATCATAGATAACACATTCAAAACCTAAGCATTTGCTTGTTAGGTAATGCTTTTACGAAATACTAACGCATGCGCTTCATATTGAGTTTGACGTCATTTGTAATATGGTAATTTCTCAGGTGGTCTTATAATTTCTTAACAGTCACAGTCTTTAATTTTTTGAAAAGTGAATAAGATTTAGTGAATTTTATTTTAATTTTAACAGTTAGAATTACTATAGGATGTGTTTCACGATCAACTTTAAATACGCAACTAAATATTTGCATATTATACTCTGTTCTCCAGAAATGCGCCAATACGCTTGTGGTCTTATAATTTCTTAACGGACTGTATATATATGATCGATGTTGTTTAGAAATGTTTCATGATTTAAACTTTTAAACTATATAATTTAGACATTATATATATTATAAATTTATAAAAAAATATATATATTTAGATTGATAAAATAAATCTTATTATCTTGCTACAAAAAGTAAGTATTGCAACGCTTCATAAAGATTTGAACAGATAAGAACACTATAAATTATATATATATAAACTTTCGATGATTGTATATCATTTTACTGTATTTATATTTTACTGGCTGGCCTTGCCCGCTTCGCTGGACACTATATTTAAATGAGTTATCAAAATCCATATATCATTATTAATAACCTAAATTAAAGTTCCCGCTGTGTTCTTTACATGTTTTTCCCACTCGCAACGTGAGGAGTCCGGATTTCCACTGCCTTAGGCAGAACTTACTTGCTTCTTACCTCCCCTTCCACAGCGGGATGTCCGAAATTTTGCGAAATTCCACCAAACTACATAATGCGTACACTTAATCAACATCCACACACCAAAATTCAAAATTCTAAGACAATGTAAGGCGAATTCAAGCAGGAAAACGTGTTTATTGCCCCCGACCCCAAGAGGGTTTAGGGGATTTCGTAAAATCCGGTTACAGTAAGTGTCGGATACATACATATACACAATTTACGTACCAAATTTCGTGACCGCAGATCCCAGAGATTTCCCATGACAAATTTAGAGCTAAAAGGGTAATCTCGAATTTATTCGTAAATTCCTACGCCCCCCCCCCCCCAAAAAAAAAAAAAAAAAAAAAAAAAAAAAACCTCCAAAAATGTGTTTTGGGAATTCTTCTAAAGAAGTCACATGGCTGTTTTCAATATCTTTGTGAGATTTTTAGTAGAGCTACACTATAATCCCGAACTTCTGATATTTCTCCCCAAAAAAAGATTTTTCCCCTTCTCTCCTATAAGAATCAAGAATTCCAAAAACGTACGTAATGCTTTTTAACACTCAAATCTAGTCTTCTCTTGGGCAATTTCTTCACCGTGAAGTAATTTGGATCCGAGTTATGCTTAGAATACCTTTTTGCCTCCCGCTCCCCTAGAGGGAATTCGATAAATTAATTTAGGCTTACTTTAGGTTTTACTTTAGGTCTTTACTTTAGGTTTTGAATACATATAAACAATTTGAGTACCAAACTTCGTGAGCGCAGCTCTCATAAATTTCCCAGGGACAAATTTAGTGCTTAAAAGTAGCAAATTCGAGACACACCATTCAGAGCTAAATCTGTCTTGAGCAATCTGTCTCGAATTAGGACTCTTCGTAACACGTACTTCCCTCCCCCCCCCCCGACAAAAAATAAATAAATAAATAAATAAATAAATAAAAACCAAAAACGTGTTTTGGAAATATTCTATGGAAAACGCACGGCTGTTTTTAACACCTTTGTTCCATTTTTGGTAGAGTTCTACTCAAAAATCCGGAATTTGCAAAATTTCTCCGCCAAAAAGTGATTTCCTCCACCCTTTCTTTAAAAATTAAAATTCTCTAAACCGCAGATAATGTTTTATTTTTACTCATTTGTACCCTCCCCATATGCAATATCTTCACTTCGAAATAATTTTGCGCCCAGTTATGCTTACAAAGATGTTTTTGCCTTCTGCCCCTCCAAGGGGGGGAACGGAGGTAATTTTTATAAATCACGTTACTTTAGGTGTTGAATACATATAAACTATCCAAGCAACAAAGTTCCTGAACGCAGCTCCCATAGATTTCCCAGGACAAATTTAGCGCTAAAAGGTGTGTCTCGATTTTGCCCCCTCGTAACCCCACGGCAAAAAAAAAAAAAAAAAAAAAAAAAATCACAAATCACACAAAAAAAAACAAAAATATGTTTTTGGAAATAACCTAAGGAAGTCGTAAAGCTTTTTTGTCAACATTTTTGTTCCATTTTTGTTAGAGTTGTTCTCAAAAATCCAGAATTTGCTAAATTTCCCGCCAAAAATCGATTTTCCCCTTTCTTCCCTTAAAAAACGAAAATTCCTAAATCGCAGATAATTTTTTAGTTTCACTTATGCCTAGTCTCCTCATGTGCAAATTCTTTACTGCGAAGCAATTTGTAACCGAGTTATGCATATAAACGTGTTTTTAAAATTTGGGGGGAACGGTGGGAGGAATTTCGAAGTAGTTGATAGATATAATTTCAAGTTATCTAAGGACCAAAATTCCTGCCGAGGTCCGTTGAATTCCGTTCAGCCGTTCTCACGTGATACCCAGACAAATATAGCATTACAGACATACACTTAAATTTTCTAAAGTCATTTTTGGCTTCCATGATGTGTGAAACGTGAAGATATCGCAAAGTGTTTTTGATTCTAACAAATTTACAGACGAAAGTCTGATTTAAATAATATAGATAATATTAAATTGAAACCCCAATTTACAATTACCTTATGTATGTAATTAATTTTTAAAGTTATAATTTGTTACAAACGTCTTGCTTATAAGTTGTCCGAGAGAAGAAAATCTCAAATACCTTAATCCTCACATAAACAATCTTTTCGTAGCACCGCTGCCAAATAGCGTGGCAGCGTTGCTTAATTTGCATTTAATTTTTTTCTTACCACACACCAAAGAAAAAAAAAAATAATGACAGATCAGAAAAAAAATCAAAATGTGTTTTAGAAAATATCCTAAGAAAGTCGAATAGCCTTTTATCAACGTCTTTGTTCCATTTTTGGTAGAGTTCTACTCAAATCAGGAATTTTCGAAATTTCCCGCTAAAAATCGATTTTCCCCCTTCCTTCCCTTAAAAATAGAAAATTTCTAAATCGCAGATAATGGTTTTTTTGTACTCATATCTAGTCACCCCATGTGGAATTTGTTATTTGTTTATTGTGAAAAAATTTTGAGCCGAGTTATGCTTAAAAACGTGTTTTTGCATTTTGCCTCCGCAGGGGAGCACGGGGGGGGGATTTCGGAAAAGTTGATAGATATGATTTTAATTTGGGTAAAGACCCAAATTCCTTGCAAGCGCCGTTGAATTCCGTCTAGCCATTCTTAAGTGATCCCGAACCAACGTGTTTGTCTTTTGCCCCCCAGGGGGGAACATGGGGGAATTTCTGAAAATTGATAGATATAATTTTCAGTTGGTTAAATACCTAAATTTCTGCCAAGAGCCATTGAATTCCGTCTAGCCATCCTCAAGTGATACCCGGACAAAAGTGTTTTTGCCTTTTGCCCCCAGGGCGGAATGGGGGGAATTTCTAAAAAGTTAATAGATATAATTTTAAGTTGGGATATTTGAGCAATTTTGGGACTAAGAAGTTCTTTTGTTTTTTGAAACAAATTAAACATGAAAACATTGCAAAAGCAGCTTAATTTGGAAAAATATTCTCTCCAGTTTGGGAAAAAGCTTTGACACTGGCATTTCCAACGTTAAAGTTGGCTCTAAAGTGACAGGTTTATATCGTGTCAATCCTATCATATCTATCATTTCAATGTAATTCTCGAAGAATCTTTTACTCCAAGTTGCTGTGTCTGATAAAACCCATCTCCAACAAAGAACAGTTCCAAAAGTGGAAAGAAAGTTTCTTCCCCAGAGATAAGTTTGTCATACTCTTTACCTCTCAAGTACTGCTGTAATAAAACCTGCAATAAACTATCGTGATCTTTTTTTGGAAAATAAAACATCTTTCCCAGGGCTTCTCAATGTAATACTGAATACACTCAAACATCACAACAACTATAAAAATAATCTGTTGTGTCACTCACACGACTTACTCTTACCCTGAAATTTATTACTATTAATACAGGTCGGAGATTAAGGGGTAAGATAATTAGTATTGTTAAGCAAACTTCTGTTAAATCAAAGGAAATTAGGCTTCGGAAAATCTTCTTTGACAAGAAATTCTGTTTGAGGGGACGCTACCGGCCCCTCAGCTCTCCGTTTCATCATTGTACTTACATTTATATAGATTTCAAATCTGTTTTGAATTTCAAAATTTCATTTAAATTATTCAAATAACTTTCACATCAACATTCCTTGAAACATAACAATTTTGATCAAATTATTGTAATAACAAACATATTAACTTAAAAATACAACATATGGATCTTCTGAAATAATTTGTTTTTAATTTACTCTAACTGACGCATACTAAGATCAAGCGATAAAAACTTGACTTCTGTGTTCAGGAAGCCTCAAAACGTGTAAATATACAAAAAACCAAGTGATCAATATTTTGCTTAATTATATATATATATATATATACCATTTGACTCTGAAGAATTAATTTCAATTCCTCAGCAGCTTTCCTGGACATGGTAAAATATTACAATAAAGCATTTCCGTTAACAATAAAGAAGAATGTTATGGCTTAAATATTGGCAGCCGTGTGGGTCTTCTGAAAGTTATGTACACATCACATGGTGGACATAAATATAATATTATATTATAACACACGACACAACCTGAAATATAGGTTTATCAATTTTCAAGTACTGTCGCACTATCATCCAATTCTTCTGTGTAGCCCTGTAAACGAACAGTGAACAATTTCTGTACCTTATTCTAAATTAAATATGTTTTTACGTTAATATATATATATATATATATTCGTTTCATTTAGTATAGTACTGTTAATAGATGTTAAACTCTACTTACCTGCAATTTCCCCATAGACGTAATGTATTTGAATTATCTTGGGTGTCTCTGTACGCGTACGATTTCCTCGATCTCAACGAAAAGCTCAGAGTAGCACCATTATATCATACACTTTTTGAAAACCAAGTTTGGGGTTTCTGCTTTAATTTGTTTTTGAGATATGTTGATAACACACACACACACACACAGAGAGAGAGAGAGAGAGAGAGAGAGAGAGAGAGATACCAACCGCTAAAAACATGCTTTTGGGGACCTCAAAACGTACAAATATAACAAAAACTCAGTTTCGAAAATTTGACTCAAAAATAATACTTTCTCTACGTAAAAGGTAAGAGAAAGTAAGTATAAGTGTGTGAATAATAGTGGAAATGGTATACGAGAAAGAAATGTGATGCCGAAAGAAAGCCAATTTTTTGCCAATATTAAAAAAAATGTAATTTTTTTTCTAAGGGTTTTTTTTTTTTCGTTAAAAAAATCTATTATTTTGTTTTAAATTATCACAGATTTATATTTCAACCATTCCTTTTGAAGTTATTGATGAGATTTTTCGAAAGACACCCATATTGAAAATTTACTCCTCCCACGGGTGTATTTTCTCCCGAGAGGGGGGGGGGGCGATGATCTCACATGAACAGTTTTTCCCTAGTTAAGTACCGCTATTATAAATAATTCATATTAATTTTACAATTCCACTTTTAAAATAACTCTCATTATGTACATTTATACGAAATTCTGCCCTATACTGCCATGTTAAAAATTTAGAAAAATGCGATATCTGCGGCACATGTTGAGCAACTCTTCCACAAATCCAATCAGCACTAGTTTATGTCGGAGTTCAACAAAATACCAAGTGTGGTTAAATTTCGTTAATTGGTTTGTGGGTTACTGCGTATACAATATTTGTGATACATACACACAGACTGACAGACAGACATTTCCTAAAATCAGTCAGATCGTGTTTAGGACATCCCAAAATGTGTAAATCTCTTGAAAACTGGATTTCGAAAATTTTCACGAATCCAATACTTTCTCTATATATACATATAGAGGAAAGTAATAATAATAATAATAATAATGAATTTAGCCCCCCCCCCCTACATCCTACAATGCGAAAAGAACCTAACCATTGCATTTCAGATTACAAAAAGGAAATAATCTGATGTGCTACTCACACGACTTTCTATTACCCTGAAATTTAATACTATAAATACAGGTGGGATATTAACAGGTAAGGTAACGATATTATGTAAACATATGTTAAACAATTCAAATTAGGCTTCGGAAGAGTTTTATATGATAATTAATTCCATGTGATAGGGGCTACCGCCCCCTCATCCCCCCGTTTCATTAATGCACCTAGATTTATATAAAATTTAATTCGCTTATTAAAAAATAATTCTGTTTTTAAAAAATAATTTATTAAAATTATTATTTAAAAAAAATATCTTTTATGATAATGCAGACGATTTCCATAATAGTGAAGTAGTGTAACACTAAATATCCAAAAAAAGTGCATTTTATTCTCAATATTAAAATAATAATAATAATAATAATAATAATAATAATAATAAGTAAAAAAGAATCGATAACTTTGTTTTAAATTATCGCAGATCGATGGTTCAACCATTCTTTTTAAAGGTATTGGCGAGCTCTTTTTAATCATTCTTCCATCATGAAAATTTACTCACCTCGAGGGGGGTCATCCCCCCCCAGGGGGGAGGCGAGGCTCCTAAATACATACAAAAAAATTCCCAGTTGACTATATCTCTATTACAAAAAATATATGTTCCTTTCATTTGGTTTAGTGCAGTCTATAGATGTTAAACTCTACTTACCTGCAATTTCCCCCATAGACGTAATGTATTAGAATTCTCTTGATTGACCCTGTACACGAACCATTTGTTTGATCCTAACGCAAAGCTTACTGTAGCATCCCTATATGATACAAATTTAGAATACCAAGTATGGAATGTCTGCTACTATTTGTTCTTGAGATATGCTGATAACAGATAGACACAGAAACAGACATACCGACATACAGACATACACACAGACATACACACAGATCATTTGCTAAAAACATAATTTTCGTATTCAGGTTTCCTCAAAACATGTAAATATAACAAAATCTCAGTTTCTAAAATTTGACCCAAAAACGATACTTTCTCTACCTTATGGGTAAGAGAAAGTAAAAATTGTAGAATACAAAAGCGCACGAGTGTGTGTGTATACCTCCTACATCTGAAAAAAAAATGGACGGTTTTTAGATAAATGCTGCAAACGACGAAGTAAGGGTTAACAACAAACGTTAACTTTCGTGAAGGTGGTGATCAGTCAGATTGATTTGAAAATTTAAAACCCTTTTAACCATGAATTTTTATTAAAATTTGTTAAAACAATTTCTCAGCGAACCAATTTATGTCATACTTTCATAGTCCAGGAATACGGTTAGTATGGAACTGTAAGTTTCTTGCAGATGAAAGTAAATTAGATGGGTATGTTATATTAAAAGACACATAACAGCAATTTTTTGTCGTAATTGATAGATGCATTTCTGTGCGATTCAATTTTCGGTAACATTTTACAATGGACGGTGTGATTTTTGTATAATTGCAAATTTTTATACCAAGTTATTCAGAAATTTTAATAGAATTTCCTATAATATTTAATTAGCGAAAACTGTTACTGAAATACATAAAAATATCTATTAAAAAATTTCATTAGAAAAAATGTAAAAGTTAGTACCTATGATATCAACAGGTAACGATAACTTTACTATCAATGAGAATAAAGTAGTTGGGTTTATGATCTCAAAAATCGATTAACATTATATTTTTATTAAAATGTTTAGACCTATTGCCGTGTAAACAGAATTTCTTTGGGAGTATTGGGTTAAAAATGATTACTAATTTTCCTAAGAATGGCGGTAAGTTAGATGAGTTTACCATCTCAAAATATATATTTTCTTAATTTTTCATTAAAATCACGAGAAAATCTATTTTCTGCCATATTTTCTAACGTCTTGTGTAAGGGTAAAAAGTAATGCTATTTTTCCTGACCATGGCAATATCTTCTCGGAGTTTCCAATCAAAAGAAACACTTAACATGTCTTTACATTCACTTCTTAGAAAACCTTTTTTTTTTTTTTTTGTACTTTGTAACGCACATGCTACGCTAATTTTACAAAGTAAAAAAAAAAAAAAAAAAAGTTACTCTTAAAATAAGTAAATAAATGAATATTACTTTGGTCTTAAGTTTTTTTCTATTATTATTATTTATTTATTTATTTATTTTTTTACTGCGTCCATTTCTGAAAAAAAAAAAAAAAAAAAAAACTCTTTTTAGCCATATTTCAAAATCAGCTAAAAAATGTAACAGCAAATAACGATTACCCGGATGATCAGGGTAAGTCCAATCGATTTTTCATCTCTTCTCCACAAAAGAATCCTTTATCGCACACTTTTATTAAAATTGTTATATTATCCTCTTCCGAGTAACAAAGTTTCTGTCATATGTTGGAACTAGTGGATATAGAGTTAACAGAGAATTCGAATTTTTCTTAAAGTCTAATGGAATCTCACCCCTCCCCCCCTCCCCCACCAAAAAAACATTCACCAAATTATTTATATCTATATCTGAATAATTCCAATTTCTCTCATATTTCCTAAACGGTGGATGACTGGTTAACGAAGACAAACATGCTAAATCAATTTTTCTCTCATATGAAACCTTAAGCTCAAACCTTCATCAAAATTTGTTACATCCATTTCCGAGTATATGCATATTTTGACATATTTCCCAACTGCCTTAAATTTGGTTAAAAGTGAAAGCTAATTTTCCTAAAAGCGAGGAATAGTCCAATCAATTTTCTACCCTGAAATACCACATTTTTCATCAAAGTCGTTACATCCATTTCCGAGTAAACCCAAATTCCGCAATAGTTTACAACCGATTCCCAGAAAACGCGCACTTTTCTTAAAGGTAAATATTAATTCAATGTATTTTTCACCTCAAAGTGCTTTTATCTCGATTTTTTTTATTTTTTATTTAATATATGTATACGCTATATGTATACTGGAGTAAATACATTTTAAGTCTTTTTTTGTAACCGGCGAATAATGGATTAATAGGGAACGAAATTTTCTTGAAGATGTCGATAAATTCATTCCATTTTTCTTTCAATATCTTTAACTCTAAACGTTCATAAGCATGGTTAGATTTGTTTCTAAGAATCCAGAGTTATAAAATTATTAATAGTTGTTTTTTTTTTTTTTTTTCAAATTATCATTTCTTTTGGGCTTTTTTGAATTATGGTGTCATTTTATCTTTTATTAATTATCTTTTTTTTCATTCTACTTCATCTGTTGCAATTATAATATATATATATATACATATAAATCAGAAAGTCACGTGATGAAGTTGTTTAATATGTGTTAAAGGATGAATATCTAGATTAAATTACAGTTAAAGGGAAGAAATATATATATATGTGTGTGTGTGTGTGTGTGTGTGTGTGTGTATATGTGTGTGTGTGTATATGTGTGTGTGTGTGTGAAAGAAGGGTATTAGAACACCATTTTAAAAGTATGATAGATTTTAAATGAATGTATATAATATAATGTAGTTGTCTTTTTCAGATTTAAAATCAGAATATATATATATATATATATATATATGTATGTATATAACTTTAACAATACGTGACTGCGTCAAGAATATACCCTAAACAGGCAAAACAGTCAAAAATGATTTTAATATAAGCATTTTCGTATAATTATATATATATATAATACGTAACAAATTTATATTTTTATAACGGTTTAGAGTTAAATATTCAATTAAGAATATCTCTTCCAATTTGAAAGATACAAATAATTGTTTTATTTATTTATTTTTAATTTTTTTCTGTTTATTTAATGATGTATTGTTTTAAATTCGTAAAATTTGTTATATTGTTCACATTTATATTTAAAAGTATCTAACTTTTCATAAAAATAACTAAAAGGAATTTTATTAACGTGGTAAAACAATATTGCAATATATATTAACCGCTGTTACCTAACAGATAAAAATTTGTACCATTTTTCGAACTATTTGTGACTCTGTATATTCATGACCTATTTAGGAAAGCAAATCTTTGATTGGTTCATAGAAAATTTACGCTGCTAAATTAATTTTTTAATTTATAATTCATTTGCATTGGTACGTTATTGCTTATAAATCATTGAATCATTTTTATGTAATGCATAAAACCCATTCATATAAAAGAATAACCTCAAAAAGGAATAACTTTACAATTACCACAATTCTGTAATTGTGTCAGGTTTTGGTGAAATTTACGTCTTATGTGCAAGTACTTATGTATTGTTCTATTTTTTTAAACCCATGGCTTAAGAAAAAAATAATAATTATTCTCTTTTTTACATTAACTTTGACGTCAATGGTTATAAAATTTCTTTCTTCAACATTTTATGTTAGTGTTTGAGCCATAAAAGACGTTTAGCTTATTTTAAACCGTTTATTAAGATCTATTTTTAAGACTATAATTATGCCGTAAAATTTCACGTTTTAAAGTTCTGTAAATTGGAATTTCAGATGCATTCTTACTATATATACAAAACGAAGATGACATGCACAAAACTTAATCTTAAAGGAACGCAAAAATTTGTGAAGCGCAATGATGAAAATAGCGATTTTGCTTCTTTTTTCTCTGTTCTTTGTTGGCATTATGGTAAGTCATATTTATTTATTTTACCATGTTTTTATTAACTTCTATTCTTGTTTGTTTGTGTGTTTGTTTGTTTTTTCGGTACAAATCTTACAATCGAATTTTAACTAACTTCCCTACTAGCTAGACATTTGAAACTTTCACTATAGCTCACAACTCGATGATAACACAATACTTCGAAGTCCGATTTTCGAATTTTCGAATAGTTTTCTTATAATTAATTAAAATATGAAAATAATAAACTCCTAATAGCAATAGCCCAACAGCGGCCGAGCGGTTCTGCGCTCAAAGCTGGTACATGGGAGGTGCCGGGTTCGATCCCAGGTCGCGCTCATCGACCTAGCCGTTCGGAGTTTTCCGTGGTTTCCTCCGAAACTTGCGTAAATACGGGCTAGGACCCCTTAGAAAGACCCCCACGGAGGGCATTCCCCCTCTAGGCCTAGGACACATCAGGAGTCAATCGGCCTTAAATCCTACAACCAACCATCCTAATAGCAATAAAAATAGTCATTAAAATATTAGCTATAATTTAGTTGTTGCCAAAAAAAAAAAGAGTTTATTTCCTTTCGACATAAAAATATATACATTTAATTAAACGTGAGCGTCAAATAATTGTAAAAAGTTAAATTATGCATCTCACAAAAATTGACGTCATTATCAATTTACAGATTTCATACTTTTGCGTACTTGTGGGTTCGTAAGTTGTCCGAGGATGAGAGGCGAGAGTTGCAAAAATACAGGAGCTGTATTTACAGAAAATTCCAGAAG
The DNA here is from genome assembly GCA_963930645.1 of Salticus scenicus. Lineage (NCBI taxonomy): Eukaryota > Metazoa > Arthropoda > Arachnida > Araneae > Salticidae > Salticus > Salticus scenicus. The sequence continues at coordinate 204,799,532 of OZ005650.1, read as the reverse complement.
AATATAGGTCTATAAACTGAATATCAGCTTCAATTCCACCAATAAACACAGCTTAAAGAAACAGCTGTCAACAGGAAATCCACAGTACAAACTGTATAGCAATAACACATAAAGCCAATCTTATTCAAAGAGGCTCAGAACTCCTTCAATATCACTGCAAGCATTGACGAAACTGACTGAGAACTGATTTGGGTTTGGCGCGCTGGAGCTTCTTTTATACATTTCTGCCTAACCCATAATGTTCGGGAAATTTCCCATAACTCCTTAACCAAACACAGTAGAGCGTCCATCTTTGGTATATCGATAATAAAGATTTCCTCGCCAAAAATCGCCAGAAAAAACGCCAAGGGAAAAAGTCGCAGATTTGGCGTAAATCCATTACCTGACTATTGGATCTTTTTAATGCGTTTTAAATGGAAAATTAAGCTATTTCAACGCGAAAAAGAGCTGGAAATGCTGAACATTAACATTTTATAAACTTACTAAGTCTCTTTGAAAGAATTTATAAAAAATAAATACAATTGTTTACAATTTCATAACAATTCGCATTGATAAGGTGCTAATTTCGTTAGTTCTATAGCTATGATTCAACAGAAAATAATTTTCATCTTTTATTGGAATTTTCCAAAATCTCAGTCAGATAATGAAATTTTTAGATATATAATACAAAAATAGCATGGAATTGATTTCTTAATTAAGTATTATTTCTAAAAGATTAACGTGAAATTAAACTCGTTTAATAATAACAAAAAAAAAAAAAAAAAACTTTTATTTTGGAGGTAGTTTGTAAAATAATTCGGTAAGTACGATAATTCTGTTAATACAATTTTAAATAAAATGTGTTATTTCCCATCTGTCTCATAGACGAATGAAAATTCAATGCTTTTTTTTTTTTCAAGGTACTTTCACAAATTATTAAAAAATAAAAAATAAAATCAAAAACATTGAAAAAGTAGATTAAATATATCTTCCATCATTATTATATATATATATATATTAATATCTAGTAAAAAAAAAATTCTCACTACTTCCTTCTATATACATAAGATGTAAATGTTATATTTCTGAAAATTTTGGATTTCCTATTTTAGATGTATTCACATGTTTTTCGACGGTCTGAACAGGATTTGCAATTTTAGAAAAAAATGTCTCTATTTTTTTTTATATACATTAGTGTCGGCCAAAAAATGAATATTTTCGATAAGCAATTTCTAATAGCAAAAAACAAAAGTTGTACTTTGGCATCCTCAATTTAGGAATAATAATGAAAAAAAAAAAAATGTATCTTTAGTTCGCGCATGATCTTCAAAATTCGAAAAAATGGTAAAAAAAGGTCAAAAATCAAAAATTTTTATTGAAATACAAATATTTTTACTTTTTGTCGACCTTTTTTTTTTTTTTTTTGTTTAAAAAAAAAAAAAAAAAAAAAAGCGTATCCAGCTTGTTAGAAAACCTAATGAATCGAATATTTCATTGCATATTTAGGTATTTCTCCCTTTATAGTTAATAAAAGCACATGATAGTAACAGATAATACCTAAATTTAATTAGCAAATTATCAGAATTGATGACATCGTATCTGGCTTCATTCTCCGAGTCACGCGAAATCACTTTTCAATTTCATTCTCAATTCTCATTCAAATATACCAGTCTGCTGTCAACAAGCAGTGTGACCAGATCACTATATTTTAGTTTTATCATATTTAAGTAGGGTTAGGTTAAAATATTGTGTTAAATTGTGGCTTTACGGTAATGCTTTAAAACCTGTTTGGTGTTGTAAATGTGTTATTTTACTCTTACCGTCATTAGCAATGGAGGGTACCAGATAATGTTTTGGGTATTACTTTTTATTTACTTATTTATGTATTTTTGGTAGGCTGTTGTTAATAAATGAACAGGTACAATTAATTTTCCAACGTATGAGAATGTATTTTTATATTGTTTCAATGCTTTTATAATCAAAGAAAACGCCTGCATTTACCGATTAAGTTAGGAATCATACCAAAAAGCTTCGATATCAACGGTATTCCATTCTAGAATAATACAGTTAATAAACGATTAGCAGGATCAATGTTTCAAATTAAGAAAATTTTATAACTATAACAGAGACTAAGCGTAAAGCAGTAAAAAAAAAAAAAAAAAAAAAAAAAAAAAAGTGAATATTTCATAGCTGATGCTAAATCAAAGTTGTTGCATGCTACAGCATGTAAATGCACAATCACCTTTTCTTGCTTTCGCAGGAACACCGGAGTTTCTGTGACTGTCCTGTAAACACTGATTATAAATGTGAAAATAGAAAAACAATCCCGTATCAAGCTAAAATTTTTGTATGAACAATGAAATGCTAGAAACACTTACATTAGTATTTTAGACAAGGGAAAAAAAAAGTGGCTGAGATAGAAGGAACATAGAAAATTGTTAGATCGACATTGAAGAAACTGTTTTATAAGTTCTTCCGACAAATCAGTTGTAAATGTACATCTTAAGAATTCATTTAAATAAATAATAGAAGAAGGTGAAGCATCTGTTGCTTCGAAATCGGAAACTTAAGTGAAAACTTAGTTACCTGATACCACTGTAATGAGTGGCAGGTTTAGAACATTTGACTGAGAAATAGCTTCGATTGCGTCTGTTGTTCTAAAAGACGTTGGACTGATAAGTTGTGAAATGCATTTTTTTCTTACTCTGCGAACTTGTTATTGACCACACCAGTGGACGAAAGACAACATATAATTGTGTTAGTCTACAGAACAATTTTCAAGGCAAGAGATCAACTGTCAGGACACACATCTGTATCTATACGAGAATTTATTTGGACGTAGTCTTAGTGTGATGCTGAATAAAATATGATGCATATCACTGAAGTGGTGGCACTGTTGTACTGTTTTTCAAAAATATTAATGTGTCAGCATAGGCCAAAATATCGTATGAATGTACAGAATACGGTGTACTTTTCCCTGAATCTTTTAACTTAATATACATATATATAATATTAATAGTGAACCAAGTTAAATTCAACGCACATGCACGATCTTTGTTTGATGCCCACCGAAGTGGAGTACTCCATGTGTTGACTAGTTGTGTTGATCATACTCCATTTTCTGTATGATTACATTTTTAAAACAATTTATGAAAAATTTTTAAATCTCATCAATAAATTTGAAGCAAAATGTTTAATGACATATTTGTGATATTCTGAACGAAATTTTACGATTTTCACTATCTTAGTGAAGTAAAATTTTTGAAGAAGAGCCTTTTTTAAAGTGTCGCCTGAAGGTCAAACATTTGCTTTTATTTCTATATTTAATTTCATATATTTCTGGGATGAAAATTCCTTATCATGGAAAGAAATTCTTATAATATATATATATATATATATATATATATATATATATATATATATGTATATAACTGCAGTAATTTTTATAAAAGACTACAGAAGAAAAAATATGTTATTGTTCCCAAAATACTGGTTTTTCTTAGTTGTTCGTAGGCTTTCATTGTATATATGTACTTTCCCAAAATAACATGAATATGGATATTTTTGCAAATATTTTTTGTAATTTTTAAATGGGTTTAAAAATGATTAAAATATTTAAAGCAGGTTAAAATTTTAATTGTACAGAAATCAAAATTCTGCATCAGGAAGTTAAACTTTTATTTCGTTTCTGTGTTAAACTTTATTTTATTTTGTTTTATTTTTTATAACCTTTAAATTATTTTATTTTATTTTTATCTTTTGGTTTATAATAAAGCGTAGTATGAACGTGTTTAATCTATAATTGTTCAATGAATTAACATACCTATTCTAGTAGGATATATCGAAAATGTAGTGGTGTAGACAAGTGGTTGCATCACCAGCATTGTAGAAGTGTTTCTGCTTCTGATTTTGATGAATAAACTACAACGTGAAAGTCTTTTCCAAATCACGGCTACGGATGAAGTTTTAATAAGAAAATAACTCTTGTACTCGAGAAAGAACCAAACATATTTAACTAAAATTTAGCAGGCTACGCACGCTTCGCTGGTCACTATTTTTAAATGAATCGCTACAGTTAATGAATTCTCAAAAATGTATTAATTTTTATCATGCAAAAAATAAAAAAAATATAAAATAAAATAAAATAAAATAAATAAAAATAAATAAATAAAATAAATAAATAAATAAAATAAAAGAGAAAAAAATAAAGTTATCATTGGAAAATATGTCGCACCGGGTCCACACTGCCTTCGGTAGCGCATGTTATTGTGCGCTGTGCGCGCTTATTTATGTTCGACGTTCTTAATGAATCACTATATTATCATAAGGGAAAAAGATAAATATAAAATACGAAAAAAAAAAAGAGGTCTTCTCTCATCGGAGGAATAATCGTTCCGGGCCCCGACTGCCTGCGGCAGAGTATACAGATACGCATGTTCCTTCACCTACAGTTCACGTCCCTCCTAATTATTTAGACTTTAAAAAATACTCGCAACCGTTCTCTCGGGCTGTTAAAACTAATAATACTAATTTCCCACATTCTATCTGAATTTCTTTATTTTTACCCCTGCGCCCGCCGCCCTTCCCGCCCCTTGTAATGATTATGTACTTTCGAAAATATCCGCAATCGATTTATCGGGCCTCAATACCTAACAGCACTAATTTTCAGCGCTCGAACTCTTATTTATATATTTTTGCATTTTTAACCCCTTCCCGTCTATCATAATATTTTTGCAACTTCGAAAACATTCGCAATCGATTTGTAGGTATCAAAACTCTCTATATACCAATTCTAATTTTTTTTTTATTTTTTGCCCCTCCTTCCCCCAACTTCCCATCCCTCCTAATAATTTTACAATTTGGAAAATATCCGCAATCGATTTGTCGGTATCAAAAACCCATATGGACTAATTTTGAATGGTCTAATTTTTATTATTATTATTATTATTATTATTTTGCTCTACGCCCTTTCTGACCCTCCTAATAACTTCACACTTTCGGAAATATCCTCATTCAAATTGCAGTCCTCTGAAACCTATCTGTTTCGATTTTGAACGGTCTAGTTGTATTTCTATTTTTTTTTTTTTTTTTTTTTTTTTGCCCATAGCTGCCCTTCCCACTCCTCCTAATAACTTTACAAATTCGGAAATATCTGCAATAGATTTGTAAGTATCAAAAACTTCTATGTACCAATTTCGAACGAACTACCTCTATTTTTATTTTTTGCCCCTCCGCCCCCCCCCCATTTCCGCCACTCCTAATAATTTTACAATTTCGAAAATATCCGTAATCGATTTCTCGGTATCAAAAACCTCTATGTAGAATTTTGAACGATCTAACTCTATTTTTATCTTTTGCCCCTACGCCCCCCCCCCCCCTTTCTGACCCTGCTAATAATTTTACAAATTCGAAAATATTCGCAATCGATTTGTAGGTGTTAAACACCTCCATGTACCAATTTTGTGCGACCTAACTCTATTTTTATTTTTTCTGCCTCTTCGCCCCCCTTCTCACCCTTCCTAAAAATTTTACAAATTCTAAAATATCCGCAATCGATTTGTAAGTATCAAAATCCTCTATGTACCAATTTTGAACGACCTAACTCTATTTTTTCTCTTTGCCCCTCCGCCGCCTTTCCTGCTCTTCCTAATAATTTTATAATTTCGAAAATATCCGCAATCGATTTGTCGGTATGAAAAACCTCTATGTACCAATTTTCAACGGTCTAACTCTATTTTTCTTTTCTCATTCCTACCTCCCCATTTCTGACTTTCCTAATACAATTTTACACTTTCGAAAATAGCCTCATTCAACTTGCAGGCCTCTAAAACCTATCTCTTCCAATTTTGAACGGTCTAACTCTATTTCTTTTGTTTGCCCCATATCCCCCCCCCCTTCTTTTTTTCGCCCCACCTGGGACGAATTTCTAAAATTAAAGAAATCTGTTTTTATGTATTTGTGGGAGCTATATTTTAGAGCAAAAATTTCGCATAGATATAAATAAATATTTTTGTTTTCTGTTTGCGATATAAAGGATTATTTAAAATGATTTTGCCCCCTCTCCTCCCTGTTGGGGGCTGAATTTCTAAAATTCCAGAATTCGGTTTATCGGCATTTGTATTAGCTATATATTAGAGCAAAAATGTCACGTACATCTGTTTTTTTTTTCTTTGTGTGTGTGTGTGTGTTTGAGATATGTAGGAGTATGTTAAACAACGTTTTGCACGTGTGAAATCCCGTTCTGTGCCCTTTCCTCCCTTGGGGACCAAATTTAAAAAAAACCAGTAATTGGTTTTTAGATTTTTGTGTTAGCCATATTTTAAAGCAAAAATTTTACAGACATCCGATATATATATATATATTTTTTTTGAGATAGGAAGGTTTTTGTGAAATCGCAGTTTGCCCCCTACTGCATCTTAGGGGAGGGGGGGGGGATTTCGCAAAATCGCTTCTTAGGGAGTGCTTACACTATACGTTCTATATTCTGACCCAGTGTCGAGTCAGTGGCTCCAATAGATTTTGCTGTGCGTTGATGAATCAGTGAGTGAGTGGAAGTACTCTTTTATACAGTCGGTAACAAAAGTGTCCGAACACTGGCAAAAATTCTTATATAGAAAAAGTACACTTCATACGGTTTTGTTAAATAAATCCTTATCGAAACCTGTTCTTAGTCAGTGTAAGAACATGATTCGATAAGGATTTATTTAACAAACCCGTATGAAGTGTACTTGTTTTACATAGGAATTTTTGCTAGTGTTCGGACACTTTTGTTACCGACTGTACATATAGATTATTTTTTTGCCTTTACGCCCCCCCCCCATACTTTCTGACCCTCCTAATATGTTTAAACTTTTGAAAAAATCCTCATTCGACTTGCAGGCCTCTAAAACCTATCTCTACCAATTTTGAACGGTCTAACTTTATTTCTATTTTTTTGTCTCTTTGCAACACAAGATGCGGCAATTGCAACACAGCTGCGGCAATTGTCGAAAACCAAAAATCTAAAACTTTTCTGAATCTTATATTTTCTACTTATATATGCAGAAGAAAGAATAATAAATCAACTTTTAAAAAAATAAAAATAAGTAGTCAATTTTACTTAATTAAAATGCAAGGAAATCTCAAAACGTGTAAATTCATCGAAAACCGGAAATCAAAAGTTTTTATGTGTCTTCTACTTGCTTCTTCTACCCACAAAAGCTAGCAATAAAGGCACTTTTTTAAAAAATAAGTAGCCAATTTCAGTTAATTAAAACGTAAAGAAAGCTCAAAACATGTAAATTCAGCAAAAAAACGGAAATCGGAATTTTTTCCGTATCGTCTACTTATACATGCTGCTGTTAGTAACGAATTCATTTTCCTTTTATTTAGTATATTAGTTGAATATTTATTGTTTAATCTTTTGCTTACGGCGGGTCCGACAGTTGGACCTCAAAATTCACGTAGACCAAAGCCCGGCAATGTTACAGCAGTTGTACCCTAGATTTCTCTTCCCTCTCAGAGAAACGGTGCGTCAATAACTCGAGATTTTGGACAGAGCATTCTCTATTATTCCTGCGGGAGTGTCGCAACGCCTACTCTCTATCGGGATGATAACGAAATTTTTGCGCTTGGCAGTGTGGAGAACTCTTGGTTTATTTATTGGCGACATATAGGCTTTCCTTGTTTTGTGCTGCAATTCATTTTCAGTAATTTTAATTTTATTTCTTTTATGACTGTAAGATTTAAGGGTCTTATTCAGAGGGGGGAGTGGTACACTTCATTGAGATTTTTTACAATTTTCTCACAAAATATTTTAAAATTAATTAATTATTTATTTATTATGCATAGATTTCTCTGTTTCATTTTCTTAATTTTTTTCCTTTCATTTCAATCCTCTGCGTTCCTTAGCAACGGCTGTTTCACTATTCTTTTAATTATTATTGTTTAATTAGCTAATTTCTTTAAAAGTTGATTTTTTTTTCTTTCGCGTTGTTGTATTTATCGAAATCAAACTACAATATAGCAGAAAAGATTATAAATTTATTAAATTTTAAATTTAACTAAAAAATATAACAAACAAATTTATGTAATTTTTATAATACAATTAATAGTAATAAAATTATAAATTCATAGTAGCTGTAATTTTATTATTACTGAATGAGTGCTAGAAAATCCATATTATTTTATGGTTTCGAAACTAAAATATTTAATGGATACTATGATATCGCCAACTGTTGTCCGATAACTATCTAAAATATTGTGCTCGGGTAAAAGGTTGCTGAAGGCAGTAGGAAAGTAGCGAGGGTGTGGAAGGCGATACAGACAAAAGGTACACAAAGCAAAATTCTAAACGATTTCAAAGGTTTTTTTTTTTTTTTTTTTTTTTTTTTTTGTTATTATATTATATTTATTATCATTATTATTTTTTTTTCAATTTAATAATATATAGTGGTCAATGAGGCTGGTAAAGCCTTCTAGTATAAAATAAAAAAAATTGTTATTAAAATATGCAAATTTCATAATTCAATTATAATTTTGATTATGTAATTTTTAAGTCAAGCCACTTTACTGCAGAAAGTCTGTATAAGCGTAATAAGAAATTTAAGAAATTTTTTGTTGTATACAAAATACATACAGAAATTTAATTTTTCTCGTGTTAACAGTTGTTTTCTTCATGTTAACAGTTGGTGAGAGGTTCTGCTTCCAAAGCTGATAGACGGAAGTTCTCATGTTCGATACCAGGTCGAGCTCGTCGCCTTAGCCGTTCGGATTTTTCCGTGGTTTTCTCTTAAACTTGCTTAAATTGGGCAGGGCCCTCTAAACACATTCCCAAGACTAGAATCCTACCGTCCATAACACTAAAACCAACATCATTTTCCCCCTTTATTTTGAATGAATTTTGATTTAAATTTCTTTTTCTTTTTTTATTTCTTCTTCTTCTTCCTTTTTTTTTTATAACAATTCTTTGAAGTATCTCATTAAATATTTGTTTTTGGGATTGCTTTGATATTATAATGTATTAATATGCGATTAATATTTTTATTAAAATTTTTAATTATCCATAGAAACTCCGAAAATACAAATTGGGTTGTGCAAGATTAAATGCGAATTACACAAGCTGATCGTAAGATTATTATTGCTTTTTATTTAAGTTGCTTAACTTTCCATTATTAACCGACATTTATATTATCTCACCTCCATTCTCTTCATATCTAGCATACGTATATCTTATATAAATTTAGCCGCATAAGGGGAAAAAAAACTTCTTTGTTAGAAAGAAGAAAAATTTTAAAATGCTTAGTTATTATATAAAATTATTGTCCTTTCAGTAATCTTTTGTAACAGATTATAATGAACGTAAGATAGAAGTGCAAATAAATAAATGGTATATGAGGCGAAAAGAAGATCTTAAAAATATAATTAAAATTATTTAAATTGCGTAAAAAAATAGCCGCATCATAAATATTGTTTTATTTTTACCGACTATGCCAAAAAAGATTTATCTCAAAAACTGGTGTTATAATAACCCCTAACTTCCCCCAGAATTTGCGAGGGTCCGCGCGTTTGAACAATAGGAGAGAAATTTTCCCGTGCACTTTCGTTTTAGAAAGCGGGGAAAAATTCTGAAAATAAGCGCCGTATTCTGGAGTTATACTTTCTCAGATTCGAGCCGGAAGGAAAAGGTTAAATATCACCCTGTGAAATGAAATGTTTATGTTTACATTCGAAACTGGAAGTTTGCTATTTTTTTTTCTGGAGTTTTGTGATTTTAAGTTAAAATTTTATCAATTTTACAGAATAAATAACTCAATCAAACGCATGTAGACAGTAACACATGTATAACTATACCCAAATATCGTAATTAAAATCGGCAGATAATTTCCGTTATTTTTTAATATTTTTTTACAAAAAATCCAATGGACGATTAACATATAAAATCTTTTTCATGGCTCCATTGACAGACAGTGACGTCATCACTTCGCTTGCGTATAGTAATGCTACATTATACAAATTACACGTGACTTTGGTTTTATTTGAGCTTTATGGAATTGCCAGACTTAACAACTTTCTACTTTTCGGTATTTTTTAATGTAAAGGATTACGTGTATAAAAGGGAAAAATGGGGGAAAATGCATACAAATTAAATGTATTTTTAAATACTTTCTTGACATCGCAAGAAAATAATATTTGCATTCGCACCTTCCGGCTAACCATACTTTTCGAATGATACCATTTTCAACCCTCTACTCCCATAATTAATATGTTAAAAAGGGACTACAAATTTTATGTTTGCCTATTAATATATAGATAACTCAGGTTATTGGTAGGGGCTGACAGATATTCCAGTATGAATAAAGGTGGAGGGGGGGGGGTCATGAGTCACAACAGGTCCTTTTTACAAAAAACTTTCTGAAGAAGTGATTAGAAATATTAACAGAATTTCATTTGGCAGTCTTTCCTTTAACGAGTAAGAAACACTATCTAAATATTTATACTACATATGTGATAATTTAACATTAAAGCATATTATGATTTTTCGGATCATCATTAAATTTAATAATTAATCTTGTTGATTATCAAGTTTTAAAATTGAATAAAAAATAAATTAAAAATGAGATACAATGAACATTTCAAAACTTAACGAAACACATAATTATTTCCAAATTGTGAGGTTAACATGTCATAAAATATGGATATTTGCAAAACCCCAACATATTTAATATAGATGTTAAAAAACTTCCTTCCCGTCGAGCTTGTAGAAATTCAATTCAAATTTACTTATTATTATTATTATTTATATATATATATATATATATATATATATATATTATTTTTTTTTTTCACTGATGTCCTCCAACATCCGTAGAGGACTTAAAGGTGATAAAAAATTATTTCCCCCAAACAAACTACAAATTAGGAACTTCTCTGTCTATTGAAAAACTGATTTCTATACCCAGCTAAATACTTCATTAAAAACTGTCTGGCTTTAAAAAAATTCGAACAGCCTCTAATAAGCAAGTGAAATCCAACATAAAAATATGGTTTTAAATTTCAATTTTTCTGATTCGGAGCAGGAAAAACGCGGGGAAAGGAAATTTCTTGTCGACAAAATTACGGGGACACTGATTGAAAGGAAGCTCAGAATGCGTCGATCATTCTCAACTCAAACAAAGCGGCGTGGTGTATCAGTACTCTCACATTGGAGTTAGAAAGAAAAGGCAAGTACCTTAAAAATTTCACATTACCTTTTTGCATTAAAACGATTTTGCACGAGAATAGATAACAAATTCTATCTTTTGTCGGCCTCTTAGCAAATACATACATAACGTTTCACTTGAGGGGAGGGACAGCGACCCTCTCCCAGTTCAATCACCAGAAAGTTCTCCTCTCAAATTGTAATTTTATGTATCTTAATTAGACTTTTTCATTACTCATTCAATGTGAATTACCTAAGTTTTCTAAAGAAGAAAGTCTTCATATGCTGATATGTAGAAAAATTTAAAAATTACAGAAGATGACCCTTCTCCTAAAGTTATGCGTTTTTGTAAAACATTATTTTGACAGAATATGTATGTATCGTCGGTAAAAAAAGTATGAAAATATCCATTTCTTAAATAATTATCTCTCGTTGGCTACACAATGAAATTTGTTACCAAAACAGTTATTTTTGATAATTTGTAAACATATACTCTCCACATACAAATAATTTAAATAAAATTATATTAAACTAACAGGCTTTGCCCGCTTCGCTAAGCACCACACTTAAATGAGTTGTCAAAATTCCATATCATTATTAATAACCTAACTTAAAGTTTCCTATGTGTTCCGTAGAGGTTTTTCCCGCTCACAACGTGAGCAGTCTGTGTAAACACTGCCTTCAGCATCAACTTACCCGCTTTTTACTTCCCCTTCCCCAGCGGATAAGTTAGAAGTTTGCGAAATGTCGCCTAAGTACATAATGCGTACACCTAATCTACAAAGACACACCAAAATTGATCATTCTCAGATAATGTAAGGCGAATTCAAACAGGATAACGTGTTTTTACGCGTGTTTATTGCCTCCCTCCTAAACCCAAAGGGGTAAGGGGGCGAATTTCGTAAAATTCCGCTGCAATAAATGTCGGACACATATAAACAATTTGACACCAAATTTCATGACTACAGATCCCATAGATCTCCCAAGACAAATTTAGCGCTAAAAGGGGTCTTGAATTTGTTATTTCCAAAAATCGATTTTCCCCCTTCCTTTCCTTAAAAATCGAAAATTTTTGAATCGCAGATAATGTTTTATTTGTACTCATGTGTAGTCTCCCAATATCGAATTTCTTTATTATCAAGGAATTAGTAGCCGAATTATGCTTACAAACCTGCTTTTCTCTTTTGCTCACCGCAGGGGGGTGGGGATTTCGGAAACATTGATAGCTATAATTTTAAGTTGGGTAAAGACCTAAATTCCTGCCAAGCGCTGTTGAATTCCGTCGGCCCGTTCTCAAAAGATACCCGGACAAACGTGTTTTTGTCTTTTGCCCCCCAGGGGGAACGTGGGGGAATTTCTGAGAAGTTTATAGATACCATTTTAAACTGGGTAAAGACCTAAATTCCTGCCAAGCGCAGTTGAATTGTGTTAAGCCGTTTTCGAGTGACACCCGGACAAAAAAAACGACATACAGACACGATGACACACACACACACACACACACACACAGGCAAAATTTTCTGAAGTCAATTTCGGCTTTTATGGTGTGTGAAACGTGAAGAGATCGCCAAATTTTTCGATTCTGACAAATCTACAGACAAAAGTCTGATTTTATTAATGTAGAATAGATAAACACGTTTATAACTGCTATTACTTATATATATATATATTAATGAAAATGTATATAAGTAGTAAAATATATATGTAAATTGAAATCTAATTGGTGAAGCTGTTTTACGAAAAGGGGAAAAATTCTGCTGCAGTTTGTGAATTTCGTCGTATAAAAAACCTACGAAGTGGACCAATGTCTACTAAAAGTATCGGGCCGTGGTTGTGAGGTTCAAAGGGCCGGGAAAATTAGGAGTTCAACCTGGAAGAGGCCGTAAACCTGACACATCCGTACTTTTTGATGTCTTCAAGACAGCTGTTGTCGCACAGTCATAGACATCAGAGTTTGGGGGCAGTAGCTTACATGCAGCTTCTCAACAGACAGGCTGTTCTTACAACACCGTCCGAAAAGTGTTCAGAAACATAATATACATCTTCCCTCTTCCCATACAATATCCACCATACCTAAGAGCTGATTGATAGGGGCAAGCCACAACGTCTCTCATTCACAGTAACTTTTCTCAGCAAGATGACTGTTGATCTGTCATGGCCTTGGAATATTCTGTGGAGCACAGAGGGTCATTTATACCTCAATGGGACAGTCAACACACAGAATTGCCGCATTTGTTTTAAGGAAAATCCGCGGATGCACACTAAAATTCCCCTACGTTCTCCAAAGGTCGCTGTCTGGTGTCGATTCACGGCGACATTCATCCTTCAGCCATTCTTCTTTGAGGATAAAACTATACGTGATCCTGTCACATGCTCTGTTACGGGCCGTTGGTACCATGACATGTTACAGATGTTTGTTGTGCCGTAACTACAGCAAAGACGAGTCTTCACATGGACCACTTTCATGCAGGATGGTGCACCCCCGCATATCCATGAATCCGTGAAGGTGCTATTACTCCAACACTTTACATATGAACGTGTTATTAGTCGCTTCTTTCGTAATCTATGGCCACCACAATCGCCGGATATAAATCCGTGACATTTCTGGTAATGGGGCCACTTAAATGTATGGTGTATTGGGGAGGTGTTGCGACATTGAATGTCTTAAAGAACTCCTTTAAACCTATTAAAACAGGAATAAACTACTACGTCAGAAACGCCAAAGAAAAATTATTCAGGTGCATACAGCTGTTTCGGTAGCCTAAAGCGTACCGTCATCAGTGCAAAAAAAAAAAAAAAATTTTTTTTTTTTTTTTTTTTTTTGCACTGATGACGGTACGCTTTAGGCTACCGAAACAGCTGTATGCACCTGAATAATTTTTCTTTGGCGTTTCTGACGTAGTAGTTTATTCCTGTTTTAATATTCCAACGCCAAGTCTCCTGCTATTATTTCCTTTAAACCTGCTTTGTTTAATTGTTTCCTCACTATTTTTGAAGAAATTATTTTGCTATACACTTTTTTTTAATCTTTTCTAAGTTCTGAACATGATACAATTCAATTTTTTAAACATTTGTTTTTTAACTTGCGGTCATCTTGCTTGAATGAGCAACGTGGCCCCCTAAATCCAAATTACCAATTAAAACAGACAAAAAAATGTATATTTTGCTATCTCACATACTAAAACATTTTTTTTTGTTTCTAAAATTAATACTTATTGCAGCATTGTTTATTACTTATTCTTACCATTATTGAAATACTTTCTAAAATTACAGTTTTTCTGACAATTGCATATTGTTTTTAGCACTTGGCTCAATGCTAAAGTGTATGTGAAGGACGACAAAATAAAATCTTTTCGAAATTTTGATTTTTAAATGATAAAATTGGCGGTTGTAGAAGGTGAAAAGAAAATATCCAAATGCGGCTTTTTTTTTTTTTTTTTTGTCCCTTAGTGTATATGTAATGCTAAATAATGGACATTGATGTTGAGTTAATTACATTGATTTTTTTTCTTTCTAAATCAAAGAATTTTAATTGGTTTTCCATGAACATACAGAAAGCGTTTCGATAATCGGTTTGTATTTTGTCATAGGTAAACTGTTATGATCTTTTTATTTCATTATGCACGAAAAGGTACACGTTTTATTTTAACCTATACAACTCAACTCTCAAATAAGTTTCAAATTCATTTAAGTTCTTCACAATAAACAACTGCTGATAGTATGCAATTATTAGATTTCAATTTACACATTTATAAAATATATATATATAAATAGTAGCAGATCTAAACGGTTATTTTTTTTTTAACCTATAATACACAACTCTCAAATAAGTTTCAAATTCATTTAAGTTCTTCACAACAAACAACTGCTGATAGTATGCAATTATTAGATTTTAATTTACACATTTATAAAAAATATATATATATATATATAGTAGCAGTTCTAAACGGTTATTTTTTTTTTTTTAAACCTATACTACACAACTCTCGAATAAGTTTCAAATTAATTTAAATTCTTCGCAATTAACAACTGTAGATGTAGGCCGTGGGCCATAGGATGATATCGTTCAAGTCCGTTTCAATCATCGAGGGGCAATTTCAAATTAATGTTAAAATTAAAAGAATATTCTATTATCTACGATTTCGCAATGTTCTGGTCTGAAGATGTGCACATTATTTTAAAATTAATTAAATTAATTCTACAAATTTGACATTTCTGCGGTCCTGCTATTCTACTTACACTTAGAGATAGTCAAATTCTCTACTCATTCATTCACTTATCCTCGAATCAAAACAGTAATTTCCTTTTCGCTGTTATTTTTAGCCCAATGACAGCTGCTGTTACGGCGCGCGCTAGCATTTGATATGTTTTGTTTACGTTTATTTATGTCAAACATGTCAAATGTTGAGTATTGTTGACATTTCCATCCAATTCTGTTATTGTTTTCTTTTTGTGTATTTTTAAATAATCTTTACATTTCATACAATGTGAGAAAAAATTGACATATTGATTATAAATCGGGAATGAGGTAAATTCCAAAATGTAGTACTTTTCTCAAATAAGATGTAAAGTTTCTCTCGACATCATTATCTTCCATATTATTAATATTTTGATCGAATTCTTTTCTTACTCTTTTTTTTTCCTTTATTTTTAAGTAGAATTATTACAGGTAATATAATATCAGAAGAAATTACTTATTGTTTGTACATCGGAGATGAGATACATTCAAAGGTGACGTATTTTTCTCAAATAATCTTGGCTGAAGTGAGATTGTTTGCTGATCAGTGGAAAGTTTTAAATGTTCGTGAAAGAGAAATATTAAATATCTACCGATTTGCTGCTTCTTCAAATTAATGAACTGTCCAAACTGTCTTTAGACAACAACATAGGTTACCATAGAAAGTGTTACACAGTAAGTTTTACTCTGACATGTAGCTAAATTATTACCGGAGCGTCAGTGGAGGCCTCCATATCTCTTTCCGACCGAAAGCATACATTCGTACGGGTTAGACATTCACTACAGTTTTGCATCTGGAACAGTCGTATGTAATAAAATCAGGGGAATAAAACGATCGAGCTAATTAGCAAAAAGTGTAAAGTTAAATTTTCAATCAACAAATGTTGGTTAAAGTCCATATTATTCTTTTAGTTTACAAAAAAGGAAGAATGTAATGCTTTAAAGTAAAAAATGCCCCCGGTCTTAAAGGGATATTGAGACTCAAAAAAATTTTGGGTTCTGTTTGTGTGCCTGTTTCTTGCGTGATAGCGGCCCCAAAAATCACGCTATTGGCTTGCAGTTTGGTACACATGCTCATGAACCACGCGGAATGAGTATAGTTTAAGTGTGTATTCCATTTATTTTTCGTGTACAGGGACATACCAAAGTTATTTTTATCATTACGGCCTATGGACAGAATTTGTACTGCGATAGCGGCCGCAAATATCCCCGATTTACTTGCAAATTGGTATAAATGTTCAGACTCTGCATAAAAATCGTTGTGTAATTTTTTATGTTTACATTATTCATGGATCGTGTAGAGGGATACACCAAAGATTTTCTCATCATTATGGCCTATGGGGTGAATTTCGTTTAAGCGAATTTTATCTTCGTTAATCTGTATTCAACGAAATTAAGTTAGCGTACATTATTGAGATGCTTAAATTTATGATTTCTGTAGAAAATATGTGTACTTAGGCTTCATAATTAATGTACAGGACTTACAAAAGTATTCCGACAATGTCACGTAATCATTCAAATTTTGTTAAATTTCGAACAATTATTTTTGAAAAACATAGAAATAAGTTGAAATGTTTTTACTGCTGTTCTTTTACAGAGAAACGCAAAATAATTTCACAACATTAGAATCTATGGGCAAAATTTTACCTAAGCGCATTTTAACGTGTTTATGCTGCATTTAGTAGAATTAACACATATTATAAACATATTTAAAAGCATGTTTTCTCGCTCTTAAAAAAAAAAAAAAGCTATATAGTATAAGCTAAATTTATTTACAGGACCACACAAAAGAATTCCGATGATATTCTGTAATCATTCAAATGATGTCAAATTAGGTTGAAATATAAGTGAGTTATAATTAGGTGTATCATTTTTAGTGGTGTATATAATAACGGTGACTCCTTTTGAGGAGCACGCAAAATACTATTGTACCATTATGGTCTATAGATGGTATGTATTAAAAATATATTTTAACATGGTTACATATTTAAATACTATAATGAAATGTTATTAGAATGTTTAAAAGCCTGTTTTTCTATGAAAAATTTTGCGATAGAATTGATAATTAGTGTAGAGAGTTATACAAAATAATTCCGATATGTTATGTAGTCTTTTTGCGGGAAATTTGGTACAAGGTTTTATTATTTACAAAGAATTAATAGAAGGCTGTTTCTAGGAAAATATATAAATATACATATGTAGAGAGATAGATATAGACAGAGATATACATCGGAAAGTTGAAAGTGAGTGGTAACCCCCTTCAGAAATGTATCTGTTTATGTAGCGAGTCGTCATATATATGTATATATATATATATATATATATATATAATAAAAAAAGAAAGAGAGATGTATGTTAGGACTCACCCGAAGAGACAGAAAACGAAACATTTGTATTAGATTAAGAACAAACCAATGTTACTGATGTTAATTCTAGAATTAAGTTAAAATGGAGCTGGACTGTGCACTTCCAGAAGAAATGATGATAGATTGACCATCAGTCCTGTTTCGGATACCGAGATAAAAAAAAAAAAAGACCGAGAAAGAGACCAGTGTGTTGTAAAAGAGATAAAATTGTGAAGTTTGGAAGAGAGAATGGAGAGGAATTGCAGAAAGCAGGGCAGATTGGAATCACCTAGAAAGGGGCCTTTATCCTGCAGTGGAGTGATAAAGGTTGAAATTGATGATGACAATGATAGATATAAATGTGGAATTAATAAAAACTATCAATGATCTAATGAGTAATGAGTGATGAAAACAGGACGTTGAGGCTCCTGATCTACAGATCCACTAAATATTAATATTTTCCCCTTTTTTAGTACTTTTTCTCAGGAGTGTGATTTTAGCACTTGTGTGCAAGATATTTTAAAATTTATTCACCGAATCACAGTATTATCAGAAACATAGTGCACACTGCTTTAAACCAGCATCCTAAATGTAAACTCAATTCCTTCAAATTGAAATCAATTTTCCAAATTTATATGCAAAGTTTACTTCCAGAACATTTGGTATTTTTATTACCTATCTTAAAAAGAATACATTAGCAACATTTTCAGGTTGCCCCCGAAAAGTTGAAACGAACTTGTTTTTAACACATAAAACATCGACATAAAAATAACAACGTCTGCAAATGTTTTATACCATAACCTGTTTTACATAAAGCTCCCTCTACTTCGCAAGCATGCAAATCTCGACATTTCCCCCCCCCCCCTAGAACTGACAGCTTTACCCAGTTTTACATTTTATAACTGATAATTCTTGTTCTGGATTGTTAATATTGTTTCTGCATTCCGTTTTAATCATTTATTGTGTTAAATTTAATATTTTTCCAGAAAAGGCGCATTCTGGTAGACATTTTGGAACTAGTTTTTTTTTCGAAATTCCGTGAGCTCATCTCGAGTATAGTCTATATACCAAATTTTGTTGCATTCCATTCATCCGTTTGCGCTGTAGGATGCTGTTTATAGGAGAAGTTTAATTATAACCACGATGTATATATTTTTTAAACTAGTAGATCTGCAGATCAGGAGCCTCAACGGCCTATTTGCATCAGACATTATTTAATAGGTCATTTTTTTTATTCCTTATTATATAATAGTATATATTAATTCGATCGACTTGTGACCATAATGAGATACATTCCTGAGGAGGGCTACCTCCTCCCTCAACCCCCGCTGTATCTCTCTTTGTATACATATCTGTATATCATATAAAGTGTTACAGAATTGTAAATAATTGTATTTATTTTTGTATAAATTCTTTCAAAGAGGCTTAGTAAATTGATAAAATGTTTATTTTGGGCATTTCTAGTGGTTTTAGCGTTAAAATAGCCTAATGTTCCATTAAAAACATTCAAAACACATTAAAAAGCTCCAATAAGGGAAGAAATGGATTTGGCGCTAAATTTTGCGACTATTTCCCTCCTTGGCAATTTTTTTGGCGACCTTGGAGAGAAAATTCTTATTAGAGATAGACCAAATATGGAAGCTCTAATTTCATTGGCTCATGAGATATGACAATTTTCCAGAATAGTCTGAGTTCGATAGAAAAGTATAAAAGGAGCATTTTCTCGCCAAGGCGGTCAGTCTCAGATCTGTGTCAGTTTCGTCAAATGCTTGCTTTGCTTTGAGCCTATTTGAATGAGACTTGCTTTATGTGTTATTGCTAAACAGTTTGTACTGTTGATTTGCTGTTAACGGCTGTTGTTTAAACTGTGTTTACTTGTCGAATTGAAGATGATACTTGATTTATAGACCTGGATTTTTCTGTGAATAAATCACTGAGTTTTTGCAAGTTTTGCCTTTCATTCTCGGATAACTTACGAACCCCCAAGAACGCAACAATGTTTATTCTTAATAAACGAAGGTCGTGTGTTATTTCCCAGAAATTCATAAATACCAAATTTCATAACTACAAAATTTCATACAAAATAATAATAATAATAATAATAAAATAAATAAATAAATAAATACATAGCATATCCAAAATATTTTGCATAACCTTTAAACTAATTAAATAATCTATGCCCACAATTTTCAACCGGAAAACATGGTTTTAAAATTCTAATAAAATTTCTATATATTTGATGGGGGTGTAACCATGTTAAAATACACTTTAAAGAAATACCGATTAGAGACCGTAATAGTACGGAATTTTTTTATGTATCCCGGAAAAGTAGCCACAGACATTATAAACGCCAATATTAAGAATAAACTTATTAATTATAATTCATTAAACATACACATTTTTTAAGAGTTAACGAACCATAAACATTGTATACACTAGTGAAAACTATTCAGCTTATTTTGCGTTTAAAATTAATAATTGTTCCAAAGTTAACATCGTTAGGATCACTACGTGACATTGTCAGAACAATTTTCTAAGGTCCTGTACATTAATTAGAAAGCTTAAGAAAACATATTTTCTTCAAACAACATAAGTTTAAAACTCGTACACACGTACGCTAGTTTCATTTTCTTGATTGCAAATCTCCTTATATTATCTCCTTATATTATTAAAATCTGTACGCGTGTGTCTGTGTGTCTGTCTGTATGTCTATCTGTGAGAAACGGCTTGACGCAGCAAAAGCTCGGCTTCGAACAGGCTTTCGAACAGGTACCGATGGACAGAAAATTTATCGCAGATCTGGGTTATCTAATTTGCTAAACGATGTGACCCTAATTAGCGGAGATATTAATTAAAATGTCGACCATTGTCTAACGAAAAAACGATTCGAAATCGCGGGTGACGGCCATTTTGTTACGGAACAGCCTACCTCGAAAGAAAAAGCAAAGAGAGAAAATTTCGGGGTTTTTTGTAAAGCGATCCTGTTTGAACGGTTCGACGTATCGAAAATACACTTGTACCAAAAGAAAGAGCATTTATTACCGATTCTTACGGTACAATTTTTTTTAAAAAATATGGAATTTTTAAATTTATAAAAAAAGTTTTAAAAAGGGTCGAAAATTTCTCTTTTTCGCGGTCGTTTTTTTTAAACGACCTGTACGACCGAGTATTCCTTCCATTTCTTAACAGCCGATATATAAAGAAAGGCCATTTAATCCTCTTTCGAACCATATAAATATTTTTACAAAATACGGATTAGCGATCCACATTTTTAGATTTTACGAAACATCGATTTTTTCGCAAAACATTTTATAACTCAAAAGCGTTTAGAGATAAATCATTTTTTTTTTTTTTGTATATAGATCTTGCTTAAACATTTGAATTCCCAGAAGATTGAGAGAAAATTTCAAAAACTGAATGAGTTATAATTTTTTTAATTTCACGCTTTAAACCCACTGAATTGAACACGCGGTCTTCCTTCCGTAGTGATTTTCAGAATTCGATTGCCGTTTGTTGTTTCCATGGGAACCACTTCAAGGAAGAGAGATTTCTGCTTTCTCGACAAAAACGAAGAAGAAGAAAAAAAAAAAAGAAAAAAAAAAAACACCTGCCGTTGATAATCGGATGTATTTTAACTGGGATAAAGAATTGCACATTTCTATTTTCTTGAATTCTTAGAATTCGCACACGTCACTTGGTATACAATCTTAAATCCATAAAATAAACTAGCAGTTCAAATTGCATCGATTTTCGTCAATAAACAAAAAGTTTACATTTTAATTCCAAATTAAATTTTATTCAAAAAAGCGTATTTCAATTTCTAATTATGATTAAATTATTTTTAATACATTATTCGAAAGATATTTTAAAGTTCTTTCATATTATCGAAAGTTTTCACCAGATTTGCACGTTTTGAGGTCTCCCGCATCAGTCTTCTTTTGTATCTCAGCTACTAATTAAAATAATTTCATAAGTAATACATCATTAGAAAGCTTTGTTGATTTGGAATCGAACAGTGGAATACAGAAATTCGTACCGCCAGATGGCGCTGTAATATTTTCAAATTTCAATATTTCAATTTCTAATTATGATTATTTTTTTTTTTTTAATACATCATTCGAAAGATATTTTAAAGTTCTTTTATATTATCGAAAGTTTTGACCAGATTTGCACGCTTTGAGGTTCCTGAATTAGTTTTCTTTTGTTTCTCAGCTACAAATTAAAATAATTTCATGAGTAATACATCATTAGAAAGCTTTTTTGATTTGGAATCGAACAGTGGAATACAGAAATTTCTACCGCCAGATGGCCCTGTAATATATTAAAATTTCAATTTTTCAATTTCTAATTATGATTAAATTATTTTTAATGCATCATTCGAAAGATATTTTAAAGTTCTTTTAAATTATCGAAGGTTTTCACCAGATTTATATGTTTTGAGGTGTCCTGAATCAATTTTCTTTTATGGCGCTGTAATATTTTCAATTTTCAATATTTCAATTTCTAATTATGATTAAATTATTTTTAATACATCATTCGAAAGATATTTTAAAGTTCTTTTAAATTATCGAAAGTTTTCACCATATTTACACGTTTTGAGGTGTCCTGATTACGTTTTCTTTTGCATCTTTTAAAATTTCGATTTCTAATTACAATTAAATTATTTTTAATACATTTGAAAGTTATTTTTTTTTTTTTTTTTTTTATATTATCGAAAGTTTTCACCTGATTTACACGTTTTGAGGTCTCCTGATTAGGTTTTCTTTTGCATCTCAGCTAATTGAGTTAGACCATTCAAAATTGGTATAAGTAGGTTAATTAGGAGGAGCTGAAAGGGTGGAGAAGAAATAGGTGTATACCGCGCGCGATATTTCACCCGATTTACAAGTTTTGAGGGGTCCTGATTAGGTTTTTATTTGTATCTCAGCTACTAATTAAAATAATTTCATAATTAATACATCATTAGAACGCTTTTTTGATTTGGAATCAAACAGTGGAATAAAGAAATTCGTACCGCCAGATGGCGCTTTAATATTTTCAAATTTCAATATTTCAATTTCTAATTATGATTAAATTATTTTTAATACATCATTCGAAAGATATTTTAAAGTTCTTTTAAATTATCGAAAGTTTTCACCAGATTTACACGTTTTGAGGTGCCTGAATCAGTTTACTTTTATGGCGCTGTAATATTTTCAAACTTCAATATTTCAATTTCTAATTATGATTAAAATATTTTTAATACATCATTCGAAAAATATTTTAAAGTTCTTTTAAATTATCGAAAGTTTTCACCAGATTTACGTTTTGAGGTGTCCTGAATTAGTTTTCTTTTGTATCTCAGCTACTAATTAAAATAATTTCATAAGTAATACATCATTAGAAAGCTTTTTTGAATTGGAATCGAACAGTGGGATACAGAAATTTGTACCACCAGATGTTGCTGTAATATTTTCAAATTTCAATATTTCAATTTCTAATTATGATTCAAATATTTTTAATACATCATTCGAAAGATATTTTAAAGTTCTTTTAAATTGTCGAAAGTTTTCAACACATTTACAGGTTTTGAGGTGTCCTGATTACGTTTTCTTTTGCATCTCAGCCAAATGAGTTAGATCGTTCAAAATTGGTATACGTAGGTTAATTAAGAGACCCTGAAAGGGTGGAGAAGAAATAGTCGTGCACCGTGCGCGTAACCTCTAACTTGTGCGCGCTGCGCGCGCACAGGACTGCGCTGCCGAAGGCAGTGGGGACTCGGTCCAACTTTTTAACCGATGACAAATGATTTTTTTTATTTTCTATTCTTAAGAATAAAAATTTTATTTGAGAAGGAATATGTGCGCGCAGGGCGCGTATACCTTAACACGTGCGCGCGCAGCGCGCAATGGTCTGCGCTACCGAAAGCAGTGGGGATCCAGTGTGAGTTTTTACCCGATCAGAAATGATTTTTTTTTAGAGGGCACGAAGTGTCAGGGAAGGAATACGCACGCGCGGTGCGTGTATCCTTTAACTTGTGCGCGCGCAGCGCGCACGGGACTGCAATGCCAAAGGCAGTGGGAACTCAGTTCGAATTTGTACCCGATGAGAAATGATTTTTTAAATTTTCTGAAGAATAAAATTTTGATTTGAGAAGGAATATGTGCGCGCAGCGCACGTATACCTTCACACGTGCGCTAGCAGCGCGCATGGGTCTGCGCTGCCGTAGGCAGTGGGGACCCGGTGCGAGTTTTTACCCGATCAGAAATGATTTTTTTAGGGGGCACGAAGAGTCATGGAAGGAATACGCGCGCGCAGCACGTGTATTCCTTAAGTTGTGCGCGCGCAGCGCGCACGTGACTGCGCTGCCGAAGGCAGTGGGGACACGGGCCGACTTTTTACCCAATCAGAAATGATTATATTTTTTCTTTTCTTAACACTAAAAGTCACTGTTAGTGATAAATTAGTTTTAGTGATTCATTTGAAAATACTGAACCGCTAGCGGGCGAAGCTCGCTAGTCTCCTTATATTATTAAAATATGTACGCGTGTGTCTGTGTGTCTGTCTGTGAGAAACGGCTTGACGCAGCAAAAGCTCGGCCGCTAACGGTCGCACGGACTCCGAACAGTTACCGTCGGACAGAGATTTTATCGCAGATCTGGGTTATCTAATTTGCTAAACGATGCGACCCTACTTAGCGGAGATATTAATTAAAATGTCGACCATTGTCTACCGAAAAATGACCCAGAATTCATAATTAAATGCTTAAAAAGCGACATTTTTACGGAAAAAATGGAAAATAAATTAGAAATATCAGTCGTATTGTTACAATCAAGATACCATTGGAAAGGGCTTTTTTTTTTTAATCCGATGGTTTAAACGGCTTATCGATCGGACAATTAATTTTTTTAAAATTAACTAAACTATAAAAAAATGTTGGCAACAAATCACAAGAATCTTAGCTTTGCAAACGATCGTCTAGACAGCGGAGGCGAAAAAAAAGCACCTGCCACTGATTGATAAACAGATGGATTTTAAGTGGGATAAAAAAATGCAATTTTCTATTTTCTTCATTTTTTCAAATTTTACACATTTCACTTTATATACAATCTTAACACCACAAAACAAACTTGCAGTTGAAATTTCATCGATTTTCGTCAATAAACAAAAGATTTACAGTTTAAATGCAAATTAAATTTTATCTTTACACGAATCACATTTTATCAGATCGTATTACTTGTTCATTGCCGCGTATTACGTGTTCATTTCTCTCTCGACGGAAGCGAAGAAAAAAAAAAAAAGGGGGTCACGTGTTTTGGTTCTGCGATTAAAAAATTGCAATATTCTAATACGCGTATTTCAATTTCTAATTACGATTAATTTATTTTTTATGTATCATTCGAAAGATATTTTAAAGTTCTTTTATATTATTCAAAGTTTTCAACAGATTTACACGTTTTGAGGTCTCCTGAATTAATTTTCTTTTGTATCTCAGCTACTAATTAAAATAATTTCATAAGTAATACATCATTAGAAAGCTTCTTTGAATTGGAATCGAACAGTGGAATACAGAAATTTGTACCGCCAGACGTCGCTGTAATATTTTCAAATTTCAATATTTCAATTTCTAATTATGATTAAATTATTTTTAATACATCGTTCGAAAGATATTTTAAAGTTCTTTTAAATTATCAAAAATTTTCACCAGATTTATACGTTTTGAGGTGTCCTGAATCAATTTTCTTTTATGGCGCTGTAATATTTTCAAATTTCAATATTTCAATTTCTAATTATGATTAAATTTTTTTTATTACATCATTCGAAAGATATTTTAAAGTTCTTTTAAATTATCGAAAGTTTTCACCAGATTTACACGGTACGAGGTGTCCTGGTTTTCTTTTGTATCTCAGCTACTAATTAAAATAATTTCATAAGTAAGACATCATTAGAAAGCTTTTTTGAATTTGAATCGAACAGTGGAATACAGAAATTTCTACCGCCAGATGGCGCTGTAATATTTTAAAATTTCAATATTTCAATTTCTAATTATGATTAAATTATTCTTAATACATCATTCGAAAGGTATTTTAAAGTACTTTTATATTATCGAAAGTTTTCACCAGATTTACACGTTTTGAGGTGTCCTGATTACGTTTTCTTTTGCATATCAGCCAATTGGGTTAGATCGTTCAAAATTGGTATACGTAGGTTAATTAAGAGGGCATGAAAGGGTGGGGGAAGAAATAGGCGTGCACCCCGCGCGTATCCCCTAACTTGTGCGCGCGCAGAACGCAGGGGACTGCGCTGCCGAAGGCAGTGGGGACCCGGTCCGAATTTGTACCCGATGAGAAATGATTTTTTAAATTTTCTTAAGAATAAAATTTTGACTTGCGAAGGAATATGTGCGCGCAGCGCACATATACCTTCTGTTGGAAAATTTGTACCCTTTCCGTGTTGATTCTCAAATTTAAATTTAAATTCATTTACTACTTAAATATAATTTAAATTCACGTTATAACCTTTAAAGTTTAAGTTATTAATTAAATGAATTATAGCGTTTAGTGCTATTTTCTCTTTTGATGCTGCCATTTGAGTTAAAGATAAATTAAAATTAAAAAGCTTAATGATAATTACTTTTAGTTAAAAATTATATTCCTTATTAATATATTTATGTTTAAGTCTTTTGAAATAACTTTAATTACTTACCTCATATTTAAAAGCATATTTTATTAAAATTAACTTAAAGAAAAATATGTTTAAATCCTTTTACGGATTGTTCTTTTCGCTACCTAGCGAGGAGATGTAATATTTTTTCAACTGCAGAGTCTCTTTGCTAAGCCCATAGATGGCGGCTGACTCGCAGCGTCGTGTTGCTATAGTTATGGGAGGCGTTCCTATTCTACAGCATCTAGTAGATGTTACTTTGAATCCGTTTCGTGACTATAAAAAGGAGGTAGGAAATATGTAATCGGTCTCTTAAGCTCTGAAGCCCTTAATCTTTTAAGCTTTTATGTTTTTTCAGTTTAGCTCAAAGTCATGAGCTGGTATTTCGATATAATTATAAACTGTTTAGTTTTCTTATGATTGTAAATTACATTTTTGTGACTTGTTCGTTTAGTGTGAAAAGTAGCTTTCTATTTGAACTCAGTATGGCAGTATTTTTAAGGGTATTTAACCTCTCGTCAGCAACCTTTCTAAAATTGTTTCAGCTGATTTAATGTTATTCATCATTTTGTTTCAACTTTAATAAACTGTTTCAATTGAACTTTTGTCTTCAATGAATGCCACATATATTTATCTTCTTTATAGCTTTTTAGAGCTGAGCAACTATCATTTCACTGCACTGCTAACTCTGCTAACTTGATATATGTGGAAATTGTTTTTTTCACAAGAAGCGGTTATGGGCGATTTGGCTCGTTGTCGGCTCATAGCATTAAAATTTTGATAATAGTTTTTATGGCATTCTAAGTGTTTGAAGATAAGAAATTGAAATGGCAGTAAGTTTAAACCCCACGATTGAAAAATTACGGATGAATAATTATACTACGTGGGTCAAGGACATTAAATTTATTTTAATTGAAAGAAACTGCTGGAATATAATATGTAAAAAAGAAAAACTGCCTGTTGAAGATGCTGAGGCCGGAATAACTTCAAAACAAGTGGAGGATTTTAAATCTCGTAGTCGAGTTGCATTATCAACAATATATTTGAATACATCGCCTGAAGTCAGAAGCATTATTGAAAATTGTGATTGTGCTATTGATGCCTGGGAGATTTTGAAGAAGACCTTTATATCAGACTCTAGAGCTCATCATATGGGACTGTTTACAGAGTTCATTAATTGTAGAATGTCTGAGAATGAAACGGTTAATTCTTTTGTAACCCGGTTATCAAGAATACTGGACCAGCTGCGTGAAATTGGTCATGCTATGGAGGACGTGTACTGCTGTTTCCAGCTCTTGCAACACCTACCATCCAAGTTTGAATCTGCAGTGCAATATTTGTTGCGTTGGAAGAACGACCAGTTCAAGTTCCAGAATATTGTGTCCGAGTTAACAGCGGAGGAATCGCGTCTACAGCTTCGTGAGGGTGATATTAAGAAAGATGCCAATAACAGTGTTCAGATACAGAACATCCAGCAAAAAGGTAAAAAGCCTTTAACTTGTTTTAAGTGTGGCCGTATTGGCCACTTTAAGAAAAACTGTTTTTTGAATAGTAATGTTAAATTTAAACCTAGAAATTTAAAGTATAACTCCAACGGTCGTGACAAATGCAAATCTCCCCCCTCCTACTACATAGCTCAAGCTAACTTTAGTAATTTAAGTGATGATGACAGCTTTATTTTTGATACTGCTGCTTCAAATCATTTTCTAAGAAATTTAGATCTTTTTGAGCATTATACTCCTGTGGAGGGAGAGGAGCTTTTTGTCGCGATCGATGGTATTAGTTTTCCTATTACTGCTAAAGGAACTGTTAAGTTGAATTTTGGTAAAAATGTATTGTATTTAAAAGATGTGTTATATTCGCCAAGGTTACGGAAAAATTTAATATCAGGTCCTAAATTAGATGTGAACGGTGCCACATACACTGGCGGTAAGGGTCGAGTGTCGGTGTTCGGTAAAGATAAAAGACATATTTTTACTGCTAAAATTAAAGACGGTGTTTACTATTTATATCCTAATGTTTCTAAAGTTAAAAAGGGGAGTAAAGTGAATGGGGGGCACCCAGAAAATCCTTCAACTTCTCTTGCAAAAGTTAATGAAATTGGGTATTGGCATGCTCGTTTTGGGCATGTAAGTCCTGATACTATTGTAAATACTAGCAAGAAGAACGGGGTGAGGGGCCTTCCTAAACTTAAGTTTAAGAAATTTTTTTGTGAACCTTGTAGGATTAGTAAACAAAACCGTGTGTCTTTTAAATCATCCGATGTTCATGGCGTTAGGTCACCGTTAGAGAAAGTATTTATGGACGTCTGGGGCCCAATTAAAGTAACTGGTAAAAATGGGGAAAGGTTCTTTTTGTCCATTATTGATGGATTTTCTAAAAGGGTTGCTGTTTATCCTTTAAAGGATAAGTCTCAGGTTTTTGGTGTATTCGAGAGACACATTGCACGGGCAGAACGTAGTTTGAATAAAAAATTGAAAGCTATTCGTACGGACAATGGTTCCGAATTTGTAAATGACAATTTCAAATCATTTTGTAGTAAAAATGGAGTTGTTCATGAGTTAACTAATACGTTCACACCTGAGCAAAATGGGTTAAGTGAGCGGTTTAATCAAACTTCTTTAAATTGTGTTAGAGCTATTATCACGGATAGTGGTTTGCCTTTTTCTTTCTGGCCCGATGCAATGTTGTATTTTGCGTACACTTGGAACCGTTTAATCCATAGGGGACAAACTAAGACTCCTTTTGAGTTATATACTGGGTTTAAACCATCCGTAAGACACCTAAAGCCGTTTGGATTAATTTCGTATGTTGGGATCCCAAAACAGCATAGAGACCATAAGCTTGAACCTAAGGCTAAAAAGGGAGTACTAATAGGTTATTCATTAAAGACTAAGGGGTATAAAATTTGGTTGGAGGATGAGGATAAAATAGTTGAAACTATAAACGTAACGTTCTCTGATCAGCTATTTAGTAAATGCAGTGGAGCGGTGATGGGCACCTCACTGGAGGAATTGGACTTACTTCCGGAAAGTCCAGTTGATTGTCAAGTTTCCGATCCTGTTGACATTGTTTTCGGAGGTGAGCCCGATGATTCTAGTGATGAGCCCGTCGATGAAACTCCTGTAGATAAATCTTCTCTTAAACCTCTTTCTTCAATTACTTGGAATAGAAAACCCGTACCCAGAAAAATGAGTGACAGAGTTGACATCTTCTATTACCCGGACAACACTAAAACTAGATTGAGATCAATGAACGATGTCAAGCAATATTGTGATAAAAATAATTTAATTTTTGACTCTAATTTTTTTGATTTCTCTAGTAGTAATAAGTTCGAGGGGGTAGTTGATCAGCAAAACTCGAATAACCCAACTTCAAGTTTAACTCATAAAAAATCATGACTAGTTATCCCTATACCTAAAACATATAATCAGGCCGTTAAAT
This sequence comes from Salticus scenicus, assembly GCA_963930645.1. Taxonomy (NCBI): domain Eukaryota; kingdom Metazoa; phylum Arthropoda; class Arachnida; order Araneae; family Salticidae; genus Salticus; species Salticus scenicus. The sequence continues at coordinate 204,769,705 of OZ005650.1, read as the reverse complement.
CTTCAGAATGTGTTGAATGGAAAAATGCCATGGATGATGAGATAAATAATATGAAAACTCGTAAAGTTTGGCATCTGGTTAATTTACCGGAGGGGAAAAAAGTTTTGGGAAATAGATGGGTATACGCCGTTAAAAGAGATGAGCTAGGAAACGTTGCCCGCTTTAAAGCGAGGCTCGTGGCCCAGGGCTTTCATCAGATAAAGGGGGACACTTATGACGAGACGTTTTCACCCGTCGTTAATTTCTCAGTAATACGTTTCTTTTTTTCATTATTGGTCTCATGTTATAAATGGCATAATGTTCAATGCGATATAAAATGTGCTTATCTTTATGCACCTTTAAAAGAAGAAATTTATATGTCTCAGCCAAAAGGATATGTTATAAAGGGAGGGGAAAATCTTGTTTGTAAACTAGACAAAGCATTATATGGCCTTCACCAAAGTGGTCGGCTCTGGTATTATGAGTTAAATAAAGTACTATTAGATTTAGGGTTTAATAAATTTAACTGGTGTAATTGTTCATATTATTTTGAAAATTATATTGTTTTATTAGTTTATGTAGATGATTTAGTTTTGTTTGGTAAAAATCAATTTCAAATAGATAAAATTCTTAATTTATTAAAATGTAAATTTGATATAAAAATTTTAGGTAAAACCAAGAAATTACTTGGTGTAGAATTTAATTATGAAAATGATTCAGTACAAATTTTTCAGGAATTATATATTAATGAAGTGTATGACAGGTTTAAGTCGTTTAACATCCCTTTCTGCTCATTACCTATTGTAAAAGGCATTAAGTATTCGAAAAAAGATTGTCCTACTAATCAAAATGAAATTGATGAAATGTCTAAACTTCCATATCGGAATATCTTAGGATGTTTATCTTTCATTGCAAACAGGACACGACCTGATATTGCCTACGCAGTTAATATATTCAGTCAATTTCAAAATTCACCGGGGTTTAATCATTGGAATGGGTTAATTAAATTACTTGGGTATGTTTCGTGTACTCGAGATTTGAAATTAAATTTGAATTGTTTTAATCCATGTTTAACTGCTTTCTCTGACGCTGATTTCGCGATGAATAGAGATGACTTCGTATCAATGGGGGGACAAATTTTATTTTTGGATAATAGCCCTATTTCTTGGAAAACCTTTAAGCAAAAAAGTGTTTGCCTTTCAACCATGGAAAGTGAATTTGTATCCATGTGTGACGGGGTTAAAGAATTAATGTGGTTTGATAATATATTACGAGATTGTATTGATTTTAAATTAATTGCTATTTCATATGAACCACTAATACTTTTTACTGATAACCAAGCAGCTATTAATTTTACGAGGTCTCCTATAGAGAATAACAAATCCAAACATATTAATGTAAAATTATTTTTCATCCGTGAATGGCTATTTGAGGAACGGTTTGATTTAAAATATGTAAATACTAAAAATAACTTTGCCGATCCCTTCACAAAGCCCCTTACTAAAGGTGATATGTCTAAATTTGTAAATAAGGTATTTATTAAGTAAATGTATATAGAGTAAATTTAAATTTTTTTTGAACGTATAATATATATTTGAATTTTTTTGAAACTGAAAAAATGGTTTTTTAGAGGGATATGTATGCATTTTCTTGGTGGGTTTTTCCTACGTTTTCCATTGTGTAGTGATGTATAGTTTAGTTTAACTTTTGTATGAGAGAAATTCGTAGCGCTACGTGTAATTGGTTATGTGTATGTTATATAAATGTTTCATATATTTGTGAATATCATCGTTTTCTTATTTTGACAATGGGGAATGGGGGAAAAAAAGGTTTCCTTGAAATGCTGTGCATATTTGCTCTGTATTAATATCTTGTTCTTTCTTTTAGTAGATATGTATAGAATATTGATAGTGTTACTGTTTTTTTGAAAGTGTGAGTTGGACTTGTGGACTCTTGATCTTATGATTTACGAGATTGACAAACCTTGTAGCTTTGTGTGAAGTATATTCTGTAGAAGACATATGTGAATCTCTCATCAAGTCACTAAATATTCAAGGAATTTTTTTATTTCTTTTCTAATAAAGTTTATATTGTAATTGCTGACGTTTGTGTTTGTCGAATCAACACGGTGGGGGGCCTTGTTGGAAAATTTGTACCCTTTCCGTGTTGATTCTCAAATTTAAATTTAAATTCATTTACTACTTAAATATAATTTAAATTCACGTTATAACCTTTAAAGTTTAAGTTATTAATTAAATGAATTATAGCGTTTAGTGCTATTTTCTCTTTTGATGCTGCCATTTGAGTTAAAGATAAATTAAAATTAAAAAGCTTAATGATAATTACTTTTAGTTAAAAATTATATTCCTTATTAATATATTTATGTTTAAGTCTTTTGAAATAACTTTAATTACTTACCTCATATTTAAAAGCATATTTTATTAAAATTAACTTAAAGAAAAATATGTTTAAATCCTTTTACGGATTGTTCTTTTCGCTACCTAGCGAGGAGATGTAATATTTTTTCAACTGCAGAGTCTCTTTGCTAAGCCCATAGATGGCGGCTGACTCGCAGCGTCGTGTTGCTATAGTTATGGGAGGCGTTCCTATTCTACAGCATCTAGTAGATGTTACTTTGAATCCGTTTCGTGACTATAAAAAGGAGGTAGGAAATATGTAATCGGTCTCTTAAGCTCTGAAGCCCTTAATCTTTTAAGCTTTTATGTTTTTTCAGTTTAGCTCAAAGTCATGAGCTGGTATTTCGATATAATTATAAACTGTTTAGTTTTCTTATGATTGTAAATTACATTTTTGTGACTTGTTCGTTTAGTGTGAAAAGTAGCTTTCTATTTGAACTCAGTATGGCAGTATTTTTAAGGGTATTTAACCTCTCGTCAGCAACCTTTCTAAAATTGTTTCAGCTGATTTAATGTTATTCATCATTTTGTTTCAACTTTAATAAACTGTTTCAATTGAACTTTTGTCTTCAATGAATGCCACATATATTTATCTTCTTTATAGCTTTTTAGAGCTGAGCAACTATCATTTCACTGCACTGCTAACTCTGCTAACTTGATATATGTGGAAATTGTTTTTTTCACAAGACCTTCACACGTGCGCGCTGCGCGCGCACGGGTCTGCACTACCTGAGGCAGTGGGGACCCTGTGGGAGTTTTTTCCCAATTAGATTTTTTTTTTTTTTTTAGGCACGAAGGGTCAAGGAAGGAATACGCGCGCGCAGCGCGCACGGAATTGCGCTGGGGAATGCAATGGGGACCCGGTCCGAATTGTTACCCGATGAGAAATGATTTTTCAAATTATCTTAAGAATTAAATTTCGACTCGAGAAGTAATATGTGCGCGCAGCGCGCACGGGTCTGCGGTGCCGGAGGCAGTGGGGACCCGATGGGAGTTTTTACCCAATCCAATTTTTTTTTTAGGAGCCACGAAGGGTGAGGGAAGGAATACTCGCGCGCAGCGCGTGTATCCCTTAAGCTGTGCGCGCGCAGCGCGCACGGGACTGCGCTATCGACAACAGTGGGGACTCGGGCCGACTTTTTACCCAATCACAAATTATTATTATTTTTTAAATTGTTTTTCTTAACACTAAAAGTTACTGTTAGTGATTCATTAATTTTAGTGATTCATTTGAAAATACTGACTCGCTAGCGGGCGAAGCCAGCTAGTCAATAATGTTAAAATCCGTTTAAACGAAATTCACCCCATACGCCGTAATGTTAAGAATTTTGGCTTCTCCCTGTACACAGTTTACAAAAATGTAGCAATAAAAATTATACAACTACTTATATTCAAAGCTGGAACGAGTGCGCCAATTTGCAAGCCAATCGAAGGATTTTTGCGGCCGCTATTGCGGTACATGCAAATCCTTCCCAAAGGCCGTAATGATAAGAAACACTTTGGCGTGAAACTGTACACGAACTACAGATGGAATACACGCCTAAAAATATACAGTTAATTCCGTTGGGCTCATAAATATGTGTACCAAATTGCAAGTCAATAGCGTGATTTTTGCGGCCGCTATCGCGGTACATACAAATTCTTCCCATAGGACGTAATGCTAAGACAAATTTTGAGGTGTCCCTGTATACGAACTATAAATGGAATACATACCCAAAACAATACAACTGATTCCTTGGGGCTCATGAACATGTGTACCAAATTTCAAGACAAAAGCGTTGTTTTTGCGGCCGCTATCGCGCGACAGACAGACAGACACACAGACAGTACCCAAAACCGTTTTGAGTCTCAACAGAGGGTCTCTACTGACGTTTAGACAATAACAAAATTTTAGTTGAAGCTATATCAACATGACAAAGAAGATTAACTTAAAAATTTATTTTGCTATTTCAACACAATATATATATTTTTAAACATAAATAAATAAATATATAAATAAATATATATAGATATAGATATAGATATATTGATATAGCCTCAACAATTGCTTTCTTGTTTCAACAAAACAATATTACCATTTTTATTAACGAGCTTCCTTTTTTGCTTGTTTGTTTGTCCAGTACAAATCTTGCAATCGATTTTTAACTTCTCCTCTAGCTAGATATTTGAAACTTTTAAAATAGCTCAGAACACGTTAACAATGCAATACCTCGAAGCCTGTTTTTTGAATTTTTGATTAGATTTCTTTGAAAATAATAGCCTCATAATTGCTTTAAAAATAGCCATTTAAATATCAGCTATAATTTAATTGTTGCAACAAAATATATATATATATATATATATATATATATATATATATATATATACATATATATATATACGAGTTCACTTTTTTTCGACATAAAAATAAATGCATTTAATTAAACTTGAACATTATAAAAATGTACATTATAAAAAATTATAAAAAGTTAAATAAGGCATCTCACAAAAATTGACGCCATTATAACTTTAAAAATTTTCTCCATATTAGTACATCTATAAAGTACTAATGTAGTTCATGATGCTATTATATTTTTCTAAAATGATAAATATTTTATTTTTAAAACCAATATTTTTTACCATGTTTATTTATAATTTAATTGTTAAAAAAAAAAAAAAAAAAAAAGGAAAAAAGAGTTATTTTTTTTTTTTTTTTGACAGGAAAATAAGTACATTTACATAAATGTGAACAATAAAAGTTTTTAAATATTAAATTATGCATCTCACAAAAATTTACGTCATTATCACTTTAAATATATATATACACACATTGATAAAGTGATAATATTGTTCTATAATTTCGGACCAGCTAGAAAATTGAAACTTTGAAAATAGCTGAGAACACGATTGTACTGCAATCTTTTCAATTATAAATGTTTCAAAATTTCTTATAATTGATCTCTTTATTACGGTATTCATCATTTTCATTCAAGTTAATGGAGAATAATTCATCAAACAAATTTTGAGAAAGTATTTATTATTACATAGAATAGTGAAGTTTATATGATTCAACTGAAAATTTAAAAGAATAGCATATAAAAGTTTTTTTTTTTTTTTTTTTTTTTTTTAATTTTACAATTGTTATTTCTTCGTAATTGACTTATTTGTTTTATTTATTTATTTATTTATTTAGTTGTATTGCATCACATTTATTCACAAACTTATGCATTCCCTTTTTCATTCTTCAGGGTCAAACTCGATGTAACTATCGAAGAACATGCAACGATGCTACGAGGTGCTGTATCGATGGAATCTGCAGACGATTAGGACTTGAAGGTAAATTATAAAATATTATATAACTGCATTTAAAAAAGAAAATATTGTACTATGCATCTACTATGGCGTATAGCTTTTCAGTAATATATATATATATATATATATATATATATATATATATATATATATATATATATATATATATATATATATATATTATTTTTAGTACTGAGGACTATTAGTCTCAATCTGGGATTTTTGCGGTGCCATTTTTCGATAGTTGGACATTTATCGAAATCTAAAAGTTATCGAAAACATAATTGAATAATTTGAAAGCGATGTTACAATTTGAAAAAAAAAAAAAAAAAATATATATATATATATAGTCCTCGATCCTAAACTAAATTCTGCTTTTTTTTTTTTTTTTTTTTTTTAAACAAAATTAATAATAATCAGTATCGTTAAATCAGTAAATTATCGTTATCAGTAAATTAATAATAATCAGTAGCGAAAAAGGTTTTTTTTTTTTTTATTTATTTTTATTTTTTTAAGTAATTTTGAAATAGGAAATAAAAAGTGCGCGTGCAATAATATGAAATAAAAAATAAGTAAAAAAATGAATTTAATTATTTATTTTATTTTATTTATTTTATATTTTTGCGTGGGTATAAGCGATGGCATAAGATGATATAATGTTTTGTTTTCACGCGAAAAATTATAAAATATGAAATTTCTCACGCATCTAAAAAATGCTTATTAAAACGAGTCGAAGATGGAAGCGAAATAAGTATTGAGTTATATTACGATAAATACGATATATATTATATGATACGGTATATTAGACCTATCGTCCAGGGTTAGTAGGTATTTTCGCTGAATGAAATAGATTGTTCGTTTGGTGCAACTTGTACATTAGTCCCGTGAGGTACAACTTTCACATTAGTCCCTTGAGGTGCAACTTTCACATTAGTCCCTTGAGGCACAACTTGCACATTAGTCCCTTGAGGTACAACTTGCACATTAGTCCCCTTTAAATATAGCGACTTGCGACTTGTATACAAATATCCGCAATCAACATGAAATTTCAAGACCTTTAAAATGAGATGCTATAAATGTGTGGGTCTAAAACGGATTTACCTCTCAGATTAATTTCCCCCTTTTCCCCCCTTCGCCGAAAGCTACTTGAATAACATATATCAGTTTCAAGAAATTCCATAAATATTTACGGGAGTTAGAGCGCGGACAGACAGACAGACAGACAGACGGACAGACAGACAGACAGACAGACAGACAAACCGAAGTCATAAACACTTTTCAACCTTGTTGGAAAGTGTTAAAAATTCACTAAAAATTCGCAAAAAAGCAACACACATCTTGTTACTTATATATATCTCATAGGATTTACCGGCGACTGCGTATAAAGGAATAGCATGACACAGTATCTTGTCCAATGCTGCATCTTATATTGTACCACAATTAACAAAATAAAACCATTAAAAACTTTACTCAACCCTTACGTGAACGGCTATTCACAAAACTGTTATCAGACTTATGCTAGTGTGAACTGCCAACTTCAGCTTTTCTTTTTCCTCCTTTCTAAACCTTTAGAATGGAGTTCATTTTTGCAACAATTTTTGAAACCTCTTCGTTAATGTAAGTGCCATGATCTGATAAATTTTAATTTCTACCGCTGTAAAATTATACAAAATGACATTAGTTTCTCAAGGCGATATATGAGGAGGAAGAAAAGCGAAATGTGACAGCCTTATACCAACGCACTATATAATGATGGCTCCTTAAAGAACAGCTGGGAATATTAGGCCTAAGTGATAATTATATTGCATTATTATTTTTAATTTTTGCTATTTTATATTTCATTTTCACCTTGTTTTTATTAACTCGCTTTCTTATTAATTTGTTTGTTCAGTACAAATCTTGCAATCGACATTTAACTAACTTCTAGATTAGCTAGTTATTTTAAACCTTTAGAATAGCTCACAGCACGATGACAATGCGTTTTTTAAATACTTTTAGCCAATTTTATTGGGTGCCTGCTGTCTTAGGAGCGTTTATGTGATTCAACTGAAAATTTATTTAAGGGGCACACCTAGTGTGACAGCCTAAAAAAAGGCGATTTTTGGGAATTAAAAAAAAAAAAATACTGTATAAATTATTTTAAAATTTTATGGGTATATTTATACATATTTTAAGGATACACAGTAAAATATTTGAAGAAAAAAATTAAAGATTTTTCGAGATACACGCGATCTCCGACGGCGCTAAAAAAAAAAAAAAAATGGTCCTCCACTGCTGCAGTGATTCCGGCCTTCTCCGTGGCTGAAACCTAAAAAAAAAAAAATTCTCGTTAAACTAGAAGATATTGTCCGTACAATGACCTACAGTCGAAAAAAAAAAAATCAAAAATTTACAAAATGGAGACTTTTTCTAAAAAAAGTTGAATTTTACCCAAAATTTTGGTCGTTTTTGGCCTGCCAAAATTCGATTTTTGATCAGATCAAAAAACTGGTAGGTCATTGTATGGAAAACTATATACAGAATATGCAGAAAAAAATTGATAGTGATCGAATCATTTTTCTCCGAGTTATCACTGCAGCAAATTCGAGAAATGCTGTTTCGAGAAAAACGCGTTTAAAGATAAAATGATCGTTTTCACTGTTATAAATGGATTAAAATCAAACTTATAGCTAATCTGCTATTCCAGGCCCATATAATTCACCTTACTCTTCTTCAAAAAGTGCTTGTTGAGCTGAAGAAGCTCTTCTTCGAGATGATCGATCCTCTTTTGAAGAAGCCTCTTGGCGATGATTAGCGATTCGTAGTCTCGTCTCGTCCTTAAGAGCCACATAATCTCTTGCTGCAGGTCCAACTATCACTCCCATTACATTAAATATCTTCAAAATTGATGAATAACCGTCATTAAATATTGAAGTTGCCAAATTATTTGATAATTCGATAGTTTTAAGGCCATTGTGAAGGTGCTTTGGTGAAATGTGCCAAAGTAAACCGTTGTAACTTTCATTATTGTTTTGAGTATTACTACCTTTACATCTATCAAGCAATTCATGTCGAGATAAGTCTTCATAAATAGGTTTTAGAGCTTCTTTAACTTCTGGATCCAGTGGGAGGTAATCGTGCTTAAACTTACTCATCATTCCTTCAACCTCCGCGCGGCGATAAGCGCATCAACTCTCTGCGCCTTCTGGACAATTATCATGGTTTGTTTTTTCATCAGTTGAACACCACGGAGTAAAAAGGAAATTAATATTACTCCGTGTTGAACACAAATGATGAAACGTAGCCCAGATTGCTTTATACATTTCGTCTACATTATCTTGATTTCTCATAATTGCCAAACCGTAATATTTTTGTAGTTTATTTATTAAATTTAGAGTTAACTTTTGCGATGTTTTACTCCTTCCTCCTAACTTTTTATTGGTTTTCTTTAAATTTCGGCATCGTGTTCCCATTCTCTTTTTCACATGTAATGGTTGCAACCATTAGGAAGAGACGGTAGATTCCGAACAATACCTCAGGTACGTCCCGTATGCTAATACAACTAATAACTGCCGAGCAGTTACTTTTTAAATGGCTGTAACTCAAAAACTATTTGAGATATCGATTTAAAATTTTAGTATGTCATTTTTAAAGGTATAACTTATTGAAATATGAAAAAAAAACAAAAATCGATTTTTTAAAAATTTCACACTAGGTGTGCCCCTTAACTAACTTCCCGAATAGCAAGACATTTCAAAATTTTATAACAGCTCAGAATACGATGACAATGCATAGTTTTAATAATTTTAACCAATTGTTTCTGGTCCCCACTGCCTTCGGTAGCGTTTATACGATTCAACAATAATATAACTTCTCGACTAGCTAGAAATTTAAAATTTTTAGAATAGCTCAGAACACGATGACAATGTATTTTTTAAATACTTTTAACCAATTGTTTCGGGTCCCCGCTGCCTTCGGTAGTGTTGATATGATTCAACAATCATATAACTTCCCGACTAGCTATACATTTGGAACTTTCAGATTAGCTCAGAACACGATGACAATGCATATTTTTTTATAATTTTAGCCAATTATTTCGGATCGATGCTGCCTTCGTTTGCGTTTAAATGATTAAACAATCAGATAAATTCCCAACTAGCTAGGCATTTGAAACTTTTAGAATACCTCAGAACACAATGTCAATGCATTTTTAAATGCATTTATCCAATTGTTTCGGATCACTGCTGCTTTCAGTAACGTTTATATGATTCAACAGAAAATTTAAAAACATGGTATATAAAAAGTTCTTTTTATCTTGTAATTAATTCAATCTTAAAAAATAAATGTCAAATGCATGGCAATGTATGATTTCATACGCTTCGGAAAGCTAAGAGAAAATAATACAATGTGTATATTTTCTTTTGCAGGCTCTCCATGCGCAGAAGGAAGAGAGATTGGTATATATGCGGTTTGTCCGTGTATCTCAGGACTGGAATGCATAAATGTAAGTTATTGAAAGAATTATTTTATTTATTTTAAATAACTAGGAGGCTCTGCCCCCTGCTCGCTCCGCTCACCAACTCCCGAGGAAGGCTTTCCCTCACTCCGACTTGCTTCGCTCATTAACCCCTGCTGGATTTTGCCCGAATATTCGCAACTTTGCCTTTCAATGAATTGGAATATTAATAATACATAACACAAGAGAAAAGTTGAACAATATTATAGAAATCCACCATATATGGTATCACATTGAAATACACAATACTTAATATTATATCGTTTAAAATATGTGAAAAATCTGTCTTAACGTTTGACAGTTTAATAACAATTTGCCATTATTTTGAGAGAAAACATATGTAGACACACATAGCTAGACACACAAAATAAACAACGATAACACTAACTGTTTAGAACAGAGAGAAATTCTTATCTAAATGATTTAGCGCTACAGCTTTGGTATACGATCCACTTGTTAAATTTTTGTCACTGTTGGACGATGAATTTTTCGGGCATTATTGCTTGATTAAAGAAATTATGAACTTATTTTTTCTAATGCCTATATTTTTTACTATTGAATTTTTTTTAGTTAATTTAGGGCAATATGTAACACTCTACATTTATTTCTAATGTACTTGTACAACAAGATTTAAAATGGTGCTTATAACAGTAAACATGCAACTTTTTAAAGTGCATTTTTTCTAGAATATGATTTAGTCAGATCTATTGAAATTAATATCTTATGTGATTATTGCAATTATTTTAAACAGTTCATTAGTAGTAGCACGGCAGGACAATTTCTTTCAGATAGCGATTATGCATTGTCGCCATGAATGTGCCAAGATGCTCGTCAATATCTGATTTTACTATTTCTTAAACTATATTAAATACTAAGTTAAATCGGGGAGGGGGGGGGGGGAATCACACTTTTCGAAACCTACTGATTAGCGAAAAATTCATCCTTGATTATATTGTAAAAACGAATTGCCGATTTGGAGTATTCAACATAGACCATCACCATTCATAAATTGGATGGCTTTTGAATGTTTGATGACAATATTTTCTGAATAAATATTCATGATGGCTCCTGAATACTTGTTGGTGATATATTCTGAATAATTATTATCATTGGCGATGTCTACTGGTATATATTGAACATGACACTTAATAGTTGTTGGCGATATCTCCTGAACTTGTGTTAATGATTGGCTTCTAAATATTTGTTGGCTACAACTTCTGGATGTGTACTGGTTACACCTTGATTTTTTTACATATATATTATATAATATTGAATTTAGAAAGTAAAAAATGCGTGTGGAGAATGAAATATAATGATATTGGATAATATAATTTAATTTAATTTATAGAGACATCAAAGGTACAGGAAAAACTACTTTAACCATTTTCTTTCTAATAGTACGGATAATATTTTACCTGGAGATATTTTGTATATTTAGCTCAAATATAAAATGTTCTTCTTTTTTTTCTCTCTTGAATTAAATTAAAAAATATTTAAAATAAAATTGAAAAAAAAAAATGTACTAAAGCAATGGAACAGTTTAACCTCTTGGCGAAATTTTAAATTTGGCACCGAAGTAGCTTAGACTTTTCTCGCAAACATCTTGACATGCATAACTGAGATAGATAATTTAAGTCATCGTCAAAATAAATGAAAAACTTAAAATCTGGCAGTGAGGTCCTGTATTAGGCGTAACTAAAATGTTTTAGCAATGCAGTTACTTCTTTCCATTACATGGGAAAATAGACAAAAAAAAAAAAAAAAAAAAGTCCTGTTGTATTAAATTAAATTCTGGTTTCTGCAAAGTTTTACATCAATGCTTAAAACACAAAAATAGGTTGTGAATTTTATTATTATTATTATTGCACTATTTTATAATTTTTCTCGGTACTTACGTATTAACGCCATCGCAGCAGAAGTTGCGCTAATGCGCCAATAAACAGTAATCTTGTTGTTCGCACACAAGAGACATAGGGGGACAGCGAGACATCTTTTGGAATCTTATTTATCAGAGTGAACATCTATAGTATCTCCCCACAACTGAATTTGGCGATTTATATTTGACGATTATGACTAAATCATAAATCTAAAAATCATAAATGATAAAATCATAAGTTAAATCGTAAATCATAAGCTAAATCATATAATCATAAATCCAAAATAAGCAGCATGCAGGCTGCCATATTATATCTCAAAGAGTCCAGAACGACGTCGTTATCGTTCAAAACGGCGCCAAAGAAAAATCGCCAAATTCAGTTGTGGGGAGATACTATAGTTGTACCTAGCTGCGGTGGCGTTAATACGTAAGTACCTTTTTCTCAGTATTTAAGGCATGGCTAGAGTTAAAATGGCTATTGTGGTTGCGTAAGTGAATTCCTTGGCGAAAAACGTACGAGTTTCTTCATTTCTAAATTTTAAAAATAGCTAAATTGGTCATAGTAAAGATCCATCATTTTAAATATGTTTTGAGTGAAAAAAGTAAATCTTAATATAAAGTAATCTATGTTGTTGTCTCGTAAATTTCATTTTAAAAAATTCTGGAAACTTCTTAACTTCTAATTTATACCAATCGTTGTTTAACATAATTATTATATTCATTACTAAATCTTTTTCGCCTAACGTTAAAATAAAAACTAATAATATAAACTAAACTAATAGTATAAACTTAACTAATAATATAAAATAAAATAAAAATATAAACCAATTTTCATTTCATTTTTATTAAATTTTTACTTAATGTTTTTAAAATATCGGTTATTTTCATGTTTTGGTATTCTAAATAATTTTTTTCTTCTCTCGAGCACCTCAAAGATTCTAATATTTCAATTTTCTTATTTACACCATTGATCACATTTTAATTTTCCTGAGGAAAGTGACGTCAGAGACACAGAAAAAAACGTCATAAGAGAAACTTTTCCCTCCGGTGGCAAATAGAGTACCTTCATAAACCCGACGTTTTTATTAATAACTTCGTTAATTAAAATGATATAAATTTCTAAGTAGCTGAAATGCCTTCCTTGAAGCAGTCGGAATACACTGATACCTCTCATGATGCAGAGCACTTTGCCCTCCGCGAGAAGATGCTGTCGCAGACAAAAAAAAATTGACGCCCGGGACAGTTACTTTTTTTTAATATATAGAGAAATATAATTCATATATTAAATGTATCTTCTGGACGGACTGACGTACCTACTGCTCTTTTTAATGTTAACTAACTTTTTTTTTTTTACTTTATCTTACCCATATATATATATGGTAGAGAAAGTATTGTTTTTGGGTCAAATTTCCGAAGTTGAGTTTTTATTGTTTTTACACATTTTGAGGTCCTATATGTAAAAAATTTCTCTTTTTAGCGGTTGGTCTGTACGTGTGTGTGAGAGAGAGACTCTGTGTTTATCTGTTATCAGCATATCTCATGAACAAAAAGTAGCAGGAAGTCCAAACTCGGTATTCTAAATGTGTATCATATAGGGAATTACTGTATACTCTATACTAAATTTGTCGTTGAGATCAAGCAAATGGTTCGTGTACGGGATATCGAAGAATATTCAAATACGTAAAGTCTGTGAGGAAATTTCGAGTAAGTACATTATAACATATCTCATAAAATAACAATACTATTGTAAAAGTCACCCAGCCCAGCAAAAACTCTTACCTTTCTTGAGCAGACAAAAAAAGGATTGATATCAAATTACGCCGCCGCTATCTGATCCCGGGTACTCAATGCCAAGCTTAATGAAGATCTGCCAATAACACTGCATGTATCTTTTAATAAATCCTATTCCCTTTCAACATTCTTTGTTATCTGTGTTAGTTTTTTTGCTGCATAATAAAGTTTTTATTTAAAGTATTTTTACGGCCGGTTGCGTAATAATATTTTATTTTTTACTAATTTTTTTTTTTTTTTTGCTTAAAACTTCTACATAGGGGACGCACCCTGCCGTAAAAATACCTTAATTTTATAATGCAAAGAAAAAACTAACACAGATAACAAAGAATGTTAAAAGAGATTAGGATTTATTAGAAAGATTCATCCAGTGTTATTGGCAGATCTTCATTAAGCGTGGCTTTGAGTACCCCGGATTGAATAACGGCGGAGTAATTTTATATCAATCCTTTTTTTGGCTGCTTAAGAAAGGTAAGAGTTTTTGCTGGGCGAGATGACTTTTACAATAGTATTGTTTTTAATGAGATATCACTTCTTTTTGCAGGTTACGTATGTGCTTTTATAAATACAATACGTATGCATAAGAAAGGTAAGATACTTGTGAATCGCCCAGACCGAAGGCAACCGAGTAACAAACTGTCTTGTCGAAACGACAGCATCCCCACAGCAGGAGCCCACAAAGGCTCGGGCACCCCGACGCCCCAAACACCACAACGACAGCAGCGCGCGCCAGCCGGAGCACCCCAAGGAGCCGAGCGAAGGCCCGTTCACCCCAGCAGGTCATAGGCACGAGCACCGAACCCCGCAGAACACACAGGCAAAGTCCAGGCGCAGCCGCAGCGAGCAGCACCGCACCAGAACCTACCAAGTACCACCCCGACAAGAAGGCAACAAAAAAAAAAAATCAACGAAATACAAATATAATCTAAACTAATATTAAAACTAAAAATAACAAATGTATATAAAGTTTACAGACAGTAGGGGAAAGGGCAGGGGCAAGGCTAAAAACTAAATAATAAAGCCAGGTCAGTGGCACGAACAACCTGTTCACCAAAACGAAGAATAGAAACCTAATACCCCACCCAAAATAAAACAGTACAAGATACAATATTTATTAATATAAGATAAAAGTTCTTAAAACTTATAAGCACAAACAAAAACATATAAACAACATCAAAACACAATAATCATAAACTAGTAAGTAAAATATTACAATAGAATTTCACAATCTGCAGTAATCCAAATCTGGTTCTTTGGTTCACAAGCAGAACATACAAGTGAACATCTTTATAATCCTTGGGAAAATGCTCAAGTCTAATGCTGTCGATCCGGGTGCGGCTATAAACAACGTGGTTGATATCCTGGATCCCCGAGTTGCAGGAACAAGGAAAACTCTTATTGAAAAAACGATTTTGATATGTTCCAAAGAACCCGTGATTGGTGATGATCTGGTTGAAGTAGAAGTTTCCCATAATTCTTCTGGGGTCAATCTTCGGAATTAAACTATATGTATGTCGTCCTTTGTCGGAGCTATCCCACTCTAGTTGCCAATCTCTGATTTTTAACTCCTTGAATTTTAAGCGAGGCTAGATCCTTGAGGAACACCTCTATTGTATCTCAGGTGCACGTCATCGAAAGAGACATCTCTATCTTTGAGAAAATTCAAAATGATATTATATAAGCTTGGAGGCACATCATAATCAATAAGAGCATCGTGGATAGAGTTCCAGAAAATGCTGTTAAACGAATTACTGGAATGAATTGAAAGAAGCAATGCGATTTCGTTGTTGTTTTTGATACTCTTAATTTTCTCAGTGACTCTTTTTAGGGCATTAGAAGTAGACTTACCTGTACAAAAACCAAACTAACACTCGGAAATGGTATTATTATGTTCGAGGAAGTAGTCAAGACGACTTGTAATCACTTTATAAAAAATATTTCCGAATGTTGGCAGCAGACAAATAGGTCGATAACTTCCAGGAAGGTCGGGTGGCATACCCTCCTTTAAAATAAGAATACGTTTAGCACTTTTCCAGGTCTTAGGAAAATTTCCAAATTTCAAACAGTAATTTAATACATCAACGAGCCAAACACGATCGGCATGGAAAACGTGTTTTATAATTTCGTAAGGAATACCATCATGTCCTGGAGCCTTGTTATTTTGCAATTAATTTATAATATTATAAACATCATTAATAGTAATCGGTATAAAGTTAGGTTCTATAGGTTTCCTGGTACTATTGTATAAATTATAGTTGAGACCGAAATGGTGATTCAAAATTAATTCGATACTTTCGTTCCGTTATTAGTAGAGTTTCCGACTTCTTTAGTCATAATGGTTATATTGAGTGACTTCTTAGCTTTACCAACAACGGCATTGTAAACACTGTTATGAATAGTCTTGGTCATGGAATTAATATACTCTTTAAAACTTTTTTCTTTTCTTGGTTGATTAATTTCTTGTACCGAGTTTGGGCTTTTCTAAATTCGATCAACTTTTTATTTCTTAATTCTTCTTCAGGTGCTTTTTGATATCTTCTTCTGAGAGCTCTGACTTTACTTCTAAAAATCTGGATTTTCTGGTTCCACCAGAGAGCGTTCTTCTTAGGCTTATTCAAGGGTTTTCTCACACAATCTATGGCTAGTTTACAAAGGCTATTTTGAAAATTAATGATATATTTGTCAATGTTCTCCATTGACTCGTTCTTATAAAAACTAATTAAATCATAAATACCAATCTTTATCTTCCACCAATTCATCCTTTTTAAAGAGAGATAACTACTCTTCAAAATAATAATACTATCTAATTTAACAAGGATCGTAACAAGATTGTGACCGCTCCCAAAAGGTCTATCTACTACGGAAAAATCAAGGTCGAGGTTTTCATCGAAGTTCTTGACAAAGGCCAAATCAATCCAACTCATACTTAGGCCTCTAACAAAGGTTGGAATCGAATCAGCTTCATTCAGTAACTTTAAATCATAATTCAGCATAAGTTGGATGGTTTTCTCTCCTCTTCTATCAAGGGGTCTATTGCCCCAGAGGTAGGATTTGACGTTCCAGTCACCAATAATGATGGTGGGGATACTGGAGTATTTATTAAGTAATATTTGAATAATATTTATTTCGTCAAGAATATCACCTGAAGGCCTAGAATAGACAGAGACAGCCATAAAACGAAAATTATAAAAGGTAATTTCAACCCTCACAACAAACTTGCTGCAATAACATAAGGTGGAAAAGTTCGTGTTAAAAACTACAATCGCTGCTTTGGCTTCACTATTATAATAAAAGGCTCTGATATTTCTAGGAAGATTGATAATCTTGTTACTTATTAAAAAGTTAAGTATTTTTACAGCGGGTTGCGTAATAATTTTTTAATCTTTACTAAATTTTTTATTAATTAAAACTTCTACATAGGGGACCCACTCGCCGTAAAAATACTTTGAATTATAACTTTATAATGCAGCGAAAAATATAACCCAGATAACAAAGAATGTTGAAAGAGATTAGGATTTATTAGAAAGATACATGCAGTGTTACTGGCAGATCTTCATTAAGCTAGGCATTGAGTACCCGGGATACAATAGCGGCGGCGAAATTTGATATCAATCCTTTTTTGGCTACTTAAGAAAGGTAAGAGTTTTTGCTGGGTGGGGTGACTTTTACAATAGTATTGTTTTTTATGAGATTCACTTATTTTTGCAGGTTATATATGTGCTTTTATAAATATAATATGTATGCATAAGAAAGGTAAGAGTTTTTGCTGGGCGGGGTGACTTTTGTAATAGTATTTTTTTTTAATGAGATATCACATATTTTTGCAGGTTATGTATGTGCTTTTATAAATATAATACGTATGCATAATAAATATATTTGTGTAATAGATCAACAAAAATCGTGCGTGTTATGCATAGAGGTAAATATAGTGTTACATATTTCTAAATAGTACTAGTAATTTTTATGTGATTTCTATCTAAGAAGTTTAGTCACATTATAAACTGTCAATTTTCCGCATTTCTTGTTTGTTTCCGCGTTAAAAAAAAAAAGGTCCTTCTCCGTTAAAAAAACACTTTATCAGGGCACGTAAAGGACTTGTCGATGAATTTGGCGACTTTATCGCAACTTGACAACTATTTTGACGACCTTAGTGAGAAAAATAACTATTATCGATAGACCCATTGTCCAAGCTGTAACTCGATTATTATGGAAGTTACTGTAAAATTCAGGATTAATGGCAGGCTCCATAAGGGCCCCGTTCCGACCACTGAGGTGAATTTCTCGCTCAGACTTTACGGAATAGACAGTTCTGCTTGACCAAGTCTCTACCATTAAATTGTAGTTTCTTTCTGTATGTTATGACTATGGAATCGTTTGTGCTGTGATTTATATGTTGCCTGCTGTTATTTAAACTGCATTTTCTGGTGAAACTGAAGTTGATACTGGGTTTAACTAAGGCGACCACATTTTTTAAAAACAATTTGAGGACATATCATCGCAGCGTCCACAAATTGAAAGGCCATTTGAGGACAGAGTTAAATTATGACATTTGGGGACATTTGAGGACAAATTTGCAAATTCGAGAACATTTCTCCTCAAACGATTTTCAAATTGGTAAAAATGTATTGTCACCGTGTTCGGAGCTATCCTGAAAGTTTCAAATGTCTAGCTAATCGGGAAGTTAGTTAAAAAGCGATTGCAAGATGTGTACTGTCGATGGCAGCAGGAACACAAAACTGTTGACTAAAAGCCTTAAAATTGTATTGTCACCGTGTTCAGAACTATTCTGAAAGTTTCAAATATCTAACTAGCCGGGAAGTTAGTTAAATAAATTTTTTGTTGAATCATATAAACGCTGCCGAAGACAGTAGGGACCTGAAACAGTTGACTAAAAGTGTTAAAAGTTGTATTGTCACCGGGTTCTGAGCTATCCTGAACGTTTCAAATGTCTAGTTTTTGGGAAGTTAGTTAAAAAGCGATTGGAAGATGTGTACTGGTAACGCTGCCGAAGGCAGCAGTAACCCGAAACATTCTGCTAAAAGTATTTTAAAAAGTGCATTTTCATCGTGTTCTAAACTATTCTGAAAGTTTCAAATGTCTAGCTAATCGGGAAGTTAGTTAAATAAATTTTCTGTCGAATCATATAAACGCTGCCGAAGGCAGTAGGGACCTGAAACGGTTGACTAAATGTGTTAAAAAATGTATTGTCACCGTGCTCTGAGCTATACTGAAAGTTTTAAATGCCTAACTAGTCTGGAAGTTAGTTAAAAATTTGTTGGAAGATTTGTTCTGGTTACGCTGCCGATGGATGTGGGAACCCGAAAAAGTTGGCTAAAAAGATTTAAAAAAATGCATTTTCACCGTGTTCTGAACTATTCTCAAAGTTTCAAATGTGTAGCTAGTTGAGAAATTAGTTAAATAAATTTTCTGTCGAATCATATAAACGCTGCCGAAGACAATAGGGACCTGAAACAGTTGACTAAAAGTGTTAAAAGTTGTATTGTCACCGTGTTCTGAGATATCCTGAACGTTTCAAATGTCTAGTTTTTGGGAAGTTAGTTAAAAAGCGATTGGAAGATGTGTACTGGTAACGCTGCCGAAGGCAGCAGTAACCCGAAACATTCTGCTAAAAGTATTTAAAAAGTGCATTTTCATCGTGTTCTGAACTATTCTGGAAGTTTCAAATGTCTAGATAGTTGAGAAATTAGTTAAATAAATTTTCTGTCGAATCATATAAACGCTGCCGAAGGCACTAGGGACCTGAAACATTTGACTAAAAGTGTTAAAAAATGTATTGTCACCATGTTCTGAGCTATACTGAAAGTTTCAAATGTCTAGCTAGTCGGGAAGTTAGTTAAAAATCGATTGCAAGATTTGTACTGGAAAAACAAACAAACGAACAAGAATGGAAGTAAATAAAAACATGGTAAAATAAATAAATAAATAAATAAATAAAAACTAAGTTCTACATCATTAAAATCATTAGTTGTGGGTCACCTCCAGCATGCATATCAAATGCAGCGTTTAGACGCTATCGCGTTCACTGATACACATACATGCATACTCTTTATTCTAAAAAATGAAAAATGTATTCAGAAGACCTCAAACCTCATAGAAGTACAAAAATGTCAAATTTGAATTTTTCCATTATAATATTTTTCGTATATAATATATGATCGGAATTTAAGTATAAGGTTATTCCGGGACAGATGCCCGACTTAAGGAAAGGGAGCTATAAAATAAATTGGGTATTGACAATGACAACGAAAATTTGTGGGAAATACATAATATATATTGTTTATTAATGCTAATTAGTTTTTTTGTACCGTATTGTAAATTTTCCAAAGAAAAAAGTAAAATTGCCGGACGACTATATTTGACCATCTTTCCCGAAGTTGCGGGTGAGATGCCCCACTCACGTGGGAGAGATGCCCTACCTGTAAAAAACATAATAAAAGGTTTTAACAATGGTCAATAGTTCATAAAAAAAAATTTCAGTAGTTTATAACATATGAAACGTAATCTATTTTTAAAAAAAATATGTCCTTAACATTAATTTATAAAATATTAAAATATTTAGCTACCATAGACAAGATATAAAAATTATAATCAAACACATAAACTATTGAAAAATATTTCACATTTTTTTTCTTTAATATATGGGAAAATTTCATATTTACAGCTTAGAAAGTATAATAAAAAATTATTACGAAATATGTCGAATTTATTCAGATAATATTTTTATTTTTCTCTTCTCTAATATTCGCTTTTCCGCAAATATTGCACAGATCTTCGTACATTGTGCATGATTAATGCAATCCTTTATGGCACTGTATGCAATTTATCCAATCTACTGTTTCTTTCGTAAAATAATAGTTCTCCTCACATTCGAGATAATTGTTTGTAAGATCGCTTTCTTCATTTTCAATAGGCATGTTCATCACCAGCTGTTTCGACGCTTTGCTAAATTTAACAGGGGATTTTATCTTTTATTTTCTTGGATGTGCTCTTGGGATGTAATGACCTTAGCCGACTGTATTTTTCTTTTTCGGCATTTTTCCTTTAAGCTAGGTACAGGGGGAATCTGTTCCAATATTTTTGTCGGGGAGGATGTTTGTTCAGTTGATTCAGAAATTTGGGACTGTTCACACGTCTGTTTCAATTCCTCTCTTATGGAAAAGAAGTGGTTTGGAATCACTGCTTGGTTTAGAGGAAAAAATCCCGTCTCCCGAAAGTCATTAATAGCAGTGTCAACAGAAGCTGCCATTTTTCAGGGTATACTAATCAGTTCTGCAGCTTGTATTCTCCAAATGGTCCTTCCTGGATGATTAACAATCAATTTCCTTGCTTCCTCTTTAAAGTAGTATTTTAGGGGCTTTAAAAAGACTGGTCAAGAGGCTGAAGAGATTGTGTCGTATGGCTAGGCAGGCATATAATTATACTGTCATTCTTGTCCGCAAATTCCAGCAAAATTCCAGTGAAATATTGTTTTTCTGCATTGCAACAAACAATCACTGTAACATTTTCTCCTCTCTCTGTAGACGGCAAAACATGACCATCTTTTGCCCCTTTGGTAGCCACGACCTTTCCTGGAACTTTATTTAACTGACAGCGGTTTCGTCCATATGTTAAATACTCCCCTGTCTGGTAAAGAATTGATTTTCTTCAAACACTCTTGAAAGAATTTTTTAAAAATGATCAAGACTTTCTTTGTTCATGCCTTCCCCCCCTGGGCTTGTATAATACTTAGTTCTGGGTTTCTCTTAAAAAATGATGACAGCCAGGCGTACCCAGCCATTCTTGCTTCTAAATTAAATCTATTCTTGAGATCTAGTTTTTCAGCAAACTGAAATGCAACTGTTCTAATTGTCTCTCTGTCAAGTGCAAATGCACATTTTTCTAAACGTTGAATGTGCTTGAAGAGATGTTTTTCGTTTTAAACTCCAAACACTCCTTGAGGTCCCAAAGAACTTGTTTTGGTTTTATTACCCGTCTTTCTTCGACGACGACGAAGTGTCCGAGAAGGAATTCCATAGTACCTAGCAGATTCATTGACACTCATTTCCCCTGCTTCTAGTCTCCTGAGAGCCTCTCTTATATCGTCTTCTGTCCAGGTCTTACGAGCTGCTCCAGTACTTTTTCTTTTGCACACTGTAGGCATCTTTCCTGAAACAAACAAGAAGCACTGAACAAATACAATAATATGCACACACTAGCACAATTAACCGCCCCTCTACAGTTTCGTTAGCGCCCAAGTTTTATTTATGTTATATTTTAAGTGTCAATATTCAGTTTAAATGTCAAAAGTCAGTCTGACATACCTGTGCGTTTTCTGCTTTTTTATCTGGGTTTAATCTGTATTTTTGTGATTTCGTTTTGAGTTGTCCCTTCACGCGAATCACGCGAATTTGAAATTTATTTGTAGAATTTTAATCTAAATTTATAGTTGAAAAAAATATTTTTAAGTGGAAAAAATTTCTATTTACAAATATTAAGCATTTTATAAAAACAATATGATTTAAAAAATATTAGTTTAAAATTTAAACGATTGAAAGACTTTTCTATCTGAAAATGTATGTGGGCATCTCACCCGAATATTATCTGGGGCATCTATCCTTTTGGTATGGGAGAGATGCCCCGAAAACTGTCTAAAGTACAAGACAGCAAAAATGGCCGCACAATACCCGAAGTCGACAGATCAACTTCGTTCTACAGGTTTTTAAGCTTATATATAAAAAAAAAAAAAATCCTACTTATTAAGTAGTGCCTGCCTTACAATGCAACATCACTCTCATAACAGAGTAGAAAAAACATGGTACTCACTTAAAATATTGTTGTGGTAGCAGAAAACAAAGAAATGAGTTCACGTAACTTCCACAGCACACTATTTAACATCTATCTGAAATAATAATCGGACTCGCAGAGCAATCTAGCGTTACGTCTCGAAATTACATACAGTTGGGCATCTCTACCGGTGAGGCAACTCTCCCGGAATTATCTTACATTAAGCGACAAAAAAAAAAAAAAAAAAAAAAAAAAGCCGCACTTGGATATTTTCAATTTTTCTTTCTGTAATCTCTAATTCTTTTTGTTTCAAAAGTAAATTTTTGAACAGATTTTATTACGTTGTGGTCCGCGTGCAATTTAAGATTGAGCCAAGTGTTACAAACAAGATGCAATTGTTCAGAAAATTTTAATTTTAGAAAGTGTTTCAAAAATGGCAAGAATAAGGCAATTAACGATACCACAAAAAATATGAATTTTAGAGCGAAAAAAAAAAAAATAATAATACGTGGGATGTCAAAGGGTTGAATGTTAACAAAATAATAGTGATCTAGTTTTTAGCAAGATAGAATATTTTTTGGCTCTTTAAACTGCGCATTTGTCCTTAGGCGGTCACGTTACTCCTCCAGTCGAGATGACCGCAACTCACAAAGCCAGCGCTTAAAAAATCAATTTGTATTACATTTAGAGCATAGCAGGTATTTAGAAAATGTGTTTAGTAACATAGTTTTTCTAAATACAGTGAAATAACAATTAAACAAAGCGGGTTTAATTGCCAGAAAATCTGAAAAAAAATCATTCTTAACGAAAAGAATCAGAAAATCACGACATTAGAGTGTTAAAAAATTAAAAACGGATCAATTAATTATTTGGTTGAAGTTGTTCTCTCTGATGTGTCAAGTTTAACTTATTTCAAACTGACGGAAACAAGCAGACCTGATCATAAAAATGTGACTGACTTAATGGAAATTGCACTTTTAAAACAATAACATATTCCCCGTACATTACGATATGAAAATGCATAAATTTTCGGTGAGTCTGGCAAATTTTCATGTTCAAGGGATCAATTAACCCGAAATAAAATTTGGCTGTTAAAAAATTGATGCTACTTTGGAGGTACTTCAGACTCTTCCATAATCCGCATTTCAGGATGATAATGCACCTTGTTAGATGGCGCTTGTGATACATTTATTTGATTCAAGTTGTTAAAACTATTTATCCATTCTCATTAGCAACTATAATTTTATAAGTTATCATATTTTTTCTTTTTTTTTACTTAAAATTAAATCACACAAAGAATATCGCAGAATTTTTTCTTTATTAGACTTGAAAATTGTCCTAATCTCAATCCGCTCGAAAATGTTTAGTCTATAAAAGAGGGTGGGGATTAAAAATTTGTAACCTACAACTTTGAAAGAACTAGAAAAAAAAATATTTATGATATTTTGCACAGTGAAATTTCTGAGTTTCATGTTAAAAAACTGCAAAATATTATGCCATTGCGCATTAAAGCAGTAATTCCTTATAAAGGCGGAATTGTCCAATCCACAATACATATTTTTATTAAATAATTATTTAGATCTAACAAATAAAAGTTTTATTTCATACATTAAAACAGCACTTATTTTTTTTATATAATAAATCATGATAGAATACAAAGTATATGTTTATTATATTACGTTTAAAAAGAAAATTTTATGTAGATTTTTAATAAATATTACGTAGAGTGTAACAAAGCGAATTATTAAAGCGAAAATGTACATAGGTATCATGTTATGAATTCTGTATTATACAAACACAACAATTTTATTTGTTGCAATCATTAGTTTTTAAATTATTACAAGCCCAAAAGGTATAAGTCAATTTTTCTGTAGTGCGTTTTTTTTTTTTTTTTTTTTTTTTGTCGCTTCGTGTATGTATTCTTCCCTCATCCTTAATTTTATTAAGTTAACGAATCGCTCTTTTATTTAATCCGCCGCATTATGTTTGTTAAAAGTCTCTTTAGCGCGACCTTTAAGCATTTATTTATGATAAAATCCAATTTTATCAGTTTTTTTTTTTTTTTTTTACTAATAAACATGTTTTTTTAAGAAAAAGATTTTAAGAAGATTTTAAGAAAAAAGTGTCTTTTAATTTATTTCAATTCATGTTTGTAAAAAAAAAAAAAAAAAAAAAGAAAGAAAATAAAAAAGAAAGAAAGAAAAAAAAATAAAAATAAAAACAGAATTTATTACTATTTAATGCCTTATTAAATGACAAAATTAAATTCATTGAATACGAGCGCCATTCCTTGACGAATTAACGAAATTTTTGGGTTAAATATCACAAAATTGAAAATAACTACCTTGTATATTGACCAAAAAAATTTTTGATTGCAAGAGGCACTAGTATAGGTCAGAAGGAATGTCCGTGCAAATGTTCAGCTCAGTAGCTGCAGAACTCTAGACGCAAACGCTGTCAACATTTGGTGTCTTAACAATAACAAGAAGATAACAATGTTACCGGCAAATTCCGGGTTTTCGAATTTATATAACTCAGGCCCCTTAATTCGGAGCGAAATGCAGATACGTATGTTTTGTCTTAACAGTATGCTCAAGGTCTGTGCAAAAAAAAAAAAAAAAAAAAAAAAAAAAAATGATAGGTCTTGGGGATCAGGGTGCTGAGATACAGGTAGTCGAAAAGTCCGAGATGCTATGTCGACATAATATACACTTGTAGCGTTCACCATTGACTTTCCTACTTTGTAAATTTCATTTGTTTTTCTCTTAATGTTAGTTTTAGCTTGGCAGGGCGAAACGCAGCCGCGTTCCTTGATATATAGGCTGGAGATGGGATAAATAGTTACTTTCCAGTAATGGGTTACTTCGTTCCATACTTGCTTTGGTAATAGGTTTTTGCAACATATTATTTTTATAACCTATTACTTTTTAGTTTACATATGGCTTCTTTCTAATCCTTTCTGGATGATATACAATATATACATGTGTCCTACGCAGTGGATGCGGTTCATGTTTTTAAGTCCCAACGCTTTCGAATAGTAATCTTCACTTTATTTAACACTAGAATTTCTTCAATAATAATTAAAAAAAAAAAAAAAAAAAAAAAAAAAAAAAAAAAAAAAACCGCTGATATAATGTAGTGGTAGAGTCAAAATTTTACACAAACGTTTGTCCCAATTGAGTAAGCTTAACGTTCATTAAACCAATTCCGTTAAACACGAAAACAGAATATTTCAAATAATATCAAGAAACACGTACATAAGAGCCATTTTCTGAAAAAAAATAATATTATAAGCCATATATGTAGTTAAGAAACAATTAAATAATACTAGCAAATTTTTAAGAAACATCTTTAAGGCATATTTTAAACTACCGAGTAACTGTTTCTTTTGATTTTCCGATTGACTTTCCAGATTGAATTTTCCGATTGAACTTCCCAGATTGACAAGAAAATTAGTGTTTTTCACTCAAACAGTCACTTTGAATATGTTTTCTAAAATTACAAACACTTGTTTAAATATATAGATTTTGCTTACAAAAATTGCATAAAATGATGTATTTTCTCAGACACTTAATTTTAACGTAAGAGCATAATTAACTATTCCTAACTCCTTTACTTATTTTAAATCTAAAAGCTAGTCTCAAGAGAAATCAGACTTAAAAAAAAAAAAGTGAAGAGAAGCTAAACAGTAAAAATAAATAAATAAATATTCGATTTTCTTCTCAAATTGTTCTTAATTAAACTTAAACAATATTCTTAATAAAACCACAATAAATGCTGTACGCCATTACGCCTTTTCAATTCCATCTGCTCTAAGCAATTAAAATATAAACAAACACTCCTTCCTTTCAATTATCAAACTTCCGAAACATCTGTTTCGAATACGCAAGCGAATATAAATCTAGCAAGTTTAATCCCGTTCCTCACCTTCATGACGAAATAGTGATCAACATCTAATAATCACCCCTGACTTATCTCATGCTAGCTGCACAAATAAACACTATTTCGTTAAACCGCGGTATCAAATTATTTTATTCAAACGATTTTATTATCCTATGAAAAATAACCAACACCAAATAAAATAATTTCTAAATTAATATCAGCACGATGTTATTTGTCCTAAACGTTAAAATTATTTTGCTTAATGTATTTCACAAGGAATATTCCGTAATACATTCTAGAAAATATTATCATTACAAAATTTCGTTAAAAAAATAATACAGCTGCAGCTGTATTATTTTTTTTAACAATAATTTTATGAACATGGAAATATATTACTGACTGAGAATATCACTGAGTAACAGAGTTGCATGAAATTGTATGTATTCCTTACTGAGATAAGGTATTTTTTCAGTCGTGAAGTAACGAATCGATTCGAACATCTGCGTGGAATGTCTGATGCGAGTCTTTTACTCGTTACTTCGTTATCTGTTTATGTATGATGCTGTATCTAACATGAGGGGTGCGGATATATTTAGATACGAAGAGGTGCGTGTTTTATTCATTACTCGGTACTTTTTTCCTACCGTATGACGCGATTTGAACTATGAGTTTTCGTATAATTTGAATTTCGATAGTAGCCGGCGTTCATAATATTGTTTTGTATTTTGTAAATTAAATGAAATAAAACAAAAAAGTATTTATATAAAAGAAATAATTCAAGCTTTGTACTTGTATAATGGTGTATTATATCAGTTTTATCGCCAGGAATTTCTTGTCTGTTTCGCGTGCAGAGATAAAGTTGAAAATATTATTTTTTTAATAGGATATTTTTAGTAATATTTTCCAGTGCTTACAGGCTACAATGTAATAATAATATTACTTATTATGTTACGTGAAATAACAACTGTAGCATTCCTATATGATGCAGAATAAGGACGCTCAGTTTGAACTTACTACTGTTATTTATTTTTCAGGTATTCTGATTATAGTCACTTGCAAAGCCCAACCGCAAAATACATGTTTTTCTGATTCATGTAACCTTAAAACTTGTAAATATAACAAAAACTCGATTTCATCACCCAGAAACAATACATTTTATTACCATATTTATGGGTAAGAGTAAGTAAAAACTGTGTCAGCACTGTACCAGTTTTCCGAATATGATTAGGTTGCTCGTAGTTTACATACTCAGTCCAACTAATTTAATCTCGGTACTCAGCTTTTCGATTGGTTACTTATTTATTCGGAAAATTACCTGACGAATTATTTTATATAAACTATAAGCGTTAATATAAGACGTTCGTGCTAGTTAGCTTTTCACAATCGTTGTATGACTTTTTTTTTTTTTTTTTTTTTTTTTTTTTTGCGGTTAGTATATTATCTTTGTAATTTGAGAAAATAAGTTCTGACACAGCAATGTTTTCGTAAATTACACGTATTTTCTCAAATTACAGAGAATTTCTGGCAGCAAATAGGATATATTTTTTTCCAGTGCGTTGTACTGGTTCCGTTGTACTTGTTATAGAAGCATTATTTTGTACATTTGAATAACATATTTTAATTTCATTACGATATGTGCAAAATAAACTTATTAAAATTTGGTTTATAGAAATACATTTCAGAGATCGCAATGCTTTGAAACTATTTCGGTTGTGCCTTTACACAAACTAGCGGTGTTATTTACTCCATTTTCTATAAAATACATTCGATAGTGAACTTGAATAACATATTTCAATTTCATTAAAATTTGTGTAAAAATATTAAAATACGATTTATAGAAACACCTCTCATACAACACAATGCTTTGAAATACTTTCGGTTGTCCCTGTATACAAACCAGTAGAAGTATTTATTTCATTTTCATTAGAGAACATCCGATAATAAAATATATCTTTTTCAAGAAATTTACGGGAGCTAGTGCGCGGACAGTCATACAGGTAAACGGACAAACAGACAAACCGAAGTCATTAGAATTTTTTTTTTTTTTAATTTGTTGGAAAGTGTTGATTAAAATGCATTGTTTAAATAAAAAATAATTACAATGAAACCTTACTAAGAACTACTGAAAATTCCCACATTAACAGTTATAACAGGCTTTTGCCTATAGAGGTGAATTTAAAACAGAAGGTGCTTAGAAAATCCTAACTTATGTAACAAATACTATGTCAATAAGTTAATTTAAGTATTCTAATTTGCATTTTGTCAAGCTTTTGGGCGTTCCTAAGTTTTTACATGTGTTTCATAATATTGTCATACTTTCCTCAAAAAGAAAATTCCCTTTAACGTTATATTGCTAAAATATTATGAAAATATAATAGTTTTGAAATACAAGGTCTGTCCCGAAAGTACAGTCTGTAAGAAAAGTGTCCGAACTCTAGCAAAAATTCCTATGTGAAAAAAGTACACTTCATACGTTTTTGTTAAATAAATCCTTGTCGAATCATGTTTTTAGTCAGTGTAAGAACATGATTCGATAAGGATTTATTTAGGAAAACCGCATGAAGTGTACTTTTTTTGAGTAGGATTTTTTGCTTGAGTTCGGTTACTTTTGTTACCGACTGTAATGTGTCCCATTTTCTTCTGTCTCGACTATCCGTCGCATACTTTTACCGCTTGCACCGGAAGGGTGGTTGAAGTCTTGGAAACACAGCGCCAGTCGTCTCCGAACTCCTGTAGAGTCACAGTGCCTGTTTCAGTGAACCCTAGTGTGAGTGCTCAGTCGAAATCAAGACTGAAAAATCTTTCGCGCAGGTGACGTTGGTGGATTATAAGGACGATCCGACTTTTTTGTCAATGTGGTAATTAGTGACGATTCTTGGATCTTAATGTATGACCCAGAAACAGAAAGACAGTGGTCCCCACGCCCAAAAAGTGCAAGAATGAGCAAATCGCATGTCAAAGCAATGCTCATTGTTTTTTAAGATTCCAAGGGAGAGGTCCATTTTTAATTTGTTCCACTTGGCTAACCAGTCAACGACAAATTCTATGTTGAAGTGCTAAAAAGGCTAAAGCAACGGGTCAACCGCCTCAGGCTAGAGATCATGAATTCCTGGAAGCTGCACCATGGCAATCCTCCCAGCCTCTCAACGCTCCTCCAGCCGCCTTACAGTCCTGATGTGTCCCCGCCAGACTTCTTTTTGTTCCCGAAGATTAAAATATCCCTTAAAATGACAGCATTTAGGGACCCTGGAGAACATCAAGACGTCTACGATGAGGTTACTAAAGGACATCTCTGTCACTGACTTGAGAACGCGTTTGAAGAATGGAAATTTCGTTGGAACAAGTGTGTTGAAGCAGGAGGAATTTCGAAGAATATTGAAATCGATTCAATAAATTTCTTAATCGGTTCAATAAATTTCTTAAAATAAAAATGGGCGAATTACTTTTGGGACAGACCTTGTAGTGGTAATATTATAATAATATGAATGTAAAATTTTAGCAACATTACAAGACCTGTTTTGTAGTAGATTTTAATGTTAGTTATAATTTGAAATACAATTTCGTTAATCTTTTAATTTTACATTGTCCATGGTTTC
The DNA here is from genome assembly GCA_963930645.1 of Salticus scenicus. Taxonomy (NCBI): domain Eukaryota; kingdom Metazoa; phylum Arthropoda; class Arachnida; order Araneae; family Salticidae; genus Salticus; species Salticus scenicus. The sequence continues at coordinate 204,739,594 of OZ005650.1, read as the reverse complement.
ATTCTATTTATTATTGTTTTTATTTTATCGATTATTATTTTTTTTTTCCTTTTTCTTTGTAGAATACCTGTCGCCGCCCAGATGCTGCAGAAAATACTGTTTAAAAAAATTATGTGTCTGAAAAATTTCTGTAATTTTCAAGATTTAATGCATCAAATAAATAGTCTGGAAGCATTGACTTTCTTAAAATTTACTTGACAATGAAATACATTTGATGCTCTATTTTTTTACATTAAATCTAACAAATATCATATTTGTTGTTAGGTATGTTTAACAGAGATATTTTTATTGCATAATCATTGTAGTTATTAGATATGTAGGATTATCTTTAAAAACTTCAAACAAATGAATTTTTAATCAGTTGACAACCCCCCCCCCCCCACACACACACATACACACACAAATGGAAAAAATAAATTCAAATTGGTATATAGAAAGAAATTTCAATAACATACTAAAGCATTTTTGAAATACTACTTAATAATTTCCAGATTTATTCCTTAGCTGTCTTTCCTCCAATCTATATATATACACTACTCAACAACAAAATAGAAGCATCACCAAACAAATCTCATAAAATAAAGGTTTTAATTTAAACAAGCAGTTAATATGTATTTTAAGGAAAAATTAAAATTTGTAAATTAGTCTACACTATCTACCAATAACTATTCGGACACTTTTGAATTTACACGTTTTGTCATATTTATATATCTTTATATATATATTTCTTTTGTGCGTGTGTATGTCACTGAACTCCTCCTAAACGACTGCACTGAGTTTAATGAAATTTTTTGTGTGTCTTCAGGTGGATTCGAGAATGGTTTAGATTTACAAATGAAAGTTGTAACTTAATTAGTTCTTTCTTAATTAATTTTTAACCAACTCTTTCAACAACTTTTCCACCTAGATGGCGTGAGTTGTCGTAAACACGATGTCAGAATTTATTTAATATTGAAATACAAAATGAATTTTTAACCGTATCTTACGAAGTGTTTAAAATATTTTTTCAAAATTAATATTTTTAGAATCGTAACCGTATCTTACAAAGTGTTTAAAATATTTTTTCAAAGTTAAAATTTTAGAATCGTAAACACGATGTCAGAATTTATTTAATGTTGAAATGGAAAATGAATTTTTAACCGTAAGTGTTTAAAATATTTTTTCAACGTCAATATTGTTAAAATGTTAAAATTAATTAAAATGGTATATTCTTTTAAAAAATTCGTCAATATCCGACGGAGTTATTTTATGTTAAAATGAAAAATGAATTTTTAGGCCATTATTATTTGTGCAGATGGAAAATGTATTAAAAGTTTTCAGAAAAATTTCACGATCACAAATGTTGACGGATATCCAATATATCGTCGAAGAAATCCCGATAATGGCGGACAATCTTATCATCTATGGTGGTCATCTATGTCAACAACATAGATATTGACATTGATAACCGTTGGGTGGTCCCATATTCACCTCTGCTGAGCAAAATATTCAATGCTCATATTAATGTTCAGTTCTGCAGTTCAGTGAAGAGCATCAAATACATTTGCAAGTATGTGAATAAAGGCAGTGATATGGCTGTATTTCGAGTTGAAAATACCAATGTGAATGCTCCTCCGGTGAATAACAACGATGAAATAACACTTTACCAAATTGGCCGGTACGTCAGCTCCAATGAAGCTGTTTGGCGTATCTTTGGTTTCCCAATTCATGAACGGGATCCAGCAGTTCTTCATTTAGCCGTCCATCTTGAAAATGGCCAGCGCGTATATTTCACGAGCGAGACAGCGATTGATCGTGCTATAAATCCACCAAAAACTACACTCACCGAATTTTTTGAATTGTGTAATCGTGCGGATGCTTTTGGTGCTTTTGCACGGACATTACTCTATTCAGAAGTACCACGCTATTTCACATGGGCTCCAACAAAAAAATGGATGTCCCGCATGCAAGGCACGCCGATTGATGCATGTCCCGATTTATTCAAATCACAGACCTTTGGACGAGTATTTACAGTCAATCCAAGGCAGACTGAGTGCTTTTATCTTCGACTGTTATTGGTTAATGTCATCGGCCCTTTGACATTTCAAGATTTACGTAAAGTGAATGGACAACAGTATCCAACGTATAAAGATGCATGCCTTGCACTCGGCTTGCTGGAAGATGACAACCAGTGGGAGTGTATGCTTGCTGAAGTAGGACTGAACTGTACAGCAAAACAAATTCGTCTACTATTCGCTATAGTGTTGACTACATGTTTCCCGGCTCGAGCACAGACATTATAGGATAATCACAAAGATTCAATGATTGATGATATATTGCATCAACATCGTTCACGGTGCAACGATCTAACGATAGTATTCAGTGACGCTATGTACAATGAAGCATTGATTGCTATTGAAGATCTTTGCATTATCATTGCCAACTTACCACTCAGTCATTTCGGTATGCATTCAACAAATCGAAATGCATCTGGTTTAATAAGCACTGAATTGAATCGTGAACTACAATACAATACTGTAGAAATGGCAGCGATTATTGCTCGCAATGTCCTACTAATGAATGAAGAACAAAGAACCGCATCATGCTCGCAGTTTTGGCAGGACAAGGTGGATTCTTTTTTTTTGGGGGGGGGGATGCACCAGGTGGAACTGGCAAAACATTCCTTAATTCGCTAATTCTCGCTGAAATACGATCAAATAATGGCATCGCATTGGCTGTTTCATCATCTGGCATTGCGGCAACTTTATTGGATGGCTGCAGAACAGCTCATTCATTATTTAAACTGCCACTAAATCTTCAAAATAACCCAGACGCAGTGTGCAACATAAAAAAACAATCATCCATGGCCACAGTGCTGAAATAGTGTAAAATTTTTATGTAGGATGAATGCACTATGACACACAAACATTCGATTGAGGCGTCGAACAGGACATTGAAAGATATAAAAAACAACGACAAACTATTTGGCGGCACTCTGTTACTCTTTTCAGGTGATTTCAGACAAGCACTTCCCGTTATTCCGCGTTCAACATACGCTGATGAGATCAACGCGTGCTTAAAATCATCGTCATTGTGGCATAATGTTGAAAAAGTACAACTGAAAGTAAATTTGTGCGTTCAAAAGCTTCAAGATCCATCCGCTGAAACATTCTCAAAACAATTGTTAGATATCGGCGATGGAAAAGTTACGACAGATGAAAATGGATGCATAAAATTACCGACCGATTTATGCACAATCATTGATTCTCAAGATGATCTTATTGACCAGATATTTCCCGATGTACACAGACGATACACAAATCATGAGTGGCAATTTTAGTAGCAAAATATGTGGACGTCAACGAATTGAATCTCAAGATAAAACATTTGTTACCAGGAGACTTGGTGTCATACAAATCTAATGATACAGTTTGCGATGCCTCCGAAGCTATAAATTATCCAACAAAGTTTTTAAACTCATTGGATTTACCAGGCATGCCACCGCATATTTTACGACTGAAGGTTGGATCTCCGGTTATTTTGCTTCGTAATTTGAACCCACCACGGTTGTGCAACGGCACGCGATTAGTCATAAAAAAATTAATGAAAAATGTTATCGAAGCTATCATTTTAAATGACAAATTCCGAAGTGAAAATATATTACTACTGCGAATCACTATTATACCCACAGATGTGCCAAATCAATTTAAACGCCCTCAATTTCCAATTAGATTGGCATTTGCAATGACTATCAATATGTCTCAGGGCCAAACGATGTCTGTCTGTGGCTTAGATTTGAGCACATCATGACAATTATACGTGGCTCTCGAGTGGGCAAACCATCCAGTTTGTATTAGCGAAAGATGGGATAACAAAAAATATTGTACACTCTGTTGCGTTAAGGGATTTATATTGTTTTTTAGTAATATTGTTATAAGTAGCGATATGTATATAATTTTAAAGAATCAATTTTAATAAATTAAAAAAATAAATGATTGGTGTTTTGTTATTTTTATATTCTTTCACCGTTCACAGCGCTCCATACAACTTCCACTTATATACCACATCCTTACACACTTACAATAAGTTAGTTATTTTTTTTCTAGCAAAATATTCTCTATAAATAATTTATATGACAAAACAACGTTTGTCGGGTCAGTTAGTATATATATAAATCTTCACGAATCATCTTGAAACTTTGGAGGTATACATTACCTCGTTATACTACATATATTTCAGTAAAAGCTTTGTCTTGAAGAGAAAAAGGGGACCAGTAAAAAATTAAACAATTATAAAACTGTTTTAGTTTTAGATCATTCTGAAAAAAGCAATTCCTGAAATGCGTTTTGGATATAGCATGGGATTATGAAGACGTTTCTAATTATCTGTATACATTTGTATGAAACCACCACATATATTCATGGAGATATAACGGTGACCTTAAGAAATTGAAAAAAAAATTATAACACGTGGCATTAGATCCAGCGCAAACCTATTTTTAGTAAACCTTGCGTACTACACAAGAAAAATTAACGGCAATCAGAATGTGAAAATGTTAAATATCTTACTAAATATGAGCATTGTTACTAAAATAAATAAATAAATAAATAAAATAAAATAAAAATAAATAAATAAATATGTATGCATGCACAAGCTTTATAAACATATTTTTGCGTTATTTACTAGACAAAAGTACTGAGCTCCATATATATAAATCCCAAACAGATATCGTGTAAATTAAAAAAGGAATGAGTACAGAATGAACAGAATTTCAGTAGCTCTCTAAAAGAAGGAACCTGATATAGGGGGTTTCATTAATGTATATTTATTATCAGATAATACTTAAATATCACTGGGCATTGAAGGAATATAAAAAAAAAATGTAAGTACCAGTAATACATTTATTTTTAGAGGAACTGGGGTTCTGATCTTTCAATCTCTGATAACTTTTTTGATTTTACACGATACTTGTTTGAGGCTTTCATATAAGTAGCTCAATATTTTTTCTATTAAATTATGCATATTATTTTTTTAAAGCTTGCGCATATGCATATGCGTGTAGTTAAAATTTATTTAGTAAAACTACTTATGTTTTGTAAGATTTTTAATACTTTTGCATTCTCATTGCAGCATTATGTGTAAAATATATTATGGTAAGTTGCCTAAAAATGGGTTTGCACTTCTGTAATACCCTACGCGTTATATTTAATAAAGTAGTAATTTTAAATTTCTCATAGTCACATGTTACAGCCAAAATGCATTTCAAGCATTACTTTTTACAGGGTGATGCAAAACATTTCGATTTTTATTGAATTTTTTACTGTGCTCCTTTTCCTCATCAGAACAAAACTTTTGCTGGAAGATGTAACATGCTCTTTATACTCCGAAAACTTCAAGAATACTCTCAAAAAGTTTTTCTATATATTTGAGAAAACGTATGAATTCAAATGTGTCCAAATACATATTGGTAGATAGTGTATTTTCCTCACTTCATAATAGTTTATTTTTGCAATTTGATTAACAATGCACGCTAAAAAAGAAATGGACTAGAACTTCTGACTGCAAAACCATTTCATTCATAAGAATTCTAATCTTATTTACTTGCTTTTCCAAATAAATGATGTTGTTTTCATCAAATCTGTTTCATTTTTTTATCTTACTAAGAAAATTTACCCTTTTCCGTAACGGAAGTTTAACCTAACAGCTGATTTCTTCAGAAATAGATCAATGAATTTATTGTGCATACAATTTATACAATGCACGTCTATATTGCATATATGGAAAAACGTAATTTACCGGGCGAATTTCCATAAAGCACGTTTAAAAAAAGCCTGTTTCAGAATATCTTCTGCATTATCTACATGGCGAATAATTTTGTAAGCCTTCTTTAATACAGTGGTCCCAGAGTTCCTATATTTTTACGATCATTTTATTATACTCTCACCGTAGTTTTTAAAAGGAAAATTTTCTTCTAGATTTTGATGCTATTCTGACATGAAAAACTTCTTGAAATTTTTCTTTTTGAAGATTGTGTTGAGAGTATAATGAAACGATCATAAAAATATAGGAACGCTGGGACCCCTGTTAATACGTATGTGCTGAATGTTTAAATCATTTAAAAGAAATGATCAACCACTGACTATAATAACATGGAGATAGAATTAGTTTTAACAGAATTTCACAAGAAAGCCAGATTAGCTTTTTGCAAGGAAACATGTGTCGTGGAATAAAAAATGGAAACATTATTTTCGATGACAAAAAAAGAAAAAAAAAAGTCACTTGGATGGTCGGACGTCCGCGTTGAAGTAGTAATTTATAAACAGGCCTTTTTTTTTTTTTTTTTTTTTTTTTTACGATTCGCTGAATATCTTGAAAAATACTTAATGTATTGTTCTTGAATTTTGGGAATGAAGAAAACATGCCTTTCCTCATATTTTTCAGCAATGATTTTGTCGCAAAAGTTCTTTGGGAACGAACATCACATGCAATAATATAAAAGGCAGTTGTGATTACCCTGTATCTAGAAAAATATTGATTCTTCTGGAAACTGCAGATATGGTTATAAATGTTATATTTTTAACATGTGTCCAGTTTTGTGAGGATAGCTCGATTATTTAAAGAGTTATTAATAATTTATTAAAAAACACAAAAACATTTCTCAAGTTTTGACTTTATTACTGTAATTTTTTTTTCTCCAATTTTTATGCAAACATGACAACATATACCTAAATCATTATACTACAGTTAAAAACAATTACATTTAATATTCAAAGCGATATGGACTGTTGTAGTAAACAATTTATTATTGCGCATGCGCGGACTGTAGAGAGGAAAGAAACTTTGACTTAGTTTAATACTCAACTGCCTAGAGCACATCATAAAAGTGCAGTTGAATATCATGAAAATATATAGCGATATCAGTGATTAAATGCGCTGTTTTTTCTTTTTTAATTTTTGTCTTTCTTTTTTTTTTTTTTCAGGTCTTTACGATGAGTGGTCAGTCACAAATTGAAATTTATATCAGAGAAAAATATATTACATAATAAAATATGTTACATATAAAAATTTAATACAATGTTTTAGATCCATTTTTCATTTTTTTAGGTGTGTTCCTACCTATACAAGAAAAGAAAAATGAATTATTTGAAAAGAAAAATGCAATGTTTTTCTAAGATATTCAGCTAGATTTTTTTTAATAAGGTGCTCTAGACAGTTGATTATTAAACGTCAAAGTTTTTTTTTTCCCTTGCTACTGTCCGCGCATGCGCAGTAATAAATTAATTAGAACAGCTCTCCTTATCTTTTTTATTATTAAATATATTTGTTCTAAACTATAATATGATGATTCAGGCATATGTTGCCAAGTTTCCCGGAATGTTCTTGAAATTTGGAAAAAATAAAAACTAATAAATCTTTAGAGTTATAAAAGCAAAAACTTGCGAAAATCATTTACATATTTTTAAGGAAATATTAATATATCTTTAAATATTCGAGCTATCCTCACAAAACTCTACACACGTATAAAGTATAACATTTATAACCATATCTCAAACTTACAAATGAATCGATTCTTTTCCACATATAGTGTAATCACAAATACTTTTTATATTATTGGATTTTTTGTTCATCCCCTAAGGGCCTTCATGACAAAGTCTTTGCTGAAAAATATGAGGGGATACAGATGTTTTCCTTATTCCCAAAATTCAAGAACAACACATTAGGTATTCTTCAAGATATTCAACAAAACAGGAAAAGTGAAAGTGTTCCTATTATTTTGTACAACACCTGTAGAATGATCACAGTGCTGCGAAATCTGATCCCCTCGACAATGTACACCCATCTGAGTGGAGGAAATTCATTGGTGTACATAATAGTTATAGCATCGAAATGCAGGGAGATGACTGAGCAGTCAAAATTTATGAACAATTTATAAGCCATTGCTGGGCGAAAACGAGAAAGGTTATATCCTCAGTCCTTATCTTCTAGATAACAACGATATTTGGAGAATTATTCCATTTCCATTTACAATATTGTTACGAAATTGTAAATATTAGTCGTTATTTTTATGTAATTTTATTCAAAGAGACATAGCCAGGCTATAAAATGTTAATTTTTTGCATTTTGAACTTGTTTTGAAGTTAAAATAGTACATTAACCTTTAAAAACCCATTAAAAAGCTTCCCCAGAGCCTTGACGACAAATGTGGGGAACCTATCCCGCTTTGGAGAATTTTCTGACGAGCTTGGTGAGAAAATCTTTATTATCGATATTTCGAATATCTAATCTATAACACGGTTATTTCAGAAGTTACAAGGAAATTCTGTGTTTATAGGAGGCTGCATCGTCCTGGACACGATTAACAACTGCTCCTCTTATGCAACTTCGTCCTAACCTGTTGTTGTTTCTGCACACTGAACTGTTTTTTTTTTTTTTTTTTTTTTTCAAATAGCGTATTGTTATTTTTTTCTTAGCTTTACTTAATGTGGTTCGATGACAAGGTGATCAGAAACTTGTGAATAAATGATAATATTGTTTCAGTATACAGTTTTTGTCGTTCATTGTGTTATATTTAATATTTTTCCTGAAAAGAGGACCTCTGGTGGACATTTTGGAAGTTAATGTTTTTTCGAAATTCCGTGAGCGCATCTCGTGTACAGTGTACATACTAAATTTCGTTGCATTCCGTCTACTCGCTTGCTCTGTAGGAAGTTGAGGGAAAGTTTAATTATAACCACCCTGTATGTATGATATATGCATATTTATATTTATATTATTTTCTCTTAAAAAAAAAAAAAAAAAAAAAAACACGCATTTAAAAAAAAATAACATTTTTTAAAGATAGTTTTTTTTTTTTTCCTACTTTTCAAAAGTTATTACTGACTGTATGCTCTCAGAAAATCCAATCAAGCAAGTCTTTTTTGAAAGAATACATATATTGAAACATGCACACCACTTAATTACGTGAGACATTCATGTTCGAATGAATTTATTAAAAAAAAAAAAAGGATTAAATATATATATTTTTTTCTCTTTTTAACAAAAAGGGCAAAATCAAAAATTTTAAAACATTCAAAATTAAACTGTGTTGATCAAACTCATTTTATTTTAAGCAAAACATATTTTCTGTCCCTGAAATTTGTACATTTAATAGCTCTAGATTTATTATACGATAAAAATTTTGGCAAAATAATTTTCATGAATCATATTTTCAACGAAAGCAATATCTTTTTACATGCTAGTATAATACTATTATTTTTAAAAATAACAATTTTATATCAATTTACTTTATCTCTAGCATGACACGATATTTAGATATTGCTCAAATATATATAGGTATTACAAAATGTATTTCTCGTTAATTCTGTTTTTATTTTCGACAGAATTTATTTTGAATATGTATATTTCATTTATATTTAAAAAGAAAATTTTTAACTCTTTAAAGAAAAAAAGTAAAAATATGTTGCACAATAAGCGTGCCTTAACGCATAGAGTAGTTTTAAAATTTAAATATATTATGTGCATTTTTCGAATCACATATTACATGCAATACATATCTAATAAAATGTAATATAATTTTTAAATAAAAGTTATATATTTTATATAAATCATATAAAATTATGCAAAGTATAAAAAATTTCAATCATATGAATTAAGGTGCTCTGTAACGTTGTGTATTCCATAGATTATTAAAAGTAAAAATATGTTACGAGGAAATGTAAATTCAAAAAAAAAGTGTTTACTAGATTCTTTATATATATATATGTAGTTAGTATTCATACAATATGTTGATATTTAACAGTGAATAATTCTAAAAGATTAATTTATTAATAGAATGTAGTATGTTATAACAAAGTGTCGCTTTGTAACTGTAATTATTTTCAAGCCTTACCTCACTTTACATTTCCTGTAAGTTTGGTTCAGTGTTGCATGGTGTTGCAATTTTCACAAACATGAGTGTATATATACAGTCGGTAACAAAAGTGTCTTAACACTAGCAAAAAATCCTATGTAATAAAAGTACACATCATACGGTTTTGTTAAATATATCCCTGTCGAATTCTGTTCTTAGTCAGTCTAAGAACACGATTCGATAAGGATTTATTTAACAAAACGGTATGAAGTGTTCTTTTTACACATAGGAATTTTTGCTAGAGTTCGGACACTTTTGTTACCGACTGTATATATGTATACATATATACAATATTTACTCTTTTACGATTAATTTCCCCTCTAGGTACGGATATTAATACCCTTACATATTTTTCCTCTGAAAGGCATTTTGCTTTGTACTGCCATATTAAAAATGTAAAAAAAAAAAAAAAAAAGGATGACATTGACACTTATTGAAAAATTAATTTTCAAACATAATTAGCACTATTTTACGTGGAAATCGAAATAAATAAAATGGTTGGTTAAATTTCCGTCATTTTTTCGTGAGATACAGTGTCCAAAATGTTTTGGTAAAACATATAAACAAAAACAAACTGATATTTTCCAATATTTCAAAAAGTGAGTGCCGAATATCTCAAAATGCGTAATTTCATTGAAACGCGATTATCGAGCATTTTTTCGAATTCAGTACACTTTCTTTTCTACATAAAGGAATACGATGAAGATACTCAACTCAGAAGAAGAATTTGGACCTAATATGTATCAATTGGACATAATAGGCATCATAATGAACTTCTTTTTGGTTCTATGTTTCTTTGGATTTAGCTTTTCGGAACTAAATAAATTATGAAACAGTGACTGTATCAGAAGTTTAAAAAACTGCTTACATTTTCACACTTGTTGATTTCAAACTTACGATTTTTTTTGTACGTAGATTTTGAACATAATTTCATATTAGTTCTTTTCTTAATCATTCGGATTGCTACCCACTGTTAAACTTACACCGAAAAATTTTCACGTTGGGCAAGTGTAATCACCCTTGTTATATTTGCACCAAGCACCTTGTAAGAACGGGAATTTAGGCCTTATTTACCTGTGTTCCAAATTAAGATATCAGATAGAAATATCATCATCAAATTTGTCACAACTCTTCCTCAAACATATTTTGGACTGAAAGAAGAACTGAGCTTTATGTTTTCACTCCTACAGAATTATATCGAATCAGATAATTGCGCTTTTACAGATTTAATATTTGTCAAAGTAGGGTTGTTTAATTTTTACTTCCTTGTATATTCCAAATTTAAAAATTTATATTCAAAAAAGTCAAATATCTTCACTAATTTAAAGCAACTCATTCAAACATTTTTTTTAAAGAAATTTTGTGAAATTTCATTTATTTTACAGTTATCCAAAACTTTATATTTTGCGTTTAAAATCATATCATAAATTAAAAGTAAAACATTTTCGAATTATTATAAAATTCTACAGAGGTTCCCAGCTCATGTAAGAAAAAGAATTCGGTAACGATTTTTAACTTTTTAACTGCATAGTGCTAGTAAGAGTTTTTTACAAATTTTACAAAATCTGGAAAACGGACGAAAAAGTTCGCAATTCTCTAACAAGTTGATGTATATATCTATATCTATATCTATCTATCTATCTATATGTATATATAATGAATTTGAATTTGTGAAGTATTTATTATCAGCAAAGTTGATTTACATATTTTTAATTTACTCTATTTTTAAGTATTGCTACAGTAGGACGAAGTTACAATTACTCAAATTATTTTTATCAAGTATTACCATGTAATAAGAAAAATTTAGACATTCTTTTCAGTAGGTGGTATATTGTTAAATAAATAAAAAATAAGTAAATAAAATAAAGCCAGTTTATACATACAAATTTTGTTTATACATACAAATTAGTGGCAGTTTATACATACAAATTTTGAGGAGTTTATTTTTAATAGGAACTGAACTAAATGAGTTCAAAGTTGAATTATAACAAAAAGACATTACAGTTACTCCATAGATAATCCCACTTTGAATAAAAATAAAATTAAGATAAACAATGCATTCATTTGAATCTAAAAATGATTTAAATCAATAACTATGCATTTTAAGTTCCTTATAAATCATTTCATATCAATAGCATGAATCAATTTTATGTCATAAAAAAATGTCGTTTTGGAAACATTGGTAGATTGCAAAAAAAAAAGTAATTATTATTGATAATTGCATATATAGTCGGTAACAAAAGTTTCCGAACACTAGCGAAAATTCTTATGGGTAAAGAGTGCACTTCATACGGTTTTGTTAAATAAATCCTTATCGATCATGTTCTTTTATTGACTAAGTACAGGATTCGACAAGGATTTTTTTAACAAAACCGTATGAAGTGTACTTTTTTTACATAAGAATTTTTGCTAGCGTTCGGACACTTTTGTTACCGAATGTAGAATGCAGAACTATGAAAATAAGCTTTTCACACCAATAATAAATGAATTTAGAAATATATATATATATATATATTCATATAGTTCATCAAAAAATATGTTTTATGTTATTTTTATTCTTTTCTTGATTTCTTTATATAGGAAATAGTATTTTATAGTTACAGTCGGTAACAAAAGTGTCCGAACACTAGCAAAAATTCCTACATAAAAAAAGTAGAGTTAATACAGTTTTGTTAAATAAATCCTTGTCGAATCATGTTCTTACACTGACTATGAACAGGAATTGACAAAGATTTATTTTGCAAGTATTGCTCAGAGCATAAGATTGTATAGTTTTAATAATTTAATCTATTTCCACATGCTTGTTTATCAATTTGTGTATATGCACAAATTTCTGATATGTGTAATCAATCATAAATATAATAATGTTATTCGACTTTTATTTCCTTTGCATATTTCGTTATCTCTCTTTTTCCGACACCAAATGTAGAATAAGAATTTACGTTCTATTGAAAATGAAAAATCTGAAGTGACTCTACTGGACATTTCAATTATTACATAATTAACGACTATTTAAATAAATTAAAGTAAGATAAATAAATCATCTCAATCGAATAAGATGTTTAACACTATTGCACTTCAAATTGTCTGGGCCCTTATTTCATAATGATAATGGCCGGTTCATTATCTCCCTGTAAACATCTATAAGTGCTAGATTCACTAAAATCTACACAGCTCGTTCGATGACGATTTTTAGCATGCACATAAATTTTTAGTACATTTGAATGAGGGATTTAGACGCTATTGCACATTAAATGACTTGAGCTCATAGGTCATAATGATAAATAATTTTACTTTGTATCCTTAAAAGTTATTCATTAATCAATAAATTGATTAATTAAAACTATAATAAACCAGATTAATCTGGATAGTTCAAATCAGGGACCTCTAACATACGTACTAACTTTCAGCGCATTGGAGCAGAGCATTCAGGCATTAATTATGTTCACTCACACTCATTCACACACATACAATCATCACGGAAAATCGTGTAAGTTCCTAGATATTTCTACAAAAGGAGCTGGTGTTAAGATCAAAGTTATATATGTGTGTGTGACTTTGCTAAAGTTATATATGTGTGTATAACTTTTCAGCCACACTGTATATATATATATATATATACACACTAAGTGACAAAAAAAAAAGCCGCACTTGGATGTTCTCCTTTTCGCCTTCTACAACCGCCAATTTTATCGTTTAAAAAGCAAATTTTCGAACAGATTTTACTATGTTGTCTTCCACATACACTTTAGCTTTGAGTCCAGTGTTAAAAACAAAATGCAATTGTGAGGAAAATTGTAATTTTAAAATTTATTTCAAAAATGGTAAGAATAAGGCAGTTAACGATGCCACAAAAAGTACTAATTTTTGAATGAAAATCAAAAAATATTTTAATATGTGAGATGGCAAAATAATTAAATGTTAAAGAAAGATTGGTAAAAGGGTTTTCAGCAAGATATAAAAGTTTTTGGCCGTTTAAACTGGAAATTTGGTTTTAGGTGGCCACACTGCTATTCCAAGCGAGATGACCGTAAGTTAAAAAGCCATTGCTTATAAAATCGGTTTGTATTACATTTAGAACATAAAAGAGCTTCAGAAAAAGTGTTTAGTAGCATAATTTGTTTAACTACAGAGTACAACAACTATTAAACAAAGCAGGTTTAAATGACAGAAAATTTAAAAAAATTCCATTCTTAGTGAAGAGAAGTAAGAAAACAAGACCTTAGATGGCAAAAAAAAATTAAAAAATGATTAGTTAATTATTGGGCTGAACTGGTTCTCTCTGATGAGTCAAGTTTAGCTTATTTCGAGCTAAAGAAAACAAGCAGATCTGATAACGAAAATATGACCGACTTAATGAAAATCGCACTTTTAAAACAGTGACACATTCTCCATACATTATGGTACGGAGGTGCATAACTTTTCAAACATTCTGGCAAATTCTTATGCTCATGGGATCAATTAACTCGAAATAAAATACAATTTGCATAAAAGTGGTGCCTGACCGACTATTTTGGAGGTATTTTGGACATTTCCGTAAACAGTATTTAAAGATAATATGGCACCTTACTACACGGCATCTGTGGTAAGTTTATTCACTTCAAATTGTCAAAATTTCTTATACATTCCCATGAGAACCTATAATTTTGTAAATAATCATATATTTTTTTTTCACTTTAAGTTAAATACCGCAAAGGATATAGTAGAATTTCTTCTTTACCAGACATGGAAATAGTCAAAATCGCGATCCACTTGAAAATGTTTCGTCTATAAAAAGGCGGGGAAGAGGGGGGAGGATTCTAAATTTGCAGCCTATAACTCTGCCAGAACTAGAAAAAAGTATTTGTGATATTTGGCACATTGAAATTTCTGAGATTTATATTAAAACACTGTATAAAACTATGCCATTGCGCATTAATGCAGTAATTCCATATAAAGGTGGAATTAAGCCAATGCAGAATACATATTTTTAACAAAATATTGCTTAGATCTAACAAATAAATAGTTTTATTTCATATATTCAAATATAACTTGTTTATTTCATATAAAAAATCATAATAGAATGCAAAGTGTATGGTTATTGCATTAAGTTCAAAAAGAAAGTTTTATGCAGATTTTTAAAAAGTACTTCATAAAGTGCAATAAAGCGAATTATTAAATCGAAAATATACATAGGTATCATTTCATACCTTTGGTAATATGCAAACAACACAGTTTTATTTGTTTCAAACATTAATTTTTAGAGTTATTACAAATAAAAAAGGTATAAGTCATTTTTCTGCAGTGCGGCATTTTTTTTTTTTTTTTTTTTTTTTTCGCTTAGTGCATATATATATATATATATACACAGGGCGGCTGAAAAGTTCGGACAATATTTTTAAATGTTTCACCAGTGTAAAATTACTGCATAAACAAATGAATCTACACAACTGAACGAATAATAATTTTTATTCTTTCAATAACAATAAATTAGAACAAAAAATTTTACGACAAATGCTCAAAATTACCTGCAGAAGCCTATATACACTTGCGCAGTCTGTTTGGAAAATTGCCGACAATGGTCCCACAGTGTCCCACCGTAATTTCATCCCAAGAGAGCGTCAGAGCTGTTTTGAGCGCTTCTACATTAGCGTATCGTGTATCCGAAAACTTTTGCTCTGTGATAAGTCACACTGAATTATACATTGGATTGATATCAGGCGAATTTGTCATCCATCCGGAAACAGCTCTTCGCAGACGGCAGTTGTGTATTTGGCAGAATGCGCCAGTGTCCAGTCTTGCTGAAATGCAAATCCATCCGGGCCGAAGTGCTGAATCGTCCACGGTTCGAGTACGTCGCGAAAGATCAGTTGCTGATACCTGGCCGCATAGATTTTGACATTTCTTTTTATTAAGATAATCGTCGTCTTTCCAGTGGCACAAGTTCCTCCCCACACCACAACAGAGTCCGAGAAATGGCTGCGGTCGATGGTTTCTATTGCCGAAGTCTTCTGCTGACCGTTTTTGAGTATCTGACGTCGATTCTGGCGATTATGGAACGGCTCGACTGTGAAAATTTTTCATCCGTGAAGAGCACCTTATTCAAGCGACCAGCCGAACCATTTTGCGGCATTTCTTCACCCGATTCTCCTTCATAGTGTCATTAAGGAAGCGGACACGGACGATCAAGGTTGTTCAAGAAAAAATATCCGACAGCTTGTTACAGAAGGTCTCATTAACAAAACTAAGCTTTAATTGTAATGGAAGTCACTCCAGAGTAGATGATCTCCTTCTTTGGTTTTAACGTCTTTGTTAAAATTTAGTGTTAATAAATGATATTGCGTACCAAACAGGTTAACTACGTTTCAAATTAACACAGAACATCCCATTTTTTCTAACTGTAAACTACATTGTTTTGCCAGATTTTGTCATAAATCTCTCCATATTCGTCGCCTATACTAATTTCTGTTAAACACAATAAAAAGCTACAGGTCTTTTAAGTTTATAATGTACCATCCCTTTAACAACTGGTATCATAAATAAAAGTAGTTTGACAACATTTTTTGCAAAATATTACACAACTTTCTTATGTCACACATTTGCAAAGTTATTGCTGGAAAAAAAAAAGTAGATTTACGTATATTTTAAGTAAAAAGTAAATGCCATTTTTTAAACATTCAATATAGTTGACCTTTAAAGAGAAAGTTGGCTATTTGGCTGAAAAAATTATGAAAATGAAGAGTCGCTCTCTAAAATCTTATGTCCAGACTTTGAGCACAGTGTTCATCTGTGATAGACTGCTCTTTAAGCATTTGCTCATTTTTTCTCATTTACAAAATTTCCTACGTTGTCTATAAACGTTTTTACTTTAATTTTGTTGTAAGAGAAATAATTTTATTGGACTGTTTCGTGAAAATCCGTTAAATGAAGTGCATTTGTCAATTACAAACAACCAATTTGTTTGCATAGTAATACCTACACCTATAAAATTCGTCAAGTTTTGTAACAATATATCTACAGGATCTATAATTAGGCTTGAGTAAAATAGCTATAAAAGTAATCCATGTATTAAATAAAACATTTATTTTTTTTTCAATTACAGATATAATTTTTGTGGACATCTTTAAAAGAAAAAAGTCACATTCAAGCATAAATGGAGTTGCACAACTACTTTTTATCACAAATATCCATTCAACGTTCCTGCATTCTACATCCATTAATTTTGAAGGTATGTAAGACATAAAACCGTACATACAGTCGTAAGGAAAAATCTTGTAAAATTAGAGGTCTCTTTAAATTGACATGTGACAATAAAACAGAAACTGGTAGAGTAGAACTATGGTGGTAGAACAGTTACAAACTTAGATTTAAAATATTATATGGCCAATCGTGCTTGAGAAAAGAGAGATCCAAATTCGTTTTGTAAATCAGTTTTACGAAAAATTATTTTACTTTGTAAGTAATAAAGTTAAATATTTATACAGTTTTAAAAATTTTCAAATGTTTATTCATTTAACGTCAACATTATTTTTATAAATTTGTACTTTATTTTTTGTTGAAATCAAATATACATTTATAATAGTTTCTTGGGATTTAAATCAAAACATATATCCTATTACAATTGATCTATATATTATGTATTTAACTTTCAAAAGAGAAAATATAAATTTATGATATTTCCTTTCCACAATGTATTCGAAAACAATGATATCTTGCAAAATATGATTCCCTTGATATACGAATCAAACAAAATTCCGCTTAGCTAAATTCAATAAAACGAAGGATTTGTTTATGTAAATATTCATATTTGCTTTTGCATCATTTATGATTCAACAATAATTTATTGTTGAAATATCTCGCAAAGACACTTTGAAAATGATTGGAAATTGTGTTTATACGAAAAAAAACTATTTTGAGAAGCGCATAAGGATGAGATAAGGGTGATCAATTTCTGCATCATCTGTTTTGCATTAATTTCATACAGAAGACGAGATTCGTGTAAAATAGAAAAATACTTTATAAAAATATATATTTTTTAAATATATCGTAACTTAAAATAATTCTAAAGAAAATTGTATTCGTAGGTCTCTTTTTTACAACAGAAAATAATATAGTCTTCTATATATATATATTTTTTTTTTTAATTACGTTTTACTTTAATTGTATACATAATAAAAAACATTAAATTTGTAAATACATTTTCCTCATAAATTTGTATAATCAAATTAGACTGAAAAATATTTATTTTTAAATTATTATATAATTTGTTTCGATAGTGTAAGAAAATAGTATTATATTTAAAAAAAAAAAAAAAAATCCTAATCGTATAACGATAATTTACATTACCTTTCAAATTATTTATGGCATTTCATGTTATGTAAAGTAAATTTTATAGAAGCGTAGATATGTTTTTTGTTTGTGATATTTAAACACATAACATGTAAGTTTCGATTTTCATTAATAATTTTAAAAATTTTGTCCTCCAAATATAAAAATGTTTAATTTAAAGAAAGAAGTTTTAATCATTTAAGCTCTTTTGAAAGAAAAGTCTCAAAAAGTTAAAAAAAATATATATAAAATAATAAATTAAAATGCGCTGATTTGTGTAATTCTTATTTTTCTTGAGAATCAAGAAATTTCGATGAGGATGGTCATTGACTGCTTGGCTTGTGTTTAGAAAACATACATATTGGATGATATAACTCTGTTTCCTTACTTAATTACAAGTAACTATTCGCGTGTAACTTTTAAATTAGGAATTGAAAAATTAGGCAACATCTTTGCTGAAAAATTCAATAAAATTTGTGATTTTATTTTCAAAGGTATTTAGACATATTTAAAAGAAGTATCTTGGGATAAAAACAATGCTATCTTAATATAAGTAAAATATATTCATTATATTTTTTACCAAACCCCTGAATCGATTTTAACAGTTATTGATTAGAACAACTAAGGATGAAGTATTGTGTGGGTTTGATAAATCTAGCGAAGACGCAATAAATGTGGTGAAAAAAACTGTCTCTAAAACTATATTTCTGTAAGATTTCTATAGTAATAATGCAGCTACAAAATACAAATTTAATTTCTAGGCTACTTCTAATGATAACATTCTCCCTAAGTAGCTGTTTTTAAAAATTTGAGATTAAAATACAGTAAAATGATTAAATATATTCTAAAGCTACGCTTTCGTCAAAGTTTCATGCAAGCAATTTAAACATTTTACTGTAAAGGCGACAAAATGTCGTAATGTCTTAATATAATTAAAATCGAAATATTTTTTATATCACGTTAGAATAACGTCACGTTCAGAAAATCTTCAAAATGAACAACTATCGCTCTGGAAATGACATCATTTCTTAGAGACATTCGATAAAAAAAGAAAAAAAAAAAGTATTTTTATTGAAAAAAAAAAAAAAAAAAAAAAAAAAAAAAAAATGCAGCGTCCGCTTCACTATGACTATGTAGTGCTGTTATTTACAGTCGGTAACAAATGTCGGCAAAAATGCCTATGTAAGAAAAGTCGAATCCTGTTCTTAGTCAGTGTAAGAACAAGATTCGATAAGGATTTGTTTAACACGTCAAAAATAAATATAGTATTTGTATTCATTACAAAAAACAAGAATGAGAAACCATGCGATCCGCATAGATTATTAGCACTTATTAACTGTACATACTCGCTGTATTTCAATGTACGTTTTTCCTAGGCAGTCATAAAATTTACAGAAAGATGGATAGAAACACAGACAAATAGAGTAAATAAATTCCTCATCACCTTTAAAAAATATTTAAAAGTGGTACAAATGCTTAAAGAAAAAGAATGTAATTGGAGTAACGGCAAATTATGACTTTTAATGTGTCTGAATATTGTAGTGGGGCTCATAAATCTACCATATTGACAACAATTATCATTTTAAATAGGATTTCTGGGGGAAAAATAAACTATATCAAAATGTTGTTTTTTAGGAATACCTCTGATAGCTTCTTGTAATACTTTGGAATTATTTCAGGTGTTCCTGCATACATATCATTATTGGTATTTACCTCATTTTTAATAAGGAACATTCCATAGCAAACTTAAGAAACATATGTAACTTTCATGGAATCCCATAAATATTTACGGGATGTAGAGCGCGGACAGATTAGAAAGTCAGTCGGGCGCACAGAAAGACAGACCTACTTCAATTCATGATCACTATTAAGCATTGTTAGAAAGAGATAAAAATGTTTAATAATGAAAAAAAATGCAATTCCAGCATTTTCTAAATATAAATCTTAATGTATACTGATATTTTTGTGTTTCTCTGTAAAACTTAATGCTTAATATACAATATTCTATAGGAAACAATGTATGTGCATATGAATAATAAATGCACTAATTTACACAATTTTTGACGTATGACTAAGAATGCGCAAAAAGGCAATAAAATGACCCATACCTCAATCATCTTTAGAGCAATTCATTACTAAATATTGTACATAATGTAATCATCAGTTCTGAAATAAAATCGCTCTTAATAATTATTCTTTTTTAAATTGCTACCGTGTAAAAATATGCTGTTTATTTACAATGTTAGCTCAGAAAAATGATTTTATGTTTAAAAAGATAAGCCGGTAATAAAAAAAAAAAAAAAAAAAAAAAAAAAAAAAAATCTTAATTTTGAAGGGATATACGAAAATGACATTCATGTAAAAATACATTTTATTTTATATTCATAGTTGTTTTTGCTACGAAACACAAACTCCCAATTTCAGTTTATTTATCAAGTATGCATCTTTCTTATTATCTCAAATCTGTTATGAATTATGAGCAACACGATAGCTATTTTCTTCTTTTATTAACACTAAACCATGTCATTTTACTAAACGAAAGGCAAAATTTATAGGCACTTTTGCAAATATTAGCTCTTATGTGCTATTTTATCTAGCAAAGAAAACGAAGAGAAAGAATGCGGAGAAAAAAGTTAAAATATGTCCAACCTTCATGAAATGTCATTATCTAAATTGCTTCGACACAGAAATATTCAATATTATGTTAAGACAAAATATGTGAGCCACTTTTTAACATGTATGTCTTTTAGCATAATGACAAAGTTATATCAATTTAAAGAATTTATTATAATTCTGACCGATATTTGGGAGACTCAATCGTGTATTTACGCAAGAGAAATTATGTTTAACATAGATTTTATGCAAATTTTATCATTTTATGTATTTTTCCGAAATGTACTTCAGTAATATATTTCTTTCTTAATATCTTGCATATTTTAATCTAAAAAAAAAAAAAAAAAAAAGAAAGAAAAAAAAGAAAAGCACGTTGTATTATAAGTACTTATGCATTTGAAAATTGTGGGAATTTTTTCTAAAGGTTTCTATAATGTCATCAGTTTAGGTATGTAGTTTCATTTTTTTTTTTTTTTTATTATTAAATCTGTAGAACAAGATTGAGCTACATCTCTTTCAGATACAACGGTTCTTGGGTATACAGGTTAGGTAGATGGATTCACTATAGAAATAGGGTAAAACATTGTTAAATTTTACTCATATCACTACCATTGTCCGGCAACTCTGAGCACTAGAAACAATAAATTTAATTACAAGATTTCAAAATTTTATAAACCTATCATTTGAACTAGAATATCCCAGGTCCAAAGAATGGGGATTGATAGATGGGTTATTTAACATTTAAAGCGTTGTTTTCCAGCTTGTAACGAATATTGGCTCAATCATTTTTGTAGCTGTCATGTCCAAGATGAAAAAGAATAACTAATTAATCCAGTCATTTAAACAGTTAGCTTTATTTTAAAATATAAGGCTGGATTGGAATATTAAAAGGTCGGGGTTTAGTTAAAGTAATACATACATTACTTGCCCCTTTTTTTCTTAGTTTAGGCATTTTTGTGTTTATTATTATCAAATATTATAGATAATTTCAAACTCAACTATATATCAAAAAATTATCACGCACTCTCTCTTTATATTATATATTTACCTATTTTATTATTTTATTATTATTATCATTATTATTATTTATTTCATAAATTTATATTACATACACTATGCAGGTGGAACCCAAACGCAAGAAAACACTTTTGTTCAAATACCCTCAAAAACAATGTAATCAAAAATAAATTTTTTAACTTAAGAGTAAATACATAGAAATTTATCCATATTTTTTTTTCATTTATTTATCTCATTATTTTAAGCTTTTGCTAATTAAATGTCCTTACTAAAATTATTTGAAACACATTAATTTAATTAAATATGTAAACTAGAAATCCATGTGCACAGTAAAAATGTATAATGTGTATGCATTTTGACTTTAATGGACACAGAAATTTTTCTGTAAAACAATTCTCTAAGTTAATAGCATATAATTTAAATTACGGTTATTAATTTTTTAATAATGAGTCCATTTTTATTATTTACATTAATTCTTTTTTTTTTTTTATGATAAATTCCAAATTTCCAAATTTTCAAAGCATACCAACATTTTCATTTTTCTTTATGAAAATTAAAATCCGTCAATTATATATTTTATTCAAGAAACATGCAAACATAATACGTAATCTTATTATTTTACATTTTTCTTTTTCTTAATGTAAATTAAGATTTTCACAAATAATCAAATACTTAATTTTACTTTAATATTAATACTTTTAAACAAAAATATTCAAGCAAAGCAACTACAAAAAAAAAAAAAAAAAAAAAAAAAAAAAATCTTCCTAAATTTGTTTTTCAAGAACAGTTTTTCAATTAATACTGAAGGATTTCATATTCTATTATTTATGTTCAAAATAAAAACAAGATAAAAATATTCAGTTTACATAAAACATGTTTCATCAAATGCGCAACAAAACAGTAAAAAGTAATTTCATGCATATAATTATTATTAAAAAAAAATCGCAAAAGTACATACAATTTTCTTGATTGCTTCTCCATTTGACCTACTTTTTCAGTTGTGAAAAAGCATATATATATATATATATATATATATATATATTCTTTTTTCTTTTCTTCCTTTATGCGATTTGTTTAAAAACTCTAATATATATATATATATATATATATAATTAAATGAGAAATAGGATGGGAGAAGGGGGCAGGGGGCAGGGGAAAGGGAAATTTATTTTGTGGGCCCACACATAAATAAAAAAATAGAAAATATTATTCATTTTTGCTAGGGAAAAACTTTGTTAATTGTGCACTGTTGGTACACAGTAGTTAAAGATATTAAATGTTGATTTATGGAAATTAATCTCTTGATCACACATAATCCACTCGCGTTGGCATTGTACAGTAGTGAAAACGAATTTTATTACAACCACAAACACACTCACCGAAGAGACACGCATGTAAATATGCAAGAACAGCATCTACACACTGTGACATAAGGTTTTTCCCTGGCGGAATACGTAGACGTGATTATAAAAGACGATCTATAGGACACTGCTGAATGGATGATTGCACAAAATGAATTCCGTTGTTTCTGTGCTGACATATGCGGCTCCTGTGTGGTAAATAAAACCTTCAATTATTATCAGACTCATATAGAATAGGACATTTGTAGAAATTTGCTCAAAAAACCTTGAGGCAAGCGCATCTGTAGGAGTGGTTTCATAGGGAACGCAATCAACACGTCCTCCGAGACTGTTGTAAGGCGACGTAAAATAGCAAATTGCATCAAGGCTTTTCTGCGTTTTGTATCGGAAGCCAAAATGTTTATACTGAAAGAAAAAAAAAAGGAAGAAAGAAAAAACGTTTAAAGTACAGGAAAATTCTGGCAACTGAGGTGCCAGTATTTCTCCGTCATATATACAGCTTAAACGCGTGAAATTGTATCCCTGACATATATTTTACACAGGAATTCTGTAAATCAAACAGGCTTTTTGTTAAAAGTACAGTTTTGTCCTGTATATTTCACGGAGAAATACTGGCACCCCAGCTTTTTCGTGTACATTTATTTATTTATTTATTTATTTATTTATTTTATTTTTTTATTTTTTGCAGTGTATGATATTGTTTAACTCGGGGGATCGACACAGAATGTATCACAAACTGAGCATGTTGACGGTCTTTCTCCTTTATGAGTCAGCAAATGTTTTTTCAAATTAAAAGTATTTTCACAATTTAATCCTCAAAGTACATGAATAAGTATTTAAGCAAAAGTTCGTTTGAAAATATTAGGCAAGTCCATAAGGTCCCGAAATCCACACACATAAATGTTAGAAATTTATTGAAAATAAATACCGGCTCATCTTTTAATACTACGGGCTTGTAACGAATATTGGCTCAATCATTATTTTTGTAGCAGTCATGTCCAACGTAAAAAATAATAACTAATTAAACCAGTCATTTAAACAGTTAGCTTTATTTTAAAATATAAGTCGGTTTTCCACGTAGGTGAAGAACCAGTACAATGCTTTAAGTAACTGCATGGTAAAAGTCTTAAACACTATGGGAAAAACTATTACATAATTCTCTTTAGCAAACCTAAAACGAACAAGCAATTTTATATGAGGGGAAAAGGAGAAAAGGCGGAGGACTTTTTCCCCTATTGACGTAATGGCACGTGATCAAAAAGGGTGTAATTTAGTGCTTTTTAATTCTTCTATTGTTTTATTCCCTTTCAAACAGGGCGTTGACCAAGTCTAAAGGGATACTTTTGTTCTGGGGGAAAAATACAATTTGGAAGAAATACGTTAGAATAATAATAATAATAAAATATTAATTTTCCTAACGGTTATTTTTAATAAAGCGGAAATGAAAGTCTCGATTGCAAAGAACAAATTTGAATCATTATTAAAGAATATATTAATTAATATAAAAAGACCTAGTCAGAGGATTTTTATAATATATATATAAATATATATATTATATACAATAAAAATTTCCGATTTGTAACAGTGCTTATAGATATACCAGCCTTATTATTTTTAAATAGAAAGTTTTGAATAAATAAAATCTAATTCAACTCTGAAGGTCCATGAATTGGTGTTCTATAGAAATTCTGTGAAAATAATAATAATAATTAATTCATAAAAATAAAAATAAAATAAATGAATTTTTTCGTAAAGGTGCATTAATATAATTTTCAAATTTCCTATATTTAGCATCAAATACATGATTGACCTTGAGAGAGAAATTTATCAGAATAACTTCTGATAGTTAATAAAATAAATATAACAAAATCTGATAAATATTACAATTGATGATTTTTGCAAGGAAAAACTGCAAAATATATATACTATACCCATATATAATTAAACTAATGAATTATACTTAAAATATAAGGAATAATCAAATAAAAATTTTCAGAGAGTTGTTAAGACAATGAAAGCTAACCTGTCCATTTCCTGTTTCCTAATCACAGATTCTTTAACAGCAGAAAACCTGCTTAAAACCCCACATATATAAAATAAAACAATTACAATGTGATAGACACATTTTTTTTTTTTTTTACCTCTTTAAACATGTTATTATTATTTTTTTTTTTTATACAAACTGAAATTTTGTACATAGCCTAAATAATCCATGGAATACAATTTACGCATTATAATATTTTTGTTTCGTATGCTGCATGAACATTTAATGATTATTTTAATTAATAATTTCATTATCCTAATTTTTTTAACAATATTGTTAAGTTAAATATTTCATGTCCCCCATTTTAATAATTTATTATAAAACTTTACGATTTATATTAAATGCATTTAAAAACAGTATTCAATTTCGTACATATCCTTTTTAACTATTCCATATAAGAATGTGTAAAAAGTATAATTTATAAATAAATAAATAACTATGAACTCGAAAAAATATAATTAGGAATTGTTTGTATACAATAGCAATATCATACTTCAAAAGCACTAAAACATTTCGTTGTAGTTGTAAAGTTTGCCTGGGTTTAAAACAAATCAAACTGATTTAAGGCGTGTACTCGACAAAAATAATAACTGCATTAGTCAAACTGCACCTATGATTTATGGGCTTTTGTTCTTTCCGGAGCGTTGCTTTGAAATAAATTTATCTTGTCATATGCGATAAGAAGTGCTTTATTTCTTATGAAATGATTAGAAAACCTACACCACTTATATTAATATATATATCTATCTATATCTATATATCTATCTATCTATCTGTCTGTCTATATATATATATATATATATATATATATATATATATATATATATATATATATATATATATATTATTATTATTATTAATCATTTTATTTTATTTTTGGAAACAAGAAAAACAGATGAAGCCTATATGTAGTGTAGCATATTTTATGACTGTTAATCAATTCTACTTTAGTTAGGAGATAATAAATTCAATACAAAAAAGAAAAAGTGAAAACATAATTTCGAAACTTTATAGATAAAACTTATTAAAATGGTAAGATTATTTGTGCATTAAGATGTCTTATTATTATTACTATTATTGTTATAATAATAATAATTATTATTATTATACAGACATATTTCATAAAAATATAGAATCCATAAATAAATAGATTATAGTCTGAAATTACTGTCTATTTGTAGTATTTTTACAAGCAATAAAATAAATATTTAACTATTAAACTAAACTATTAAAGTAAATATTTAACTATTAAAGTAAACTATTATAGTAAATATTTAACTATTAAACTAAAAAAAAAAAAAATTAAAAACATTTTTATTGTGTTTAAAATATCGAATGTCTTACAAACATTTATTTTTTTAGATTAAATTCATTTTTTAATAATACTAGTAATTATAAAAAAAAAAAAAAAAAAAAAAAAAAACTGCTTTAACAGAAAACAATATTTTTGTTGATATATCACAGTTCCGTGTACTTTATTTTTCTTTGTATACTTTTCAAAATACATATTTGTAAATAAAAGAAATTATTTCAATAGTTTACTTAAGATATATTTTTTTTTTTTAATAAATAAAAATAAATAAATATTCGTAGGCTCCCAAAATTACTTTTCCACATTTTCTTGTATTTTAATGCAAGACAATCTATATCTCAGGATAAAATAAATATTAAGAATGAAATATTTTTTATATATGTTAAACAGGCTCAATGAATCGTAAACGAATTCCTTTGAATTGTTTGCAATATCTTCCGGCTAAATAGAAATGTACAAAGAATTTTATTTAAAAGAATATATTTGAAGATCATATACTTATATTTGATTTTAATTAAAATCACAATAACTATTTGTTTGGTTAAATGTTAATTTTTATTTTCGCGAATAAATTTCTATAACAAAATTATTAAAACCAAGATAGGTATTAAAACAAACTAATGAAATATTTGTTATTAATTTTAGTCTCACATATCGCTTATTAAATTTAAATTTTAGGGAACCCTTTAAAAGATTTCATAAATATAACAAAGTTCTCCTAAAGCAGTTATACTATTAAAATAATAGCGCCGTGAACATTTTTAATAATGTAAGTATTGTCAGGGACTGATTTAGACCGGGGCACACATTATTTACACTTACACCATTATTTTTTAAGCAATACTTCCCTCTTATAATAAACAAAAAATTCTCATTAAAAAATATTTTAAAAGAATTCTGGTGTCTAATAACCATGAGTAAATTCGATTGTTTTACACCGTTCATTTTTTATAAAAATAATTTCCTAGTCAAAACGTGGAATTTCTATGACATGAAGTAACAAATAATTGTTAAAATATTCCGGTGAGTGAGTGCCCCGGCCTAAATCAGGCTCTGAGTATTGTAAATCATTTATCTAGTCATTTATCTAGACAATCTATGTACACTGTCCAATTTTGGTGATACGATCTTCCATTTTAAAACAATTTTTAAGTTTTTCTTAACGTATATTTTACCGGCAAAGTATGAAATCCGACATTCCATTATGATTTCGAGAGTGAAAAAAAAGTAGAAGGGCACTTTCCGAAATTCGTTATTTGGCGCACAGTGCCCGAATAACAGAGTTGAATTTTCTTTAACTGCTTTTGTTGAGATATACTTATTTTGTTAAAAATTTAATTGTTATTTTATTTTCAGAATGCCTAGAAGTGTACCTTTAAATTATTTACAAAAGGGGCAAATTGTTGCATATAAAATTAGTGTTGAAGGTTTAGAAAGATTATTCACATACTGCACGTCAATTACAATATAGTTTCTAAGTTTATCAGAAAGCTAGATAGAAATAGGAAAAGAAAGAAGACGGGTAGACCTAAAAAGTTAACGCCTAACGATGAAAGAAAACTTGCTCATGAGCTTAAACAGTGGAACTATCGCAAAGATCCAAAATCAATCAGGACTTACTCACGTCTACAGGCAAACAGTTTATAACTACATAGCAAGATCCAAATAATTCATTTACAAAAATCGGAAGCATCATCCAAAGTGGAAAAAAACACACAGATTGATTACCTTTTATCATGGACCAAGGAAAACATTTCACGGACCTTAGATGGAACTTCTATAATATTTTTAGGCAAAAAGAAGTTTAACTTATACTATTTAGATGGTTACCTATAATACTGGCATTGTCTGAGGAATGCAGAGGAATTTTATTCAACTCGAGAAAAGAGAGGGGAGGTAAGGTATTTTTTTAAGCAGTTGGATATGGAAGAAGAACAATGCTGGTCTTTTTCAGTGGTTAGCAGAAACATACACACTATATTGAAGTGCTGAATTCTCAGCTTCTTTATTATGGCTCTGAATTAGGAGGAGAAGAGTGGATGTTTTAACAAAACGAAGCCTTCATTCCCTACTAAAAATGATCCGTAGAGATCAATAAAAAAAATTTGTACGTGGAAATGGCCAACGGATATCAATTGACATCCATAGAAATTAATATCCGTAGAGATCAATAAAACAAAATTTGTACGTGGAATTGGCCAACGGATATCAATTGACATCCATAGAAATTAATATCCGTAGAGATCAATAAAAAAAAATTTGTACGTGGAATTGGCCAACGGATATCAATTGACATCCATAGAAATCAATATCCGCAGAGATCAATAAAAATAAATTTGTACGTGGAAATGGCCAACGGATATCAGTTGACATCCATAGAGATCAATATCCATAGAAATCAATAAAAAAAAAATTTACGTGGAAATGGGCAACGGATATCAATTGATATCCACAAAGATCAATATCTGTAGCTATTGCTATCAGTAGTTCACATCAATAGATAAAACAAAAAATCTATAGATTATTAAATGAAGATCCACAGCATATGGCTCAATTAATCTTCACAGACATCCATCAACCTACTAATATAAGCACACGTATAGGTCAATACATAACAAATTTGAGATAATAAATTTAAAATATAGAGAAACAAACTTTAATTTATAAGAAGTATGCACTCATGTTTGTGAAAATTGCAACACCATAAAAGAATTGTCAGAAATTAATGAAATTTATTCCACATATTACTGATAGTAGTACAAATAAACAATCACATGTACAAAAAAAAAAAAAAAAGGCTGAAATCAGGACTGTGTGTGTCCACTACGCTGAGCAATGAGAGCCTGTACACGTCGTGGCATTGAATCATACAGGTTATGAACGAAATCCTGGAGAATAGCATTCCAGATGACTTTGACTTGATGCTAAACTTCAATCTTACTGTGTGCCCCCCACCAGTTGCTTGAGCAAGTCACCGACCAATGAAATCAGAGACATGCTCGATGAGTGACATATCCAGGGAATAAGCAGGCTATGGAAGAAGCTAACCCTGTTGTGCACTGAAGAAGGCTTGTGCAGTATGAGAAACATGCGCACGGGCATTATCCTGCTGAAATACAGCATCAGAAATGCGTCAAAGAAGGGGAAGGACCTCTGGCTTTGAAACTTCCCTTACGTGTAGCAATCACTGTTGAGTTGCATACAATGTGCACTAGATGGGATCGACAATTATATCCAATAGCTCACCACACCATGATGCTAGGCATTTGTGCAGCATGATGCTGGAACTAGATAACACACTGTGGGAACAGATGTTTCCCTCAGTAATGTTTGATGCACACTCTTCCATCATTGTACTCCAGATTGTAGCGAGATTCATCGTAGAAAACAATTTGTTGCCACTAGGCACGCCACGTGCTGTGTTACTGAGCCCTTTGAAGTTGGAGGCGTCCGTGATTCAGTAAGAGCAGAATCCTGTGTAGAGGAACCCTTGCATGGAATTGATGCTGCAGCAAATGGTGATGATCCATGGAGCTACACAACAAAACACCTGTAACCGTACTCGAACATTGTAGTAACACACAAGAGAAAGCTGTATGGTCCATCACAACCATGTGGATGGGGTGTCTGTCGTCTCGTCGTTCTATTGCGTGCCCTACTGCCAGGTTTTAGGCTTGTTTGATTCTCCTCTGTCCATTTCTTCCAAACACGCATCACTGTTGTGGCATTACACTGCATGCGGGCTGCGATTTCTCAATACGAAAATCCTCTCTCTCGCATACCAACAATGTGGCCTCGCACGAACTCCATTAATTGTTCGTATAGCATCTTCCTCTTTGATGTGGCATACTGACCATTAATGAAACGTTTACCGCCGACATAGGACGATAAACAGATTTCAATGCACCTTTACAGTCCTTTATGTACCTGGAACATGCGACTGATAAGGATTCAGATCTCGTTCCATGCATGCCCAATCGTTTTGTAATTCTAATCATTTGCATGACTCACCTTACTTTACATTTCCTGTAAGTTTGGTTCAATTTGCATAATCCCTTTATGGTGTTGCAATTTTCACAAACATGAGTGTAATTTTAATTCGCAATATTTTAAATAATAGCAGTTAGTTTACATATTCTAAGTGAAATAATGATTTTTTTTTTTTTTTTCAAAAAAGTATATATATATATATATATATATATATATATAGCTATATATATATATATATATATATATATATAGCTAACTCAAAATACTCAAACTAATCAATCAATTAACTTTTTAGATCTTAAAATAATCATTGATGGTAATAAAATTTACACAGATATCTATGACAAATGGCAAGATTTTAGTTTTAAAGTAAACTTATTTACACATTTTAATTCCTGTTTGCATCTTTCAGTATTTAGAAACATCATCATCAACCATTTATTTCAAATTAATAATTTATGCTCTGCGAAGTTTAAAAACAAGAATATTAATAAACTGATCACAGCCACTGCTAAAATGGGTTTTCCTAAAAACTTTGTATTTTCTATCCTTAACCATTTTTTTTTTTTTATGTAAACATAAAAAATAAAAAAATAAATAAAAATAAAAAAACTGTGTACACTTTTGTGTATATTAACAAAAAAATTATAAAATAATAAAAGACAATAAAAAAGGTAGTGGTTGGGTGGGCAGTTGTTTGATTACGGAGGTGGGGTGGTGTTGTCAGGCTGGATGGGATTATTAAATTAAAAAAAATAAAATAAAGCAGAAGGCTTGTTGCATTTACTTTGTATTACTATGCAAACTTTCTTTTTTCATTAAAATTTCAGTTTCTTCTTTCTTGAGTTGGCAACTATTCTTAAAATTCTAATCATGCTATTAAACACATTGTAATCAATCATTGTTGCTTCGAGGTCTCATTGTTATTCATCTGCTTTGAAATTCTGCTTTTTTAAATCCATATGACTCCTATTCTGGTCTTGGCTGGCTGGGGAAGTGTTGCCGGCCTGAAACTAGTTTAACCCCATAGTCAAGTCACAAGTCTTGCCGCCTGCTTCCTTCCATCCTATCTTAAGTTTCTTAAATTATTTTTTCATAAATTTTGATATAGTTTATGGTTTTAAGTTAAGATTTGTTGTGTTACTTTATTGATTCGTTTGTTTTCAGGCTGTTAACAAATCTGGTTTCTTTAAATTTATGTATTTAATCCCCTGAATTTTTTTTTTCATTTTTCTGAACTTCTCAAAGAAATTTTTAATCTTATTGGTCATTGGTGTTTCAGTGATCTTGTATCTGTTGCTTGGCTTTTACTATGCTTAATAGATCATCATTATTTTATATATATATATATATTTGGACAATGCAGGTCTTTTCTGCTACAAACTTGACTTTACTAAGCGCTTTTTTGTTTCTTCAAATGGGTCTTCTTGTTTTTCTTTCTAAATAATCCTTTCATGAAATAATTCTATAAATAGAAAGAAAAAGTAAAATTAGATATTTAACATAGAAAATGCTACAATAGAAAATAAAATAACTGAAAAATAGAATATAATGGAGTATCACAGTGTAAATTGGGTAAAGAGTCAATTACAACCAAAATAACCATTCGTATGTCAATTTTTTTTTTTTAAATAGATATTTAAAAAAATAATCACACTTTTTTCCTATGGGAACAAAAAACTAAGATTTTTTGGATAATAGTAGTGCTGACTCTAGGCTAATTTGACATCCTGCAGTCCTTTTTCAACCCATTTTATCATCCAGCTGTCATTCTAAATGTTCAGAGGCCTTTAGGTACTTTTCTTCTTGACTTTTCAACCTTCTAGCAATAATTCTTCAGCATTCCTGAAAGAACAAATGCATATAGAGTATATATATATGTATACAGTCATTCCCATTTAATTGGGTAATTTATAATCGAATACCCCGCTTATTCAAATAAAATTTGTTAGAACCAAAATCAATCTCATAAGATCAATGTTAAATTTCCCCATTAAAACAAATATTTGTCACATACTGTCCCCAGTTATTCAAATAAAATTTTAAGTCTTTCTTATTAAAAGTGATTCTCAATCAAAAAATACCAGATTTCCTTTTCTAAAAGTAATTAAAAATTGTTCACTGTTGCTGCAAAAAGCAAAATTTGAAAACATCGAATGTGAAATACTGCATGATGAAAAAGTAATTAATGATTTTGAGAACAGTGAAATTCATTCAGATGGAGCTTGTGCAATTTAAAGAATTAGATGGAGATGAAATGACAGAAGATGGCAAAGAAACTTTCACATCTTCCTCGCAAGACAAAGATGAAAATGTAAGTAATGATGAGCTAATCTATCCAGTCCCACCTCTGAAACAAATGAGTCTTATGCTATAATTCGCCGACATTTTAAGGCTTGTTTAGGTGACTATAATCTACTTTATAAATTAAAAAAAGAATTGTAGAAATGTTCAGCATCCGTGAAAACATAATTAATTATCGGAGCTTTCTCCAGAGAGGAAATAAATATTATACGAGTGAGTGATAGTAAATATTCTACTTCTTTATAAGCTCTGGAATCTAATTAGGTAAGATTTACTTTATACTTTTATCTATTTTCTTTAAAATGGAGCAAAAAAAAAGCTTTTAAATATATAAATCTTTGAATATGAGATTACATAAGTTTTCACTTCCGGGCAACATTGTACGGCGAAATCCGAAAACTAATTTCTCAAAAATTTCCCTCAAAAGTCCCTTATTCTACATACTTATACTTCAATGCACAAAAGGAACATTATATTCACCTAAAGTAACACAGATTTAAAAATTCTTACTATATATTTACAATAAAACTTACCAATAATTGCTAATTTTTGCGAAGCGCTAATAGAAATTTGTTCAACATTCAAAATTGTGCAAAACATAAAAATCGTAAAATATGTGTTCACTTTTTTTTTCACAAAAAACTGAAAATTCAGCAATAAAACTGAATTTCAATTGTTTATAAAATTTGTACATGTTATTTATTTCAAAAGTGAATAAAAAAATCCATTTTTAACTAAAAGATTTCTTACTAATGGCTTAAATTAATTTCTGGGAGGGTGCGAATATAGGCAATGAAAATAAAGTGTTATTTTTTTTAATTCCCATGAAAATACCTGTATCATTCTATATTTCATCTGAACAAGGCAAAATAATAATGAATTACACTTCAAATATGCCTATATGAACATTTTTACCATATGTTAGCAAATAATTTGCTCGACATTGCAAATTTTTACAAACATAAAATTTTGAAAGCGTTTGTTTACATTTTTTGAAAATATACTGAAAATCCATGAATAAAACTAAATTTTAGATCTTGAAAATACAGTTATGTACTATTTATTTCAAAATTAAGCATTTGAATTCATCTTTATCAAAAATATTTCTTACTAATGGTTAAAAATCAATATTTGCAAAACTACCAAATGTTGGCGATGAAAACCAAGCGTTATATTTCAGAAATTTCCAAAGAAATACCCATATTATTGCATATTTCATCTTAATAAGGTAAAACAATCATGATTCATACTTCAATTAAACCTAATTATGAATATTGTTAATATATTTTTGCAAGAAACCTGCTCAACATTCAAAATTATGCAAAACATAAATATCGTAAAATATCTGTTTACTTTTTTTCACAAAAAACTGAAAATTCATCAATAATACTGAATTTCAATAGTTTATACAACTTTTATATGTTAATTATTTCAAAAATAAATAACAAAATCTATTTTTAACAAAAATAATTCTCTCTAATTGCTCAAATTCATTTTTGCAAGCTACCGAATACAGTCGAACCTCGTTAACGTGAACACGCTTAATGTGAATTACTTTTAACGTGAACTGTTTCCACAATCCCTGTCAACAGGAAGATTAGTTTTCGAATTGCTTATAGTATTAACCACTGACAACATGAACAGATCTGTTACCACTGTTGAGATTCACGTTACCAAGGTTCGACAATATTGGCGATGAAATCGAAGTGTCATTTTTTAAAATTTCCTTTAAAATTACTTTATTGTTGCATACGTAATCTTAATGAGGCAAAACAATCACGATTCATACTTCAATTAAACCTAATTATGAATATTTTTAATATATTTTTTCAAGAAATCTGCTGAACATTCAAAATTATGCAAAACATAAATATCGTAAAATATCTGTTTACTTTTTTTCACAAAAAACTGAAAATTCATCAATAATACTGTATTTCAATAGTTTATACAACTTTTATATGTTGATTATTTCAAAAATAAGTAACAAAATCTATTTTTAACAAAAATAATTCTCTCTAATGGCTCAAATTCATTTTTGCAAGCTACCGAATACAGTCGAACCTCGTTAACGTGAACACGCTTAATGTGAATTACTTTTAACGTGAACTGTTTCCACAATCCCTGTCAACAGGAAGATTAGTTTTCGAATTGCTTATAGTATTAACCACTGACAACATGAACAGATCTGTTACCACCGGCTAAATGAATCTGTATAAAATCTGGTACAGAGATTGATAATAGTCTGGAATAGGACATAGGCTACTATTTATGCCGGAAATTTGATTAGATCTTTTAAAATTAATTAAAATATGAACCAGATTTTATACAGATTCATTTAGCCGTTGTGACATGATTGAGTAACAAACATACGTATCCAATCTTTCGCATTTATAAATATTAGTATAGATATGTAAAATGAATTTTTCAGCCTAAAACATAAAGTAACTTCACTCTATTAGTAGTGATGAGATTGTACATGAAATAGAGTTACATAAATCAAACAGTTAACAAAAACTTATTAATTTGATTTAGGCCACAACAAGCACAGCACACGAGAAAGTCAAAATTATTGAAATTCTATTGGAACATAATAAATTCTTCTTTTTCGATTCTGAATGGCAGTCTTATTTTTAAATACACAATATACTAGTGAATGAACAAAAGCTCTGTGTTAAGGGCCCGATTAAAAAAAAAAAGGTCAGGACCATTAGGCATAGTACATCATGGCTGATGCACTTCCTAAAACATAGGGTTTGTTAAATTTTTGTTTTGACTTACCACATTAAATTGACTAATGCATATTGATAAGTTTTGAATATTGTAGTATATAATAGTTTTGAATATTTTAATTAAAGAAAAAAAAGTTACTGTTAAGAAAGGTGGTATTTTTTGCAAAATTAATATATTATATATGTATGTATGTATTTGTTTTCATAAAAAAATTTTCGATGCTGTCTGTTTTGAAACTTTCATCTGATAAGCACCCAAATGGAAGCCCACTGGTAAGCTATTGTCACAGGCAATATGGACAGACACCCGAGAGTCTGCAAAGGAGTGGACCGCTGCCGAAGGCAGCAGGGAACCAAAACGGGCTTTAAAACAATTTCATGATTTCTTTAAATTTTATTTTTGTTTGTAAAGCGGTATAGAAAAGAGTTTCCTTTAAATGTAGTGACCAGCAAAGCGAGAGAAACCTTCGTTGACCTTCATTGATTTCATGAATTAAAAAATGGTTTCATTAAGAAACTTTGATCTATAAGCACGTAGGCTGCATCAGGATGAGTTATGTGCATTTCAAGTTTGATTTTGAAATTTTTCCCGCATTTGGAATTTGGTTCGTTCCCGAACTGGGGCTTTGCTAGTTTAGCCTAATTGATAAAGGTTGCAATACTTTAAAAGCTGATTTTCGTAAATCACGATATCTTTATATAGCTGATAGCAGGGTTGGCAAAGTGGACCCAGCCCAGAAAAACCCGGGCGGGTTTTTCTGGGCGGGCCCACCAACAAAAACCCACTGGGTTTTTGCAAATAAGCGGGTTTTTGTTAAAAATTATTTATAATTTACAAATCCCATCTATAAAGTATAGAAAAACACCTTACCTTTAAAGAAAACTCTTTTATTTTCTATAAAATAGTATTAAACATAAAAAGTAACTACAGTTATAAATATAATAAAAGCAAGTTTATCTTCTATAATTGGTTCAATTTTCCTTTTCCTGTAAAACCGAATGATATTTTTGTTTAACAGTGGACATAAATGTTCTCCAGAATCAATATTTAACTAATTAAATTGCTTAGTTTTAAAACTTTATAATAATTTAATTTTAATTTTAGTACCAACATAATTATAAATCTAATAAAATAAAATTTTCTTCTATAACTGTTTCAACTATTAAAATACTTAAAAAAAAAAAAAAAAAAGGATAAAGCAGTGCAACTTATTTTTATAATTAAAACTAGTTAGCATAAGTGAACTCTGCTCAGTTCCCCATCATATATATGTTCTCATAAATTTCTAGTACAGGACATTCTCTTAACATGATTATTATGTTAAGAGAAATGAATCTGACCAAACACTTGACACAGAGATAGAATGAAATCCCCACCTAATAGGCTATCCACCGTACACTTTGATACATTTATCTTATTCTAATCTATTAATTTATTTTATTAGGATCAATTTTGTAGTTTTGTTTTCATGCTACAATTTCCAATTCAACAATCCTCAAAATGCATATTTATATGGGATATCCCCCCCATTTTGCTATGTTGTTAAAATCTTAAATTATGAGTAACTTGCAAAATTTTCCTATTAGAATATTTGTAGTCAATTATGTTCAAACAAGTATCATAAATGTTTTTTGAAGTTGTCTGATATATTTATGATCCTCAAAATGGACATTTATGCTCAATTTTACCCTATTCTGCCATTTTAAGTAAATCGTAAATTCCAAATAATTTATGAATTTTTTAAATTGAAAAATTTATGCTCTATGATATTCATGATCTATGATATTATGCTCTATGATATTCAGATGAAATATGCAGTAGAAAAGGGATTTTCATGGAAGTATTAAAAAATACTTCGTTTTTATCGCCTATATTCGCTCCATTCCAGAAATTGATTTGAACAATTAGTAAGAAATCTTTTAGTAAAAAATAGATTTTGTTATTTATTTTTGAAATAAGTAACATATAAAAGCTGTATAAACTATTGAAATTCAGTATTATTGATGAATTTTCAGTTTTTTGTGAAAAAAAGTAAACAGATATTTTACGATATTTGTTTTGCATAATTTTGAATGTTAAGCAGATTTCTTGAAAAAAATATATTAAAAATATTCATAATTAGGTTTAATTGAAGTATGAATCATGATTGTTTTGCCTCATTAAGATTACATATGCAACAATAAAGTTATTTTCATGGAAATTTTAAAAAATGACACTTCGATTTCATCGCCAATATTTTCGAACTTTGTTAACGTGAATCTCAACGGTGGTAACAGATCTGTTCATGTTGTCAGTGGTTAATACTATAAGCAATTCGAAAACTAATCTTCCTGTTGACAGGGATTGTGGAAACAGTTCACGTTAAAAGTAACTCACATTAAGCGTGTTCACGTTAACGAGGTTCGACTGTATTCGGTAGCTTGCAAAAATGAATTTGAGCCATTAGAGAGAATTATTTTTGTTAAAAATAGATTTTGTTACTTATTTTTGAAATAATTAACATATAAAAGTTGTATAAACTATTGAAATTCAGTATTATTGATGAATTTTCAGTTTTTTGTGAAAAAAAGTAAACAGATATTTTACGATATTTGTTTTGCATAATTTTGAATGTTAAGCAGATTTCTTGAAAAAATATATTAAAAATATTCATAATTAGGTTTAATTGAAGTATGAATCATGATTGTTTTGCCTCATTAAGATTACATATGCAACAATAAAGTTATTTTCATGGAAATTTTAAAAAATGACATTTCGATTTCATCGCCAATATTTTCGAACTTTGTTAACGTGAATCTCAACGGTGGTAACAGATCTGTTCATGTAGTCAGTGGTTAATACTATAAGCAATTCGAAAACTATTCTTCCTGTTGACAGGGATTGTGGAAACAGTTCACGTTAAAAGTAATTCACATTAAGCGTGTTCACGTTAACGAGGTTCGACTGTATTCGGTAGCTTGCAAAAATGAATTTGAGTCATTAGAGAGAATTATTTTTGTTAAAAATAGATTTTGTTACTTATTTTTGAAATAATTAACATATAAAAGTTGTATAAACTATTGAAATTCAGTATTATTGATGAATTTTCAGTTTTTTGTGAAAAAAAGTAAACAGATATTTTACGATATTTATGTTTTGCATAATTTTGAATGTTCAGCAGATTTCTTGAAAAAATATATTAAAAATATTCATAATTAGGTTTAATTGAAGTATGAATCGTGATTGTTTTGCCTCATTAAGATTACGTATGCAACAATAAAGTAATTTTAAAGGAAATTTTTAAAAATGACACTTCGATTTCATCGCCAATATTGTCGAACCTTGGTAACGTGAATCTCAACGGTGGTAACAGATCTGTTCATGTTGTCAGTGGTTAATACTATAAGCAATTCGAAAACTAATCTTCCTGTTGACAGGGATTGTGGAAACAGTTCACGTTAAAAGTAATTCACATTAAGCGTGTTCACGTTAACGAGGTTCGACTGTATTCGGTAGCTTGCAAAAATGAATTTGAGCCATTAGAGAGAATTATTTTTGTTAAAAATAGATTTTGTTACTTATTTTTGAAATAATTAACATATAAAAGTTGTATAAACTATTGAAATTCAGTATTATTGATGAATTTTCAGTTTTTTGTGAAAAAAAGTAAACAGATATTTTACGATATTTGTTTTGCATAATTTTGAATGTTAAGCAGATTTCTTGAAAAAATATATTAAAAATATTCATAATTAGGTTTAATTGAAGTATGAATCATGATTGTTTTGCCTCATTAAGATTACATATGCAACAATAAAGTTATTTTCATGGAAATTTTAAAAAATGACACTTCGATTTCATCGCCAATATTTTCAAACTTTGTTAACGTGAATCTCAACGGTGGTAACAGATCTGTTCATGTAGTCAGTGGTTAATAAGCAATTCGAAAACTATTCTTCCTGTTGACAGGGATTGTGGAAACAGTTCACGTTAAAAGTAATTCACATTAAGCGTGTTCACGTTAACGAGGTTCGACTGTATTCGGTAGCTTGCAAAAATGAATTTGAGTCATTAGAGAGAATTATTTTTGTTAAAAATAGATTTTGTTACTTATTTTTGAAATAATTAACATATAAAAGTTGTATAAACTATTGAAATTCAGTATTATTGATGAATTTTCAGTTTTTTGTGAAAAAAAGTAAACAGATATTTTACGATATTTATGTTTTGCATAATTTTGAATGTTCAGCAGATTTCTTTCAAAAATATATTAAAAATATTCATAATTAGGTTTAATTGAAGTATGAATCGTGATTGTTTTGCCTCATTATGATTACGTATGCAACAATAAATAATAAACTGGTAATTGCCTTAATATAAGCCGTTTAAATTTTTAATTGTTGCCAAAAAAGTTTATGAGGCATTTTTATTTAATTATTTTTCCGACATAAAATGAAATATGCTTTCACACGAAAAAAAAAAAAAAAAAAAAAAAACTAAATGTTAAATTGAAAATGAGAAAATGACATCTTTATAACTTTAAAATAAAATAGTAATAATACAAATCTAACATGTTTCTTCTGAATTTTATTTCACAGCACTTTTTTATATACCTCAACTTTAATTTTTTTTTAGCACAGATGAATCACGCTTGGCATAAAAACTAATTCAGCATTATATTAAAGGTATTTATTGATAATTCTGGACAATTTTTTAAATTTTGATGCTGAAGTAGATCGGCCATATTTCACCAAGGACAACCACTTAAAGCCAAGTAGCGCATAAAAATATAACTAGATTATAAAATATTAAAAAAGAAAGAAAGAAAAGATAGAAAGAAATAGGAAAAATAATCGCATAAATTATAATTTGGTCTAAAACGGCGACAAAATTTCAAAAGTCGCCAAGGGGAGCTATATTAAGGCTGTACCATGATCAGGTTTACATATTAATTAATTTATTTATTTTTCTATATACCAACTACTATTAACTAAGCATGAAGTATATATAACCAAAAAATAAAATAATAATAATAATTATCTCATGCCATAGACGTAGCCGATCATACCATATTGTAATATTATATTTGGCTTAAAATTGCTGTCATTTTATGATTGATCGATTAATTCAAATAAATATAGGAAATAACTTGAAAGCAAATATTATATACATCACGTATAATGTTGTTCATATGTAACTGGGATTCAAATATAAAAGGGCTACTTCAAATTTATCGAAACTGTCATATATGATAAGCACCCAAATGAAAGCTCACGGGTAAGCCATTGTCGCAGGCAATAGAGACAGGCACTGGAGACTGCGAGGACAAACAAATCGCTGCTGAAGGTGCTGGGAACCCAAAGTGAGCTTTTGAGCGATTTCAGTATTTTTTTCTTTTTTCATAAAGCTATATAGAAAAGAGTTTTCTTTAAATATAGTGACCAGTGAAAACGGGCAAAGCCTGCTAATTTGTTATGTATTTTTTAAACATTTCCACAAAAACACTTATGAAGCATCTTCTCAAACTGATTGGGTGACACCCGGAGCAGATCATCCCTGCCGCCCCCACCTAGCTACGCCACTGACACTACGTTTTTATTCTTACATTATTTTAGAACTTAATTCTAAAAATGAAAACTGTGGGCCCTGACAAATTATAATCCTATGCAATGACACAATCTATGTTTGGAATGTTTATCGCTTCTTGTCGTATGAGATTAAAATTACCCTACTACAAGGAACTCAGTGACAGAAAATTTTGTA
This sequence comes from Salticus scenicus, assembly GCA_963930645.1. Taxonomy (NCBI): domain Eukaryota; kingdom Metazoa; phylum Arthropoda; class Arachnida; order Araneae; family Salticidae; genus Salticus; species Salticus scenicus. The sequence continues at coordinate 204,698,285 of OZ005650.1, read as the reverse complement.
GATGTCTGCAACAGGTTTTTAAAACTTCATAATCTGTCTGTGATATTTGCATGTAGTCAGGGGTGAAAATGGCTTACACTCAAAAAGCCTGAAAGATGATAGCAGCAATCTGGAAGGGGGGGGGGAGTTAACAACAGTGGTGATCTCGTGCAACAATACAATACATAATACAATTTTACTACAGAACAATTTAGTATACACAACTGTCAAATAATAAGATTAACCCATTCAATTAAATATTTTATAGCAATGTTTGACGCAACACAATAAAAATAATTATAAATAATAAAAGTATTAGTTTTGATACAGAAATTTTTATAAGTGAATTTTGAAGTGGAGGAGAAGTTTTGGAGCAGTTTTTAATGAAATTAGCACTTTTCTACATTCCCGTAGAATCTCAGTAACAGGTAACAGGATACAGGTAACAAGTATAACGCTGCCTATAAAGGGAGATCTAGGCTCCTAGGTAAAGGTAGAAATTAAGAAATTTGGTTGGTGGCCAGTGGCCACTAGCCTTCATTTTTTTAGTGGCCACTAGCCACTTGCTGATAAAAGTTAAAGTAAAATAAAATTTTCTTTTCTTTAATTTTTTCGATGTTCAGTCTCGACAAATCATTAAGAAAAGAATTAAGGTAGTCAACTTTTTTAAACTCATCCACAATAATACATTTCTGATAAATTTTAATAAATGAAATAGGAATAGATTTACATAATTTATACTATGAATGTAAGAAAATACTATTCAATACAAAATTCATATGTTTAAAATGCTCTTTTGGTTATATTATTTTATAACAGAACAATTCTGATTTTTTGCCCCTTCACTATCCTGAATGGTGTCGATTTTCTACTTAAAAAAAAAAAAAAAAAAAAAAAAAAAAAAAAAAAAAAAAATCTTTGATTCATGAAAATATATTAGTATATGTAAATAAAAAAAAATATTTTTTTAATAATACTTTTTTATTTTGCAAGTTTCTTTTTCCTTTTTTTTTTTTCTTGTTACAAATGAATTATAAATTAATTTTTCTTTAATAATAATGAATTTTTAATAATTTGCAATTATAATCCCCCTCTCTAACTGAATTTAGAGAGTGTGGCTGTAGTCGAGATTTCACAATGTAATTGTAGCTGTCACTTTTTAAAAAGTTAATTTTGAAATATTTTAAAATTAGCAGCACTAATTCATCTAAAGGATAAACAAGATCTTAAGCTCAATCATTAAATGATAATTCAATAGAAAAAAAAAAAAAAAAAAAATCAATTTTAAGATATTATCAAATTTGTAATTTAATGGTCTGTAGTATGTAGTACATCAGTGTAACTCAGATTAGGCATAACAAATTACATATAATTGAAAAATAAAATAGTAAAAGAACAGAAAATATTTTACAATACATAAAATTGTATAATCAAAGTGCACAAAAAATTAAAAAAAATTATTAACCTGTAAAACTAATAAAATATGAAATTAATTAATAATTAATGCAAAAAGTAGGACTTGTGCATGAAAAAGAAAATTGCATAATTTATTCTTTCTTAATATTAATTATATCTATTTTATTCTATTTCTTTATATTATTAAGATTCAATTATTAAATCCATGTTTTTAAATACAGTTGTTTTTAACTGTGGCAATCTTCTTATCCTAAAATGCGAATTCAACAAAAACAAGCCAGGTGCACATTTTTGTTGAATAAAAGGGTTGAAATTTTCTTTCCCTTTTGTAAAAAAAAAAAAAAAGAGGCTTTAAATGTGCGTTCTAATTTTCTTTTGAAGGACTTTTTTACTTTTTTTGGATGAATGTGAATTAATTTTGGACTTTCGGAGACGGGGCTATTGAAGTGAAAATGCGTCGAATGACGTTTTTAATTTTTCTGCGAACGTAATACAATCGGAGTTTCAGCCGATTGATTATCTCACGAGCTTCCTTTTCGTCTCTTTCTCCCGAAAGTCGAAACTCTCATTTTGACATTTTTTTTAAATCAAAATCTAATACTTTTATAGAAAAATGGAAAAAAGTCGTACATTTTTTTAGTATATGAATAAGACTACCTGCCAATTTCCAGTGTTTACTGTTAAAATTGACTTCTGAAAATGTCTGTAAGTGGCGATGTTAGATTTGAGAAAGCCTGAATTTGAGGCGCACGGCGCGTTTACTGCGAAAACGCCGCCGCACGATCCAAGTTTGCATTGGAATGGGGTATTCTATAAAGAATGGGTAGAAGAATTTTAAGTGTTTACTATTAAAATTGACTTCTGAAATATGTTTGCAAGTGGCGAGGTTAGATTTTAGAACAGCCTGAATTCTTTGTGTGGCACGTTTACCGCGGAAAAGCCGCCGCGCGATCCAAGTTTGCCCTGAATGGGGTATATTTTATAAAGAATGGGTAGAAGAGAAGTGGCCACTGCAGAGGCGACCAAAGGCAATTTCTTTAGTCGCCACTTTTAAAAATCTAGCCACCATGTGGCGAGTGGCAACCGCTAATTTCTAGCTTTACTCCTAGGTCGCCCTTGTTAAGCACTGTTTTGTGTGTTCCTACCAATGCACCTATAGGGGGCTCTAGAGTTCCTAACAGAGAGCATCTAACACGTCATACATCGGTAATGCATTGTCGTGGGCGAAAAATGTCCGTAAATTGCAGACAATTTTTTATGACTGCAGACAAAAACAGTCTGAAAGTTGTGGACAATTTTTGATTATTAGTACAGACAAAGAGTGTCCGAAAGTTGCAGACTAATTTTTTTATTAGTGCAGACAAAAACTGTCTGCAAGACGTTTTTCTGCGTCCACGACTATGTCGCCGTGTCACGGGGTTTCTGCCACTGGGACAAGAAAGATATTTTAAAATAACATTCGTCAAATAGTGTATTTTTAAATTGTTTTTAAATTTTTTGAATATTTTTCTCAGATAAATTAAACACAAAAAATTAAAAGAATAAGCTATAACTTGCAAAAGTAAATGCTAAGAATTGGGCGAGTATTTAAATTCAGATTACAGTCTACACCATAGATTAATTCAAATATTTTAAAATGGTACCCCTTTCGTAAATTTATAAAATAATTTGTGAAAAATCAAGTAAGTTTGTGAAAATTGATTACGCTTCCCCAAACAATTAACCAAAATTCACAAAGCAGTTTATTTAATTTTAAAATACATTTAAAGGCATCAAAACATAGCATTGGAAAGGGTTGCCAGAAGCTAAAGTTTAAAGAGGGCCACTGGATATTGTGCGCTGCCAAATAAGTCAAGAGTCAGGTCTAAGACCTTTTTTAATATATTTAATAAAATTTTGCTTTATAAAAAATAATGATCCTTTCACAAAATTTTTTACACATTTTTGAAAAGCAGTTTAAAACATTGCCTGTACTAGTTTCTACCAAATATTATTATATAGAGTAAATGCTAAGCTAAACGGCTTTACAATGTTTTTTTTCCCGATAAATATATATTTTTTAAACTGTTCTAATAAATTACTGTTCCTGCTATCTTGTGTTTTGAACACTTTCAAGTTTCATTGTTTTAATTTATTGTGATATGTAAGTTTCTAGAATTTGTCCGTTTAAGAAATGTGCGTTTTTGGGAGAAGACTATATTTTGAAAAATACTGTTTGGTAGAAAAATTAAAACGATAATAATAAAACAGAAAATTTATTTATTTTTTGTTAAAAACATACAGAATCAAATTTAAAACATTACTGTCATTACTACCATTATATTATAGGCCCATACAAGCACTAGAAAAATATGTTCGTAGAAATTAGTTTAATTTACAGTCGAACTCGAAACAGTGAATCGCAGTGTAGAAATAGTATATGGCAAAAGTAAGTTTTAACAATAAGTGCACTCTGAATTTAAAATGAAAACATTTTAAAATGTAACAAACATTTTATTCATGAACTTACCTTGATAATTAAAATGTTACCTAATTGCAAGACCACGTTCTGCTTATCACGCGAGGCGGCATCCATCTTTAATTTTCTCCTTGATCTTGTAAACAAACAGCGTTCGTTGCCATATCTGTTTTTCAAAATACTGCAATCTGCTAAACAAAAAATAGATATATTCTTTCAAGTTGAGATTGAGTAGATTTTACTTCGTAAGTAAATTAAATAGAAGATAGCTTGATAAACCAATTAATATTTGTATGAGGATATATTAAAAAATGTTTAACCAATATTAATAAAAAATCATATTACTTTCTTCTATATGTAATATAGAGAAAGTATTGGATTCGCGAAAATTTTCGACTTCCGTTTTTTGATGGATTTACACGTTTTGGGATTTCCAGAACACGAATTAATAGTTTTTAGAAAATGTCTGTCTGTCTGTATCATTTTTTTGTGGACGCTGTATCTCACGAACCAATGAATGAAATTTAACCAAACTTGGTATTTAGTTGCACCCTGACATGAACTGGCGCTGATTAGATTTGGGGATCAATAGCTCAACAGGTGGCGCTGTGATCGCATTTTATGCAAACTTTTAACATGGCAGTATAGGACAAAATTTCGTATAAATGTGCATTATGAGAGCTATTTTAAACTTGTGATTGTAAAATTAATATGAATTATTGATAATAGTAGTAGTCAACTAGGAAAATAATTTTGTGCAGGTGGGGGCATTGGTCCCCCCCTGGGGGGGAAGTACCCCCCGGGGGAGTAAGTTTTCAAGATTGGTATCTTTCGAAAGGTCTTGTTGATAATAGTAGTAGTTAACTAAGAAAAAAATTTTGTGCATGTGGGGACATCGGTTCGCACCCCCCTGGAGGGGGGGAGTACCCCCCAGGGGGGTAGAGTTTCAAGATGGGTGTCGTTCGAAAGGTCTCGTCAATACCTTTAAAACGAATGGTTGAACCATAAATCTGTGATAATTTAAAACAAAGTTATCGATTTTTTTTTACTTTTAACAAATAAAAAAAAAAAAAAAAAAACTTCGAAAAAAAATCGTATATGTACATAAATTTTTTTAAAACGAAATATAATCAAACTTGGTATTTAGTTGGTCCCCGACATAAACTGGTGCTGATTGCATTTGGGGATCAATAGCTCAACAGGTGGCGCTGTGATCGCATTTTTTCCAAATTTTTTAACATGGCAGTAGGACAAAATTTCGTATAAATTAAAAGATGAGAGTTATTACTTTCTTCTATACGTAATATAGAGAAAGTATTGGTTTCGCGAAAATTTTCGACCTCCGTTCTTGAATGAAATTTAAGCAAACTTCGTATTTAGTTGCACCCTGACATGAACTGGTGCTGATTAGATTTGGGGATCAATAGCTCAACAGGTGGCGCTGTGATCGCATTTTATGAAAATTTTTAACATGTCAGCATAGGACAAAATTTCGTATAAATGGGCATAATGAGAGTTATTTTAAACTTGTGATTGTAAAATTTGTATGAATTATTGATAATAGTAGTAGGTAACTAGGAAAAAAAATTTGTGCATGTGGGCATCGGTTCCCCCCACTGGGGGGAAGTACCTCCCGGGGGGGCAAAGTTTCAAGATGGGTGTCTTTCGAAAGGTCTCGTCAATACCTTTAAAACGAATGGTTGAACCATAAATCTGTGATAATTTAAAACAAAGTTATCGATTTTTCTTACTTTTAACAAAAAAAAACTTAGAAAAAAAATCGTATATATGTATATATATATATTTAACGAAATTTAACCAAACTTGGTATTTAGTTGGTCCCCGACATAAACTGGTGCTGATTACATTTGGGGATCAAAAGCTCAACAGGTGGCGCTGTGATTGCATTTTATGCAAATTTTTAACATGGCAGCATAGGACAAAATTTCGTATAAATGTACATAATGAGAGTTATTTTTAACTTGTGATTGTAAAATTAATATGAGTTATTGATAATAGTAATAGTTAACTAGGAAAAAATTTCTGTGCATGTGGGGTCATCGCTACCCCCTTGGGAGAGAAGTACCCCCTCCCCCCCCGGGGGGGTAAATTTTGAAGATGGGTATCTTCCGAAAGATCTCGTCAATACCTTTAAAATGAATGGTTGAACTATAAATCTGTGATAATTTAAAACAAAGTTATCGATTTTTTTTACTTTTAACGAAAAAAAACTTAGAAAAAAAATCGTTTTTTTTTTTTTTTTTTTTTTTTTTACCACGAAATTTAACCAAACTTGTTATTTAGTTGGCCCCTGACATAAACTGGTGCTGATTACATTTGGGGATCAATCGCTCAACAGGTGGCGTTGTGATCGCATTTTATGCAAATTTTTAACATGGCAGCATTGGACAAAATTCCGTATAAATGGGCATAAAGAGAGTTATTTTACACTTGTGATTGTAAAATTAATATGAATTATTGATAATAGTAGTAGTTAACTAGGAAAAAAATTTTGTGCATGTGGGGGCATCGGTTCCCCCCCCCTGGGGGGAAGTCCCCCCCCGGGGAAGTAAATTTTCAAGATGGGTATCTTTCGAAAGGTCTCGTTGATAATAGTAATAGTTAACTGGGAAAAAAATTTTGTGCATGTGGGGGCATCGGTTCCCCCCCCCACCGGGGGGGAAGTACCTCCGGGGGGGCAAAGTTTCAAGATGGGTATCTTTCGAAAGGTCTCGTCAATATCTTTAAAACGAATGGTTGAACCATAAATCTGTGATAATTTAAAACAAAGTTATCGATTTTTTTTACTTTTAACAAAAAAAAAAACTTAGAAAAAAATCGCAATTTTTTTTTTTTTTTTTTTTTGAACGAAATTTAACCAAACTTGGTATTTAGTTGGTCCCCGACATAAACTGGTGCTGATTATGTTTGGAGATCAATAGCTCAACAGGTGGCACTGTGAAAGCATTTAATCTAAATTTTTAACATGGCAGCATAGGACAAAAATTCGTATAAATGTGCATAATAAGAGTTGTTTTAAACTTGTGATTGTAAAATTAATATGAATTATTGATAATAGTAGTATGTAACTAGGAAAAAAATTTTCTGCATGGGGGGGCAATACCCCCCCCCAGGGGGGGGGTAAATTTTCACAATGGGTATCTTTCGAAAGATCAGGTTGATAATAGTAGTAGTTAACTAGGAAAAAAATTTTGTGCATGTGGGGGCATCGGTTCCCCCCCCCCACCGGAGGGGGAAGTTCCCACCCAGGGGGGCAAAGTTTCAAGATGGGTATCTTTCGAAAGGTCTCGTCAATACCTTTAAAACGAATGGTTGAACCATAAATCTGTGATAATTTAAACCAAAGTTATCGATTTTTTTTACTTTTAACAAAACAAAACTTAGAAAAAAAATCGCAATTTTTTTTTTTTTTTTTTTTTTTTTTTTAACGAAATTTAACCAAACTTGGTATTTAGTTTGTCCCCGACATTAACTGGTGCTGATTATGTTTGGGGATCAATAGCTCAACAGGTGGCGCTGTGATAGCATTTATCTAAATTTTTAACATGGCAGCATAGGACAAAAATTCGTATAAATGTGCATAATAAGAGTTGTTTTAAACTTGTGATTGTAAAATTAATATGAATTATTGATAATAGTAGTATGTAACTAGGAAAAAAATTTTCTGCATGGGGGGCATCGGTCCCCCCCCCTTGGGGGGAAGTACCCCCCGGGGGGGGATAAATTTTCAAGATGGGTATCTTTCGAAAGGTCTCGTCAATACCTTTAAAACGAATGGTTGAACTATAAATCTGTGATAATTTAAAACAAAGTTATCGATTTTTTTTACTTTTAACAACAACAAAAAAAAAAAAACTTAGAAAAAAAATCGTACTTTTTTTTTTCTTCTTAATATTGTTACTGATTGAATATGTATAGGTAAATATAGAAGAAAGTCTTGTGGTGGCCACAACATACTAGTTTAATTCTGTTTTATAATAAAATGTCAATAAAATAAAATGGAATATTTTAAAATTTCGATCAAAACTTCGCATTTTATTCGAATATTGCAGTTTTGTTAACGTTATACCTGACACAGGGTAAAATTGTGTTTAAAAATACATAAAGAGGCTTAGTTACTGAAAAATCTTAATGAAACTTCTTGTTTTATTTGTTATCGTGGAAAGAAGCCGAAATATAAATTTTGTGTTACTGAACCTGATTTCCCATTCCCCCCCAAAAGGGGGGGGGGGCTGAGGAGCATGAAAAATTTTTTTTTTTTTTTTTTTTTTTTTTTTTTTTTTTTTTTCTTGGAGGAATACTTTATTGCGTTTAAAACAATGCGTAGCACGTGATTCTGCATGCTTTGAAACGGGAGATACAGATTTTTAAACATTTTAAACTTTTTTTTTTTCGGAACTTGGAAAAAGAAATGAACAAAATTTGCAGCTATCATTTTTTCTACTGATACCAATTGGGATCAATAGCCTACCGATCGAATTTCTACTGATGTATGTAAAGATCTATTGATATCGATTGAGGATATAATCAATAGGTTACAGACGTCAATAGCTTCTACTGATAGCGGTAGGGAAATCCATAGAAATCTATTGATATCAATAGCCTACTGATCATATTTCTAATGATGTCAGTAAAGGTCTATTGATATCAGTTGAAGATATAATCAATAGGTTACAGATATCAATAGCTTCTATTGATAGCGATAGGGATATCCATAGAAATCAATTCGTACCAATAGAACTCTATTGATGTCAATAAGTTTTTGTATTGTTCTCTATGGACCATTTTTAGTAGGGTTCACACCATCAATGGAGTTAAAAATTGGTTCGCTGCAAATAAAGTGCAGGTTTTAGCAAAGTCGGCTAAAAGCCCTGATCTTAACAACGGGGAAAACATTTGGCCAATGCTTGTTCGTCGAGTATATGCTGTTGGGAAAAGTTGGAATACCTTCCTGAGCTTCGAAAAGCTTTGAATAGCTCATAGGCTAATTTTTGCCAAACAGAAATCCAATCTTTGTATGATTCACTACCAAATATAGTATTTGAAGTCATAAGAGATATTGGGAGGAGTATTCCTTACGAATATCGCTTATATCTTATATTATGTATTACTGTCCTTCTACTTTTTTTACAAAGTTTAAAAACGTAGAAACTTTTTTCGTTGTCCTTACTAATTTATTTTTTAACATCATGATAACAATACTGATATATTTTTTTTTTTTTTTGTTAAATGAGCTGCAAAATGTTACAAGTAAAAATAATTTCATTAAAAATAAAATATTCCTTTCTTTTCTAAAAATATCTAGTGCCCTTCTACTTTTTTACACAGTGTATATAATGCACAAAACTATCCGGAAATGCATGAAACAATTCATATTTCACACATTTCTTAGGCATTATATAGAATGCCAAATGAGGAACTGGCAAAGTATGAAATACACCTCCCAATTCGTTTCGAATATCACGTGGCAAGGCACCTGGATTTTCACGCGCTTCTCAGACGCAGAATTTGTCAGTTGCTCTTTGCGGTTTGTTCGAGAGTGTCAAAATACGCAATATTACTTCTTTTTGTTCAAGAAATAAACTAGTATTTTACTATGCTGCATCAAAATGGAGGAGCAAGCTTTAGTGTTGGAGAAGGACTCATGGTCTATAGACATGAAACAACGATTCGACGATGAATCCAAAAATTAAGTTAATGTTGCAAAAAAAAAAAAAAAAAAAAAATTCTTAATCGAATCTACTTGCAAGAAGTTAATAAATGATGCATAAAAAGCTAAAATGACTACTAAAAAGGAACCCAGGGACTATTGGTTGCTGAATCGCTAAGTTGTGTTGACTGAGGGAAACAAATGTAAACTCATTTAGTCTGTTAAACAAGGAGTAAGTACTATACAGTATTACGTCACGGACTCATTTCACGTACTTCATGAAGCTCATTTGGCTACTGATTGACTTAGCTTCAGCCAGATAGATAATACAAATTTATTATGATGATCCAAGAACATCTTACAAAATTTGTGATTCTCAAGTCTTTAACGGCAAAAAGAACTGAAGAAGTAGCCTACAGTTAAGTGGACATATTCTCGTTGGTTGGAGCGCGATTTATATTGCAGTCTAAGAAAGAATTTGCCAATAATGTGGTAACCGGTAAGGAATTTGCCAATAATGTGGTGACCGGTAAGGAATTTGCCAGTAAGTGATAACCGGTTTGAAAGAGTTTACGCCAGAACTGACGATCGTCTATGGGAATTTTGTCCATTCACAAAGACAGAGTAGCGTCGAAAGAGCTAATCAAGGTATCGAAAATATGCTCTGTACTTGGATGCAGGACAACAAATATGACCGCTGGAGTTAAGAACTGCGTTTCGTTCAATTTATGAAAAAATAGAGCTTACCATTATGTGATTAAAAGAACACAATACGAAGCTCATTTTGGCTGCAAACCTAAAGTAGGGCTTACAACGTTTTCTCTACCTGAAGATGCATTAAAAGACATAAAAACAGAGAAGCATCTAGAAAATATGTCCAAACAATGGTAAAAAGTAAAACTAATCAGATTATGCAAGAAAAATAGAGTGTTTCAAAAAACATGGATGAGATTATAGTCGATAGTAGATTACACCGACATGATGAACACATGCTTACCAAAGTGATTTCCGTTTATAATACCTATTGTGTGTGTGTTTAAAGGATACAAGTGATGCCCTTGCATCCGAAAGGTGTCGCCAAAAAATGCATACTTCTGTGGCCATGATAGTAATGATGATAAAATAGATATTTTGTGCACCCTTTGTTTCAAAACCGGAAATGCTATTGAAGGTAAAACAAATTCTAAATTCAATCTGGAAATACAATCAAAAAAAAAAAAAAAAAAATGGAAATGAATTCGAAAAAAAAAAAAAAAATCCACTGTTTTTTTAGGGAATTACTCTGCTAGATCCTATCCTTCCCGTCGACAAGGCACGAGGTAAATCGCGTAATACATTGGCGTTGTAATGAGTGTGACAGAGGATGGAGATTCTACTGACTTGGAACTTCTGAAGGAATTTAAAAAAAAGTATATTCGAGAACACAAATCATTTTATGTTCTATGAACTTGCTTAGAATTGAAAATATTCCTGAACACGAAATTCCTCTCCGGTCAGTTGCAATTGCGCAGTCCAGTGGAAGCGGCGAAGGATTCGTCGAATGTGTTTGTAAAACTAAATGCCAAAATAGGAAATGTCTTTGCGTGAAAAATATAATGAAATGTAATTTAAAATGTCATTCAAGCCTACCATGTTGCAACATAAGTTAATTTTAATTTCTTATTTTTTATATGCAATTTTTTTCCCTTAATAAGAAAGGCATAAATTTTGCTTTGTACAACTTTCACTTAATGAAATGTAATTTAAAATGTCATTCAAACCTACCATGTTGCAACAAGTAAGTTAATTTTAATTTCTTATTTTTTATTTGCAATTTTTTTTCCCTTAATAAGAAAGGCATAAATTTTTCTTTGTACAACTTTCACTTTTGCTTACGTAATTTCATCACACACACACACACACACACACACACACACACACACATATATATATATATATATATATATATATATATATATTAATGGCACTTTCATTTTTTTTAGAATAACATTACAGTTGTATTTTTTAGGAATGCACTTTATTTTCATAATAGCCTTATCAGTTCTTTTTTCATACTTTGCCTAAATAGCATTTGTTATTCTGTAGTATGCACACTCACAGGTATTATATAAAATGCTTAGGGAATGTATGTAATAATTCACATATTTCGAACTTTGCCTTAAATTGTCCGGCATTGTATGCAATGGCTAGGCAATGTGTAGAATGTCAGGGTTTCATACTTTGCTGGGAACTTATATAAGTGCACAAAGTTTGCAATGCCTGTCTTATAACCGAAAACAGTTGGGCGTAAAATGTCCATTTTTTTTTTTTGTCACGTTTTAATTTTCAATTTTTGAGGTGTTACAGAATGATAAAATTGGGAAGTCATAATATGATATGACATCCCTTTCCAGAGATTCCACCAAAGCTTTAAAATGAATTCCATTAAAATTTTAGATTCCCGTTTTAAATGAAACATTGTGCAATTATATGTCTATTTTAGTTTTCCAAAAAACGATATTCATGCTCTGCGCAATATATAATGCTAATTTCGTGACTTTTACAATAGTTCAAATAATACTATTATTATTTTGTTTCGGGAATATTAGAAAAATATATTTATTTATTTATTTATGTTTTCTATAGAACCTGCTTGTTTGTTTTGGAACAACTTATCATGCACAAAATAATAACAAATAACAATAATGTCAATGTTTATGTTCTAATATTTAAAATGAAATCATGTGGCGTTCGCATCAAATGCAATTTGTTAAATTTTGTAGTCACATCAGGAGAATTTTAGATTCCTTAAAGGATCTACAAGTAGAATTATAGATAAACATTTAAAATCTTTAACAGTAGTACTTCAGTGTGGGTTTTGGAATCTTTTGACACAAGAACTTTAAATTGATATACAGTATGAATTAAAATAATTTATAAGAATTTCAAAATTTACAATACACGGCGTTTTCCTTTATTTATTTATTTATTTTAAATCTCTCTACTGCAACATCTGCAGAAATGTGTTCGAATTGTTTTTCTATGATTATATCTATTCAAACTTATACTTACAGTTAATTCAAATAGGAAATAGGTTAACTTTGAAAACGTATATCATTGTCAAGGAATTTAAAAATGTATATTGAAATGACAGCTCAAATAGAGAAACGGTGTCAAAGACAAAAAAAAAAAAAAAGTATATATATATATAATGTTAAGTTATATTTTTTTTTTCGACTTTGATTTTATAAACCATTATGTATCAGACATTTTTGTACAATCGTTGAACTCATAATATATGTTATAGTCTTACAGAAATATTCTTCTAAAAATATGCAAATCAGTACTATAAGTACATTTCGCTAGTTATTTCTTCAACTTATTAAAATAGGCTAAAATATTTCCTCTCATAGTACGTAATGATTAGTTTTATAAGAGTTATTAAAATATACTTTAAAATAATTCCACTTACAGAATTAATGTATCAGAATTCATCTGTGGATCTCTAAAATAACTGTAGTAAACACTTTTTCATACATATTGAGATAATTAAAAAAAAAAAAAAAAAAAAAAAAAAAACGTCATATTCAATTATTAAAATTATGTTTATAATTTATATATAAAACTAATGTCTTTGCCATGAACACATGGCATTTTCATGAAAAATCGTTGCTTAAATCGTTTTTTAACTTAAAGATGTCGTGTACTCATGATGGAAAGGTTTGTTTTGTATACAAATTGTATATATAATTTTAATAAATGAATATGATATGATTTAAAGTATATTTTAAATACTTTTAGTGACTTTTAATAGTTTAAAACAGCTCTGCCATTTATTTTATTTTCAATAGAAAAATGCGCTATAGTTAGGCTGACCAGATCAAAGTACCTTTATAATTGAGAAGCGTTAAAAACTTCTACAACTGTCCAATTGTGGATGTTTTTTTTTTCATACCTAATAAATAAGGACTGAAAATAAAATATTACTGATTAATAACTTACTTTCCACATTTTTTTAAAACTTAGAAAAGTTCCTTCAAAGTAAAGGAAAACCCCATTTGTCACCAGAAAATGGGGACGTTTGGTCAGTATTGCTTTAGTGAATCTAAATACAAAATAAATAAAATCAAAGCATTTAAAGGATATTTAGAGAAATAGAGAGATTTCGGAAAACGTTTAAAAGTATTTTTGTTAAAATTTTGTCCAAATAGTTGTCCAATATTACAATTCGAACGAACGTTACATACGAAAGTAAAGTAAGAAAAAAAATTGCATTGCACTATTTTGCAATAATCTGTTTAAATGTTGGAATGTTTCTCCAATATTACAATTCGGACAAATGTTACTTACGAAATTAACGTAAGAAAATAATTTACATTGCATTATTTTGCAATAATCTGTTCAAGGGTATATTTATAATCTGTAGTAAACGCACAAAACCAAAATTAAGCATAATATATTTATTCACGTGCAAATAGATGAAACGAGCAAATATTATTTAAAGATTCGATACGAAAGGATTTAGAAATTCAGCCAAGAAGCCCAAGAATTAGATTTTGTTGTGACTTCTTTAAGTGTCACATTTGAAAATTTTAAAACAGTCCTAATATCCAAAATAAACATACAATTACAAGGATAGTGTTAAGTATTTTTAGATTCCTTTTATAAAACTGTTAAATGTTTGGTCAATATTATCTTTAGAAAGAACAATATCGAAGCTGAGATATTGATTTTCAGTAATAATATGTTTTGTAGAAAAAACAGACAAAATTGTCCTTTTTCATGCTGTAATTGGATGCACGTTTTATCCTTTTTGGCGCATTTTTTATCACAATGCATTAAATGGATTTGTATTTTAATAAAATCTTTTTGTAAAAAAATAGAACCGACTCCAAAAAGAAACTACTATTCAAACAACTCAAAAAAAAAAAAAAAAAAAAAAAAAAATGGTATGAAATGAAATTGTAAATTGCGCCTAAAAGTATAAAATAATTTCCTTCGCCAAACAACCTATAACATTACAATTGATCATAACTTTTGAAGTCGGCGCAAAATTAAAAAAAAATGTAATTAGTTTTTAAAGGTTTGTTTTTAGATCAGTAGCAACAAATGCTGTTGTCTCGAATAATTTTCATGTTTCCTTTATTTTTTAATCACTGTATGCATTGGTCCATTAATATCATCTACATAGAGCAGTGAACATTCTTCACAATGCGATATTTATGTTTCTACGAAGTTAGAGTTTCCTTTGCAAATTTGGTATAACTTATCACTATCATCCTATGTAGTTTTTGGATTTGGCGATCAAAACGTAATGCAGAAATATACACGCAAGATGTATATTTTCATAATATATATTGTACGAAGTATTGCTTCATATATTTGATTACTCTCTTAATATATCTTATTAAAATAATCATGATATCCCACAGAAATTAAATACGTCTGCCAGATGATTTTGCGATTTTCCTTTCACTAAGGACGTCAGAAACCAGCATCTTCGCCAGCTTTTGCTGCTTATGAAATCTTATTGATTTTCTTGAATCAAAGTAGTTTTCGGCTGCGTTTTGCAGGTGACAATGTATTTTGAATAGGAATTGATTTTTGTATTGAATAAAGGTATCAATTTTTATTTAATTTTGTGCCGACTTCAAAAGTTATGATTAATTGTAGTGTTATAGGTTGTCTGGCGAAGGAAATTATTTTATTCTTTTATGCGCAATTTACAATTCCATTTCATGCCACTTTTTTTTTTTTAGTTGTTTGAATAGTAGTTGCTTTTTGGAGTCGGTTCTATTTTTTACAAAAATATTTTATTTATCTCCTTTCAGTGAAAACTTATTCATATAGCAGAACATCAGAAGACGTTCGACGGCAGTTTCACAAATCCCAACTTCCAAGAAAAGTGACATAACTCAAAAAGTGGTTTATGGCACTGAAAAACACATGAAATGCACCCAATGTGAACAAAAAAAAATACAACTCCATCTAGAAAGTTATCCACGCGAGAGACAGTTGTGCCAGTTTTTTTCTAGTCAAGTTATTTTTAAGTTGATTTTTCTCAAATGCTGCATTTTTAAGTTGTGTCACTTTTCTTGCCTTTATCGGATGTGAGCAAAAAACTATCTATTGAATGAGCATACGTTAAATTAAAAAGTCTTTAGACATGTAAAGAACGGATACGCTGTATACGTAATCAAAAATTCTGTTAGGCACATATATTGAACATTACAGGGATTACGGTGTCACCAGCTGCGCTGGAAATTGCGCAGCGTAAATTTCAATCAAAGAGCAAAATATGCATTGCAGCTGGCGGACAGAAGTTTCAAAATCGATACTTACATACTGCTTTTACCAGTGCAGTTGCATGCGTTTAGCAGTTAGAGTGAGAACAGACTTTTGTGAGTATCCTGTAATTTGTTTATATCTTAATGAAATCATAATGAAACCTATTTCAGGCCAAGATCATTACGATAACAAAAAAAGTATTAAAATTAAATAATCTCTTACGAAGGTATAAGATAACAAATTTCCGCAACTGCAACAATGAGAAACATGGTTTGTATTGAGAATCACTTCCGTTATGAAGTCGGTTTAAAACTTCTATGCGTTAATCGATGTGACCGCTTACAATAACCATACTTTGAATTTTACATAGCATAAATGACACTCGCTACGCTACAACATATGTAATGTCGCTCAAGGGAGCACAAAATAGGAAATTGTGAACAAACAAATGCACGTTTTAAGCTTTCTGTTTTTAGAATTAATGTCTAAACTGCCTTTTCGTACTAAATCAATGATGCTCTGCAATTTTATAATTCACTTCTTCCTCTGTCTCGAACCATTTCAGAGATAGGAACGCTAACTCCGCTGTTTTCCACCAGGTGGCGCTGTAGGCGGTTGAATCGCCTAGCACATGTCCACTTTACTATACCTACATACCACTTTTATGACTATAGCTGCAGCTTTTCAGCAGTTAAAAGAGTCCCGACTGACTTTTTTGGGCACCCTGTATTTTCTTTTGATCGTAAAAATATTACAATGGGACCTGTTTCACACCAAGACATTTACAATAAAACAAAAAATATCAAAATCAGATCATCCGTTCAGAAGTTATGAGCTAACAAACAAAGTAAAAAAAAAAAACAAAGAAACATACGCTTTGAATTGAAAACTTCCTCCTTTTTGAAGTCGGCCAATTAGAGCATTTCTAGCGAAGTTATAAGCTTACAAACACCAACAACAACACATAGCTCGAATTAAGAACACCCTCCTTTCTGAAGTTGGTTGAAAACGACCTTGCACTAATCGATGTGACCGCTTACAGTAACAGTACTTTGAACCACAGAGTATACGTGTCATCCGCTACGCTGGAAAGTGTGTAACGTAGTTTAAGTGTGCCCAGTGTAGGAAATTGCGAACAAACAACCGCTCATTTTAAGCGTTCTATTTTTAGCAAAAATGTCTAAAAACTGTCCTTTCGTAGTAAATCGATGATGCTCTACAATTTCGTAATTAACTTTTTTCCCATCTTGAACCGCTTTTGAGATAGGAGCGCTAATTCCGCTCTTTTTCAACAGATGACGTTTTATTTTCTTGAGATTGTAAAGATATTACAATGAGACCTACTTCAGACCAAGATCTTTACATCAAAACAAAAATTATGAAGTAACCGTATTTTGAACTATATAGCGTATGTCTCACCAGCTACGCTACAACGTGTGCAATGTAGCTCTATTGTGCATAGTGTAAGAAATTGCGAACAAACAAATGCACGTTTTTAGCATTGTACTTTTAGCATCAATGTCTAAACTATCTTCTCGTACTAAATCGATGATGCTCTGCAATTTTATAATTCCCTTTTTCCCCCTGTCTTGAACCGTTTCCGAAATAGGAACGCTAGCATGAATGTCTAAACTATCTTTTTGTCCTAAATCGATGCTACTCTTCAACTTTGTAATTCACTTTTTTCTCTAGAACCATTTTCGAGGTAGGAACACTAACTCCGCTATTTTCCACCAGGTGTGGCTGCAAGCGGTTTAACGTTGTACTGCATGGTCACTTTGCTATACTTATATACCATTTTTATCACTATAGCTGCAGCCGTTTAGCAGTTATAAGAGTTGGGACTGATTTTTTTGGGCACCCTGTATTTTCTTTAGATCGTAAAGATATTACAACGGGACCTACTTCAGACCAAGACCTTTTCAACAAAACAAAATGTATCAAAATCGGAGCATCCGTTCAGAAGTTATGAGCTAACAAACAAAAAAGAAAAAGACATACGGTTTGAATTGAGAACTTTCCTTCTATTTTGAAGTCGGTTAAAACCGCAAATGAAAGTTAAGAATTGAAATTCTGGCAGGATGTTACATTGACATTTTGCAGAAAATTTCTCAATGTTTTAGTCCCGGAACACATTTTAAATAATGCCTCTATATACACTCATGTCCATAATTTAAGGATAATTCAGATTCACACTGAAATCGAACTTTAATGCAAAAATTTCACCTGTAGAAATACCACACACATCTTCAAGAATAATATGCAAATTATAGGAAGCCATCAGATGACGCCGATAAGATGTTACAATGACGTACAAGTGTAAGAAGGGGGTAGATAAGGAATGGGAGCAAAGAAGGAAAATTGTTCACAAGCGTTCTGTGTGCCGCTCAGTGCCACAACCGAATGGTTATGACACAGAGGACGCATGCAGATAATTTTTTACGTGGTAGAATTATCGGCTGACTAGAATGTGGGCGTACTCAGATAGAAGTGTCGGGGGAACTTAGAATCGCCCAAAGTGTCATCTCTAGGCTTTGGCAACGATTCCAAAATGATGGAAATGCCAGTCGACGTTACAGTAATGGTCGGCCCCGAGTTACAATGCCGAATGACCACCGGTATTTGGCAGTAACTGCCAAAGTAAGCAGATAAACCACAGCATCAGACCTGTCTCGTCAGCTGTCTGCAGCCACGATTGCCACAGTTTCTAGACAAATCGCGTATAGACGTTTGGGAGATAATGGTCTATATCCTCGCAGGCCTGTTAGATGTGTTCCACTCACGGCAATGCACTGTGCCAGCGGTTAACTTGGAGTAGAGAACATGTAATGTGGACAGCGGCACAGTGAGCTTGTGTGATGTTTTCCGACGAGTCCAGGTTTAGCTTGCCGTGTGATTCACGCCAGACTTTCATATGTAGAACGTCAGGTAGCCGTTACCACCAAAACAACATCATTGAACGCGTTACTGTGGGGCAGGAGTGCTCGTTTGGTGGCGGGGGGGTCATATTGGGCACCAGAACAGATCTGCATGTTGAAATCGGAAGAATGGTAGGACAGATTTATCGGGACATCATTCGGGAGCAACATGTACATTTGTTTAGGGGTGCCATGAGCCCAGAATTTGTGTTTATGGATGGCAATGCGTGTCATCACCGTGCAAACGTTGTAAACGGATGCCTACAATCTGAAGCTATCACCCGCATGGAATGGCCAGCATTCTCACCTGACTAGAATCCGATAGAGCATGTGTAGGGCATGCTTTTACGACGAGTTGTAGTCCGTCAACCACCTCATACATGTGTACCGGAACTTCGGAAAGCATTGCTTACTGAGTAGAGTAACCTTCCCCAACATCAGATCAATAATTTAATACTCAACATTCCTAGGCGTTGTAAGGACAGTATTTCATCATCTGAGAGACATACTATGTATTAACCCTCATACCAACCATGTAATGTTAAGTTTTTGTAAGGGAGATATTTTTTGTAATTGCTTCAGGGAGCAAAAATCGTAGTTTTTATGAATGGTATCCTACATAAACCACCTTTTTTTGTTCTTGATCTTTTGTTTAATAAATGGACTTTACGAATAAATCATGTTTGATTTGCTTTTGAACCTTTATTTGCCTCAACTAGCATTATCCTTAATTTATGGACATGAGTGTATATACAGCTCAAACTGAATATGCGTACAATCTTCGGACTGCAATTTTGGATTTTAAACGACATGAGATTGCAGCTTGTACATATGTATCCCGAAATTGATGCTACAAAATCTGCAACATATGCTCATTAAAACTAAGATCAAAATTCCTACTAATTTTGATATAAATTGTATTAGGTACCATAAATAAAATTACCTTTTATTAACTGAATGCTTTATTTTCTCTCTAGAGTCTTTAGAACGCAAAAGCTACTAAATGTTGTAGTAAATGTTGAAGTTCTATAGTTTAGTTAAGAATAAAAAAAAAAACCCTACTTATGCGTATATAAAGTCCTACGATTTGTTCGATATTATGTGTTTCAAAATAAAATATATCTTATTTTTTAAACCACTTTATGCTTCTTTTTTTTTACAATTTTTTATTTTTTGTGTGATTTTTTTTATTACTTTATTACATGGAACGTGAAAACACAAAATTATTTTTCATATTTCAAAATTATTTTTCATTATTCTATCTGATAAATTAAGAGATGTGATTTTTTTTCCTTAAAGAATCACTAACAAATATTAAAATTACAAGAATATACTTTTTATATTTTTATATTATTATTTGTCGTTCAATAATTCAGATAAATTAATAAAATATGGGATATTTTCCACTTTATTAGATTCCGTGTCTATACAATGTTATAAAATTGGAAATACGAGTAACTATTTTCTTACTGAATAGAATTTTGATTTTTTTCCACTTATCTTCATTACTTACTTCCTAAGTAATCTAATGGAACATCAATAAAACATTTTTACTTCAATATATTTTTTTGTGTTTATGTGTGTTTTGTAAAAGATACTTTCAAACGCAAGGGGACATTTATTTTAACCCCCTAAAGAATGTACGAATAGAATAAATAAACTAAGTGCATTTCTTGAAAAATGTTGTTACAATTTATGCTACGTTTAAATGAAATTAGAAAAAATATAAATATTTTGAGTAACGAGCATTTTTAAAAATATTGTTGTACTTCAGAAAATGTTTTTATCAAAGGTTTAATGAAATCCTAAGTTTAAATTAATAAAAATATTGTAATATTCTAAAAATACAAATGAAATAGGAATAAAAAATATAAGTAACTTAATAATGTATCAAATGTTAATTAATAAATAAATGTTAATTAATAATTAATTTATCACATTATTAATGCTAATTAATAATTAATTAATTACATTAATAATGTTAATTAATAATGTATCAAAAATATAAGTTACTTATATTTTTTTTTTCTCATTTTACTTCGTTAGGATTTTTTTTTTTTATACAAATATGTATTCATCCTCAAAAATAAAATAAAATAAAATAAATAAATAAATAAATATAAAGAAGCAAATGTTAAAAATAGTGTACTTAAATATATATATATATATATATATATCGATAAACAAATATGTTTTCCCAGAGTGCAGACAGATGACAGTGTTTGTTGACAGCTGTTTTGTGAATAGTTGTGTCATTTCAAAGATTTGTTAAAACCATTGAAATGTTGTGTCATTAACAAGAACGGTGTCGCGTGGATATGTGAGCAATTATTCATTTTTTAAAAGATGAATAATGTATCCACATTTGAAATTCTCAATCAAATCGTTGAAATTCACAGTTAAGAGAAATTGAGTGGACCATATGTAGCTAAATTGTGTCATTATTTTCAGTCGAGAAGAACGGATGATGAAAAATCACCAGGTAGCGAATGAAACTCCATAATCTTTAATGACAGACATAAACACAGTACTGTTTGATAAAGTGACTGAAAATGAACAACATTTAACTTTAAGTAGAATTGAGTCAGAGAAGATATGGTATCCTGCAATGTGTGCTTTGTGATGTGCTACGATATTCTATAACTTGTGCTCGATAGGAACTATGTTCCTTATCCGAGGAGAAGAAAACCACAAAACATCACGTTTCTTCAGCTTTACCATTCTGATGGCCAGCACTTCACTGATCACATTGTTACTTGAGACGAAATTCGTTCCATCATTTTGTTCCCACAACATAAAAAACCACGATAAGTTGTGCAAACACCCAGGATCACCAACGTGAAAGTTACGCCTTCTGCCGATACAGTTATGACAACTTTACTTTGAGATACTTGTGATAATGTCTTGTTTGCATATGAAGAGCGTAGTTATAGCGTTACTATCGATCTTAATAGTGAAACTTTAACAAAGTTACGTGAAGTCACCCGAAGCAAACGATTTGAGGGTGTGAGAGAATGCTTGTAAAATGAAAGTTTAAATATATCATTAGAATTCAATAAATAAATACTTTCTAACTATTCTTTTTTAAATTAGGATGTGTGTTCTCTGTAATAGGATTTGTATTCTTTAACATACATATTCCTGACATGCCGATTTTTTTTTTTTTTTTTTTTTTTTTTTTACTTTGTCGTACTTACATATGCGTAGCAAAAAACTTTCTTTTTGGGTCAAATTTTTGAAATTGTTCTTTTGATATATTTACACGTTTTGAGGTTCCCTAAATACTAAAAAAATATTTTTTTAGGAATTGGTAAGTGTGTGTGTCTTTGTGTATGTCTATGTATCTTTCTGCGTGTCTCTTTATCAGCATATCTCAAGAACAAATAGTAGCAGAAAGTCCAAACTCGGCATTCCGTGTGTACCATAAAATGATGCTACATTACATAATACAAATTCGGACACTGATTCTTTCGATTTAAAAATAAAGAATTATTAGAAATTTCATTAATTTTTTTTATTTTTATTTCATATCAAAATGAATAACTTTTGAAATTAAAAATAAAGAACCAAATGAAGCTTTTCGTGTTAAATTGAAGTCATACCCAATACTTGATTGAAATTCCTAAAATAAATATTTTGGCTACTTTTCCATTTCAATTTCAGTTAAATTTTTCTCAGCTATGGAATAGTTAAAATGAAATAAAAAACGCACATTTAGCGGCATTTTCTAAAATAAATAAATAAATAAATAAATAGAAATAGTAATTTTTTTTTCTACTTTTTATATATGACTTAAAAAAAAAAAAAAAAAAAAAAAAAATATATATATATATATATATATATTGAAAAAATATTGAATAAATAAAATATTGAAATACAAATTAATTTTAAATAACGAAAACTAATATGTATATATATATATATATATATATATATATATATATATATATATATATATATTTCATCAAAAAGCACTTCACAAGTCAGACATATATTAAAAAAAGCTTAAAGAATAAAGAGCAAGAAATTAGAAAGATTTTTTTTTACAAATAGTTAGTGTATTACAATGATTTAAATAATATTTTCGTTTTAAATAAATATTATTTGAAATTAATTTTAACAAATTTTGTATGGCATTGACTGTACAGAATTTTTTTATTTATTTACTTATTATAAATTCTCTTTCTTAATAAGAAAAGTTTAAAATAAATTACGGTAATGAAAAAAAGTTGTCGGTAAATGTGACCTCCTGGGAAATTGTACCTGTCGGCAAAGCGAGCTTGCAGTAAAACCGCAATTATCTAAAAAGTGAAAAACAGTCGGTAAAGTGAGCTACCGGAAATCCGTATATGTTGGGAAACTGTACTTGTTGGGAAAATGTATCTGTGGAGCAAGTGTACATGTCAAAAATTATACTAGTCGGGAAAGTGAGCTGTTGGTAAAACATACATGTCGAGAAATTGAGCTGTCGGGAGAGTCAGCTGTAAGGAAGTCTTACATGTCGGGAAAGTGAGCTATTAAGAAAATGTATTTGTCGAGAACGTGGCGTCGAAAAACTGATCGTCGGGGAATTGACTTGATACGGGCATGCTAGGTGTACTTAGCATGCACTCTAAAGAAATTTTGGAAATGCACCCCCATCCACTTGTTTGGGACTTTTCCATTTGTAACTCTTTTACAAATTAAAAAAAAAACTATTTTTAGGTTTATTGATTAGTTTTATGTGCGTAACTAATTTTCTAACAGGGTTTTGTGAAAATTTTTCTCTGTATTATTTGGTCGGAGATGGGGGGGGGGGGGGAGAGAGAAAGAATCTCACAAACTAGCCGATTCATTTCTAAATTATCTGAGGAAGGTGTTTTTTTTATTTTTTTATTTTTATTTTTTTATGTGTGTGTGAGCTATATTTGCTCAACACTTGCTATAAAAGAAGTTTTGAAATGTCCCTCCTTTTCTTGGTTAATTAGGTGTAACTAATACACACTGGAAAGGTCTTCTTTGAAACTTCCCGCCTTCCTTTTTTTGGGGGGGGGGTGGAAGTGGGGAGGTCAAAACAAACCTTTCCAAGCGTAACTGCGTTACGAATTGTCTCAAGAAGGCAATATTTTTGTGTAAGGGCTGGTTAATTTTATCCAACACACAATATAAAGGGATTTTGAGAGACTTTCTTTTTTCAGTCTTAAGGGCAGGGGAGGAGGGAAAAAAAATTCGGTCCGGTAAAAATCTGTTGCAGTTGGCGGGGTCTCAGACTTACAATGTTGGGGGCAGGAAATCTGCTACTGAATGCAGCGAGAACTCAAATCGAGGTCTTCTCAAGGGGTTTCTCAACCAGTTCTGTAACCTCGGAGATACGTTTTGAAATCCTTGATGACATTGTTTCCACTGCACATTTACGTGAACCAGATGCCATTATTGTACAAGACTGACTCCAATATCGACATATTTAACTGACTCCAATATCCACACTGCAATCTTCCAAGTGCGAGCTCGGTATTCTGCCGACTAGGCTACCACAGCTCACAAAATTTTAAAGAAAAACTGTCATTTATTGAATTTATCTAAATATATAAGTGTAATGTTTGAGAGAAGTTGTTCTGAGTGACTTTTATATAATATTAATATGATTTTCCTTTTTTTTTAATACTAGTGCTCGCTCCGCACACCAACCCCCGAAGGAAGCTTCGCCTCCTCCCCGACTCGCTTTACTTATTGACACATGAAAACTCTGCCCGCCTATTCGCTGCTTTGTTTCACTGAAAAAGAATATTAATAGTGTATATTACAAAACAAAAGCAGAAAATTATTATAGAAGTCCTCATATTCAATGACAAATTGAAATATATAATATTTACACACACACACACACACACACACACACACACACACACACGCACACATATATATATATATATATATATATATATATATATATATATATATATATATATATACACACACACACATATATATATATATATTTAATAGAAAGAAAAATTAAATATCTAAACCATTTTGCATTACAGCTTTAGTATATGACCATTATTTATTTCTTTTTTACAACCTTAAATCCGGACCACGGTACCCCAGTCGGTAGAGCGCCGAGCCCGTAATTGGAAGATTGTGGGTTCGGTTCTCGAGCGGACCAAAGACCGTCGTGTACACTAATGTTGGATGGTGCACGTAAAATATGTCGTGGCCACAATATCCTCCGTGTTCCCATCAAAATTATACCTCTGGGGACCACCGAAGATGGGGATCTATCCCCTTCGTGTAGGACCCAAACTGTGGTGGCATGTCTCCGGAACATACGTGGGAGTGCGTCTCAGGGCCTCGCCAATTATTCATAGTGCAGTAATGGTGCGACGTCAATCACAACCTGCCTAATTATCTACCTACCTACAACCATGGATCGTATTTTAATTTTCCCGTGTAAGAAGATTAATTTTTAAAAGTAGAGAAAAAAAGTTGATATTTATTTTCTTGTTTTTTACATCCATGGTTTCGGGGCGCGTTACCCTAGTCGGTAAAGCACTGAGCACGTTCCTGGAAGATTGCCGATTCGATACTTGAGCCGGCCAAAGACAGTCGTGTACAGTAATGGTGGCTGGGGCACATAAAATCTGTCGTGGTCGCAAAGTCCTCCATGTTACCATCAAGACTTTAGCTCTGGGGATCTCCAAACCTTCGTGAAGGTTCAAAATTGTGATGACATGTCTGTCGGAAAACTGATCGTCGGGGAATTGACTTGATACGGGCATGCTAGGTGTACTTAGCATGCACTCTAAAGAAATTTTGGAAATGCACCCCCATCCGGAGACATGTCAAAATTGTGATGACATGTCTCCGGAACATCTCTAGGTGTGCGTCGCAGACCGTCGCCAATTACCCATAGCGCAGTATTGGTGGGACGTTAAATCTAACCAACTTACCTACCTACGTACAACCCTTGGATCATATTTTAATTTTCTCCTGTAAAATGGCTTCATGACAGAAGAACAACGTCACTGGGAGAAAGTTTTTCAAAATGGCAAATAGAATACCTACTTAAACTTGTGTTTTTTAATTAATAACTTTTTTTAATTAAAGTGATAGAAATTTCTAAGCGGCTGAAATGTCTGCCTTGGAGTATTCGGAACACATTGATACCTCTCATGACGCGAAGGGTCGTGCCCTCCGTTAGAAGATGCTGTAGCAGACAAAAAAATTGATGTCAGTGGGAGTAACTTTTTTTTTTTTTTTTTTTTAAATATATAGAGATACAGGGTAAGTCAG
Source organism: Salticus scenicus (assembly GCA_963930645.1). Taxonomy (NCBI): domain Eukaryota; kingdom Metazoa; phylum Arthropoda; class Arachnida; order Araneae; family Salticidae; genus Salticus; species Salticus scenicus. Next base: position 204,672,304 of record OZ005650.1, on the reverse strand, counting down.
ATGAAACATGCTCAGACTCATCAAACAAACAAAGAAACATGAAAAAATTAAACACATTCGGTTATGCTAAACATTACATTTTGAGAAATATATTAAACAATTTATAATTTTTTATGGAAATTATCATTAAAATATTTCGCATTATATGAAGCAAGGGAAAAAAAAATGAATCTTAGAATTTCTTTCCAACTTTTTAAGTATTCAGTAAACGAAGTGAACAGTAAATAAAGAAATAAACGTTTTAAAATGTATGTATATATATGTATAAAATGTATTTAAAATGTATGTATTTGATAAATTACGATTTCGGTTATTTTCCATACGGAGGGCTACAGTCAGTCTGTTATCGTTAAAAACTCATTCATCTGATTGAAGGCTGAAATGTCGCCATATCTACATTGTTCCATAAAAAAATAAATAAATAAATAAACAATTAATTACAGAAATAAATGCTCAAATATAATATACTTTTTATCGACATTCCCTTTGAGATAACCCCAAACGATTTTCAATCGACGTCGCGTCCGTTAAACGCGGTGTAAATGTCTTTATGATAATAATCCATTGATGACTTTTTTAAACCAGTTATTTCTATATTACGTATCTCAAATATCTTACCAATATTACATTCTGGATTTTATTTGTAAGTAAAGAGATGTGCAACAGTTTACACTTTTGAAATTATCATGAAGGTGATCCTGAAATGTATGAAAGTAAATTTTTTTGTATACCTTATATTGTAAAATGTTTCCAAAACATTAATTTTCAAAAATTTTATTAGTATAACACTCTTAATAAAAGTTATATTCACAGCATATATCTCCCTTGATAAACTTCATAAACATTTTAGTTTATATTAAATTGGTTTTCAGTCAGTAAAAAAAAAAAAAAAAAAAAAAAAAAAATATATATATATATATATATATATATTATTTTGAATTATTATTCATATTTCATTAGTTTTCGTGAAACTACAATTTATTGTTGGCACATTCTAGGAAAGGGGGTGGGGGTGGGGGTTACGACTATTCTATTCTTCCGCGGAAATGCTTCAAATATTTTCAATTTAATTAATGGTATTCAATTTCTCAGAAAATAATATTATCCTAACAATTTACAAAATTAATATTCTGTACCCTGTAGGCTTTCTTATATTTTAACTTGTGAGAAGTAAAGTATTATAGCTTAGGAAATGTATTTCAGGCAATATGCAAACCTTATATAAAATACCCTATTAAATATTCCCATGGGAGTTTTGTATTCCCAATTATGTATTCTTTGGAAAACGTATTTATAGATAATAGGTTATCCAACTTTTCATTCTGATTTTAATGAATGAAAGAAATCATTCATAATTTCAATCATGCATTAAAATATTAATTTCAATTCTTGGTATTGTTATTCATCATAGTTTTAGTCCATTATATTCTAGCAATGATAATTTCTAATTAATATGCTTAGTTGTGTTATTTCTTTCATAATTTATTTTCCCCGTTTGTTATTATATGTGAAAAGCAAGTTATCTCATAAAATTAATGGAAATGATTACATTATATAAAAAGGGGAAAAGTTTACTATATCACATTTTTAAAACACAAGACCTTTTTCCCACAACATAAAATAATGTGACTCAGTACCGGTTTCGAAAGGATGTTGCTTTTCTTCTTCAGTGCAAAATGCATGGGCTACATTCTTGAAAGCAAAAGCAAGAACGAAAGGCAGGGAAACCACAAAGGGGAGAGGAAAACAATCATCCAAATATATAGCTACATGCAGAAAACAAACAGCGGGGAAAACATACATACATCCACACACACACGCGTAAATAAATAAATAAATAAATAGAAGGAGACAACAGAAACAAACACCAGAAAAAAAGAAAGGTATTTCAATTATTATTATTATAATTATTGAACTATTTTATTTTTTTATTTATCTAACAAAAATAAAGAAAATTGTTTAAAGGACTAAAACAAGTTTTTCCACATTGAAGGCCGCAATGTAGAATCAAATTTTCATTAACTTCCATTTTAATGAAAGTTAATGAAAGTTAATGAAAATTCATTTTCAATGAAAAAATCTGATTCCACTTGCAACATATAGCTTGGAAAAACGTGTTTTGTTCCATTAATTAATATATCATGTTTTTTTTTTTTTTTTGTTAAATAAATCAATAATATACGATATATATATATAAGCAAAATAATATAAAATAAATAGCTGTTATAAATGTTAATAATAACAATTTTTTTAAACTTTTTTTTATGTTTAAAACTCTGTTCTTTACTTTGTTGCTTTTGTGTCCCTCTCTGTTTGGTTGTTGCATGCATCTGTCCCACTGGATGGTTGTGTTGCTTCTCCCAATTGTTTTTTTTTTTCCTACATTTCAGTTTTGATTTTGCATCCAAATAAGTACCACATGTTTTTAGAACCTGAAGAAGTATAGTGACGCCCTTTCGAATGCGGTAGTGCTTCCCTTCATTTTATGCTGTGCGATTTTTTTCTTTTCTTATAATTAAATATTTTTGTACATATTTTTACATTTGATTACATCCCACTCTCAACAATTTAAAAAATAAAAATATTTTTTATTTTCACATCATACGCAATCCTGGACTTCCAAACAAAACAAATAAATAAACATTATTCATGTGCTGAAATTCATAATTTGTTTAGAAGCCTTATAAAATTTCCATAAATTGTTTTTAAAATAAATACAAATACTTTTTTTGTAAATTCTCTTCCAAATTATTTTTACTTAGTATAAACACCACATAAAATATAGGAAATAATCCTATACTAAGGATACAAAAAAAAGGAAGTGACTATTATTTGAATTTCTTGTCCAATTGTCGCCACATAGTGCGATTTTTATCGGAAAAGTTTCAGAAATTATAAGTTGGTGTTTGGAATTATGGGTCACATCTGCATATTTAAATTTGTGTCAAATTCATTTCTTATAAATGGCAACACTTTCTGTCTCCATATTCAAAAACCTGAGAACAAATCTGTTGGAAAAAAGGTATAGTTTGTAAGCTTTTATTTAAATATTGTAGGAGTTTTAAGCGAAAAGTATTAGGCGTTGACCCTTATAATAAAAAAAATAATAATTAAGATATCTTAAAGAAATATATTATATCCATTTAGATAATACCCAGAAACATGGTATGACATTTAAAATTCAAAATAAAATAAATTATTGTTAAGAGAATATTTGTCAATCTAAACATACTTGAATAGTAAATCTTTTAATTATTGTGCATGCACTATTATACATGACACAAAAATGTTAAAAGGTGACAGCCCTCTAACACCAGTAAGAAATGAAATATCAAATTAACTAGGGAAATAATGATAGGAATAAGTTATAAACTTTAAAATACATGTTTATACTACTTTGAAATGTATCATCACTGTAATTTCCACAATACAAAGTCAGTTCAAAACAAAATTAGATAGGGTTTTACTCTTGGAAATATCTCATATATATGTTGGATTTCTGGAACCGCCGTCTTATTTCTGAATGGGAGCATATTGAAAATTACATACCCATAGAAATATCTGAATTTTGAACGATTTACCTGAAATTCTATGAGTACACGAACCAATTCAGGTTCTGAATCATATTTATCTAACAACTAGATTCGCTTTTCTTTTTCTTTCAAAATGGTGTCACTTGAAAATTAAACTCACATAAAAACGTATTTATGAACCAATTTGCATGAAACTTAGTATTCATATGACACATATAGAGATCTAAAACGTGTTCATTAATTATCTTGATCTGTCTTCTTGTTTTAAAATGGTAGAAAATTCAAAACATCAAAATCACATAAAAAAGTATTTAGAAACGGACTTGCTTTTGAAACTTTATACATGCATAGCCCACATAAACGTTTTGTTGTTTAAATAATTAAATTCATCCACTATCACATTTTAAAATGCCGGCCACTTAGCGTGTTTAAACTCACATAGAAAAGAAATGTTGACACGTAATGCTTGACACTGTGTATATATGAACCATTGGAGCTTCTCATTTAACTTAATCAACTATTTTGGTTTGCATGGCTAATAAGTGGAAAATAATCAAATTCTGCGTCGAAGCTATTTTTTTTTTTTTTAATGATCTGAAAACAAAATTATTTCTCGTAGTATATGTATATGTATATACAAATAATATATGTAAGGAATTTCTATAAAGATGAAAATCATAAATTTCACATAAAATGCTTCACACACACACAGAAAAATTAAACATTTCATTTCTGATAAAACCATTTTCAATGCATACAATAGTGGTGAATTCCTAATAGCATTAAATATAAAACCTTCAAACATAATTCAAATAAATAATATTATTGATGCTTCCACAGTATTTCTTTTAACTAGCAGGCTTTGTTCCCTTCGCTGGGCACTATAATTAAATGAGTTGTCAAAATAAAATATCATTATAAATAATCTAAATTAGAATTCCCGCTGTGTTCGCTTGAGGTTTTTCCCGCTCGCAACGTGAGTAGTTCGGCTCCACACTGCCTTTGGCAGCAACCTACCCGCTTCTTACTTTCCTTCCCCCAGCGGAGTTTGAAGTTTTGCGAAATACCTCCTAAAAATCCTAATGAGTACGCTTAATCAACATCTACACACCAAAATTAGCCATTCTAAGATAATTTAAAGAGAATCCAAACGTGAAAAGATGTTTTTACACGTGTTTATTGCCACCCGGCCTTGGAAGTTTTCAGTAAGGTGCGGGGGAATTTCGCAAAATCACGTAACAATAACTGTCGGATACATATAAACAATTTAGGCACGAAATTTAGTGACCGCAGATCCCATGGATTTCCCCAGACAATTTTAGCGGTAAGAGGTGGGTCTCGAATTTGCTCCTTCGTTATTACCCCCCCCCCCCAAAAAAAAAAAAAAAAAAAAAAAAAATCGAAAATCACAAAAAAAACGGAAGTATGTTTTTGGAAATATTCTAAGACGCGTGGCTGTTTTCAATACCTTTGAACCATTTTCAGTAGAGCTGTACTTCGGGAGGAAATTTCAGAAATTTCCTCCCGAAAAACAATTTTTCCCCGTCCTCCTGTAAGAATCAAGATTTCCAAAATCGTACATAATGTTTTATTTATACTCAAGTCTACTCTCCACAGGTGCAATTTATTCACCGTGAAAACCCTTGGGGCCGAGTTATGCTTACAAGCATTTTTTGCTTCATACCTCCCTCGGGGAAGGGAGGGGCGGATTTCGTTAATTTCGGTTACTTTAGTGGTCGGATACATATAAACAATCCAATCACTAAACTTTGTTACCGCAGCTCTCATAAATTCCCCAGGACAAATTTAGCGCTAAAAGAGGTGTCTTCAATTTGCCCTTCGTAACACCTTACATCCACCCACCAAAAAAAAAAAAAAACAATAATAATCTAAAACATATTTTGGAAATATCCTAAAGGAAACACATGTCTGTTTGAACATCTTTGTTCCTTTTTCGGTAGAGTTCTAGTCAATAGTACTTAATTTGCAAACGCTTTGTTAGTTTTCACGCCTAACATCGATTCCTCGCTTAAAAATCGAAATCTTCTGAATCGCAGATAATATTTTTTTTTTTTTAACTCATGTGTAGCCTACCCATGTGCAATTTCTTCGAGGTGAAGTAATTTGGATCCGAGTTATGCTAATAAAGTGTTTTTGCCTTCTGTAACCCCCAAGGGCGGGGGGTAATTTCGATAATTAATGTTGTTTTAGTTGTCGGATACATGTAAGCAATCCAAGCACCAAAATTCGTTACTGCAGCTCCCACAGATTTCTCAATACAAATTTAACGCTAAAAGGGGGGTCTCGATATTTGTCCCTCGTAATACCCCTCCCCCCGCCAAAAATAAATAAATAAATAAAAATTTTAAAAACAAGTGTTTTTTGTAGAGTTCTACTTAAAAATCCGGAAGATACGAAAGTTCCCGACACAAAAATCAGTTTTCCCCTCCCTCCCCCTTAAAAAATCGAAAAATCCTAAATGACAGATATCTTTTTATTTGTACTCATATCCAGTCTTTCCATGTGAAAATTCGTTACTATAAAGTATTTTGGAGCCGAATTATGCTTACAAATATGTTTTTGACTTTTGCCCTCTCATAGGGAAACGGAGGTGAGTTTCGAAAAACTAGATTGCTATAATTTTCAGTTGGGTAAAGCTATAAATTCTCACCCAACACCGATGAATTCTGTACAGCCGTTCTAACGGGATACCCGGGCGAAACTAGCGTCAGAGAAATACAGACACGATGACACATATACACACAAAGACAGACAACATTTTTCAGAAAGTCATTTTGGGCTTTCATGGTGTGTGAAACGTGAATTATATCATTTGTATTTTAATTCTGACAAATTTACAGACAAAAGTCTGATTTTATTAATATATATTCAATGACGACATTTTGATAGAGTTTAGTGATTTTGAAATTCCACTGTATACTAAAAAAACAAAATTTGTGATAATGCTACAAAAATTAATTTCATAAACGTTCAAACATATTTATGAAAACCATTTTATCAAATTTGTTTAACAAAGAAACGGAAAAGAAAGGTTTTCGTAAATAGTATGAAAATTTTAAATATAAGCTATTTTACTCTATCCAAGTTTTAAATGTATACAATAATAGTATTGTATACAGTATGCAATGTGTGTATATAATACAGTATACAATGTATGTATACAATGTAATGTATACAATAATGTATTACAATAATAGTCGACATGTGTAAGTCTTTTTGTAATTTAAATTACTTAATGTGATTTTTTTTTTATTAAATCCCACATCGTACTAATATTTTACAATGGTAAATGTAAAAAAAAAAATCTAAATAACTGAAATTCTTAAGTAAAACTGGTAAAACATGAAGAAAATATCTTTACTTCAACCGAATATTAGAATTTATACATTTACTTTGAATTTCATTAAATATTTCTTAACAAGCAAACCCGTGCGATATTTTCGCAATTTATTTAATTTTTTATTCACCTTAAAAATTAGAAACTTGTAAGTCTTATATCAATTTGACATTCATCAGAAGCCAAATCATTATTAGTTTTTGTAGGATGAAAGGCTAATGATACTTAAAGAAAATAATTCAAAGAAAATTTCAAAATTAAATTCTTGTTTAACTACCCAATTTTCATACTTCGCCCGGCAGGACAGCTTTATTATAGGACCCCTATGGCAACTTTTTTAATTTTTGCCTTTTAATTTATTTTTAATCTATTCATTTTGGCATATTTTTTGTTAAAAAAAAAAAAAAAAAAAAACTTAGTACCCATTTTGATTATGCTTTTAACGAAAATTATTCCAACTTTCAGATAAGCTGAAAAAAAAAAAAAAAAAAACACTTTTAAAATAATGTTCTGCAATCGGCATACAGATATGTTAAATATCTCACGAAATATGATTTTTTGTGAAAAACTCTTTCCTTGCGCATGTTGTGTGAAAGTTAACACTGCTCTGAAAAAAAAAAAAAAAAAAAAATCGAGGTCTAATACCATTCTTGCTAATTCTTATGTAAAATGACCGCCAAAATCCGAATATGACTCCCATTTTTCCAAGCCATCTACCGTTTTCTAGAAACACCACGCCCTCTCTCAATTTCTTTCCCTGTTCGATAATCTTATGACCATGATTTTGATTTGAAGAATGAAAAATAAATAATTTAACATCTAATATATATATATATATATATATAACATTAATAACAGGTTAAATACATATATATTATATATGATATGTATAACATAATTTCAGTGGCAAATCACCCCTAAAATATTTCCCTTGTCGCAAATGTCAATGTTTTAGAATTTATCAAATCTGTAGCCCCTCAGCAGATATTCAATGGTTAACATAATCCTCCTCCCTCCTAAAAATCAAATTTATAAGCGTAAAATCACCGAAAAATAATAAAAATACGACCATTCCTTAAACACGGCGGGTGTTAGGGCAAAATTGGCATCATATACGGATTCAGGAAGTCATTTTGTATAAGAATATGTTGAAGTTCGACCGTATGTCCATATTTCAAAAACGGTTCTAACGATTTTTTTCAAAGATGGTATATAAGCACTCTATTAGATGTCCTTTCGAATGCTATAGATAGCTAGTTCAGGAAAACTGGTAGGCGTCCTGTATAATTAGATCAATTTCAGGTCTCGCAAGCGCGTTCCTTTAATAACGACAGTACGGAATTTTTTTTAACTCGCCTTATTAATTTTTTTAAAATACACTTTTCTATGTAGTTATTGTTTTCTAGTCAATAATTGAGTATAGCAACTTTTGGTAAAAGTTGTTGTCTCAAACGGCTCTAACGATTTTCTTGAAAATTGTTGCATAAATCTATATTGCATATCAGGAAAATTTGTAGTCACCTTGCTTAGGTAGCTCAGCATTAGGACTCATAAATTGATGTTTCAAAAAATAATTCTACCTTTTTTTTTTTTTTTTTTTTTTTTTTTTTCTACTTACTATGTAAACTTTGTTTTATATATCTTTCCACGTTCATTAATTTTCTCTTACCGGAAATATTTTATGTTTCTACAATGTTAGGCCAATTTTATGTCATCTGATCACATTATCTTTTCTGATCACATTTCCAAAAAATGCATTTAATGCGTGTGATAGTGGGTAATGGAAGTCGTGTAGTTGTTTCACACCAGATTTTGTAAAGATAAGGTGTTTCAGCTCTGTATACACGTACTAGAATTGACTTTTTATTTTTTCTTTCTGCGGTACAGGAAATTTTAAAGTAACTTTTGCTCTTTTCAGTAATTTATTACATTGACCTATGAAATCGGTCCATTGTACTGCTGCGCTATCATTTAAGCTGAATGCATTTTTATTCAGGTTTACTATGCTGTGGCAAACCTGAAGCTATAGAAAACTTCAGTGTGCATGAGTTGTAGAAATCTTGAGTGATTAATTAATTAATTAATCGTATAAACTTGTTCTTGAATTTACGCGGTATAATTTACACACGATAATTATTTTTTTTTTCAATTTATTATTATTATTTTTTTTTTTTTTGTCATACCTTTATTAGTTACAGTTTTAGTCTTTGATGAAGAAACTGTATTTGCGTGATCTTCATTTGCTCAAAACTAATCCACACTGAACGTATATTCGGTGTAAATGCAGAGAAAATAAAATATTATCAAAGTGTTCAAAATCTTTATGATGTAACTGAATACAACTGTTGTGTCAAATTAACATAATGTAGGAAGGAGACAAATAAACGAAACAAAAAAAGATCACATTATTTTGTAATCATTGAACAATCTTCATAAAGTTTAATAAATGAAAAATATAATGTATCTGTATTTAAATAAAATTTCTACATACTATTATTAATGTGGTTGTTATTATGAACGTTACTAGAAAATGAATCGTTATTAATAACATATACATTCATATATATATATATATATATATATATATATATTACCATGTAAAATTTTACCTATAAATTATTCAATTTCGACGCTCACCTATCAATATGAGAAAATAAAAACACATAAACATATATATAAAATAAAATAATACTATTTTTTACTGTTGCTAGATTACCACAAAAATATTGATTATTAATATAGGAAAATTAGATCTATAAATAAATTCAAATTCACCGTTTTGATAAAATTTTTAAGTTAAAGAGGATAATTTGTTTTGTTATGTTTTTCAACCATTCTTTATTAAGTACAATTCGCTTCAGAATTTACATACAGATTGTTGTAAAATTATAGGACACCTACGATATTTCTCAGTTTTTAAACGTTTAGGATGCGCTAGAAACGAAATCTATTAAAATATAAATTTATACCTTTAATAAAATAGTTTGAATATAAAGCTTTGCACATTTAAATAAATTGGCAAAATTTAAGTAGAAATTTTGAAATATTTGGTGTTGCAAAATTATAGAGCACTCTGAATATTTATGTTAATATTAATAATTAATTAATTAATTAATTAATTTCGTCGTATTTTTTATAAAATGCCATGAGTTAAAATGCTTAAAGAAAAATAAATTGGTAAAATAGAAGCGTTATGCAAGAGAAATATTTTAATAAAGTGTATAACTGTAGAATTTAAAAGATCTCACCACTTAATTCAAAATTATCAAAAAGGCCAAAATGATTATGGCAAAAAACGATCTTCAGTGTGTAAAAGAAAACTTTTCAAGCGAGAAGAAAGATCAATTTCTCGAAATGCATCGCATTCCACGAAAAGTTTCGCTTAAGTGAAAAACGAATTAAAATTAGATGTTCACAAAACCCCAATTTGGGAAAGCCTTATAAGAAATTCATTTATCACACATGTATGGATGTATAAAGCACCTCGATTGCTACAACGTTATACAGATAGTCTACCGGAATTCTTCCACCAAAACATGGACCGTGACTGGAAATCGGTAAGTTAAATTTCTCAGAAAAGCATGCTTCCAATAATATATAAATATATTTTTTAATTCCAAACATATGTCCATGTTCTAGATAATTTTTTAAATGAAAAAGCGTTGAATCTAGATGGTCCCGGGAGATTTAATGGATGTTGCACAGATTTGTGAGAGGAAAGCGAAGTTTTCCCAAAGTGAAATTTTGATGGCGGTGACATCATGGTTTGGGAGCAAGCTTTCCTGATGAAGAGAATGTTCTTCTTCGGGAAAGCTTGATATTCAGTTTATATTGCATAGATTAAATAGTCCAGAGTGCATAACAATAATCAAAAATGTTCTGTTACCATTTCTTCCAATAATTTCGCCGAAAGAAATTAATTTTCGTAGAAGATAATACTTTTTGTCACAAGAGTGATGAAACAAAAAGATTTTTCTGACAGGGAAAGATTGCAACTCTTGATTGGCCACCATACTCACCCGGTCTAAACCAATTAGAGAATCTATAGGGGATGATATTGCGAGACATTTATACAAGAAACAAACAATACGATAAGGTAGTTGAGTTGAAACAGGCTATTACTGCATCTTGAAACTCTGTTACTGCTGATGTCTTGTCAAGCTTAAGTGAAAATATGAAAAATCGTCTTTTTCAAGTGATAAATCGTTCTTGGAACGTAGTGATTATTAAATTTAATTATGTGAATATATTTCATGCTGTTTCTTTTACATTATTTGATATGCCCTATAATTTTGCAACAAACCAAAAAATAATTTTGAAAAAAAAAAAAATGCAAATTAATAAAACTCAGTAAAAACATTTTTTTTCATGCGTATTTTTATGACACATCTTCACTATAAAACAATTTTTTCAAAACATTTACAAAACCTCAGATACTTTTTAACTACATTTCTTGCGACCATGGAAGCCTCTGCGCAAGTGGGGATTCAACGAGTCCACTAGTAAAATAGGGGAGACAAGCTTTTCATTGAGAGAAAATAAGCGATAAGGGAATACCGAATGACTGGATGTTTACTAAATTCAAACCTGTTGGTCAACTTAGAAACCCTCCAAGATCTTCGACTCGTCCTCACTGCTAAGCGTAGGAAACGTGGTTACACTATACAGTAGATTTTCAGTGATATCCTATACTTTTGCAACGCACTGTATATATATATATGATTATATATATTAAGAAAGATTTATTGATATCAAATGTAAACTTACAAGAGAACATAGATTTCCTGAAATAAAAAAGTCACTTTACAAAATTTCATTTCCACTTTTAAGTATTTGTTTATTAAGTTATTTTTATTTCTGTTTCGGGAAATACTTTTAATTTCGCTAAATATATGAAATATACAACATTTATTTGTGGTCATTCGTGAAAATGCATTATTGTAATTTAATCAAATTATGCATCAATCTAATTATAATTATAAAATGTATATAATTTTTTAGAAAAAATTGATTAAATACGTGAATATTTATGTAAATGTAAACATAAATCTTTAAACTTCGAATATGTATTCCACAATGTCTCTTTTAGTGATGAAATATAACAAAGTATTTTTTTTCCTTTTTATGCACAAATTTTAATTCATTTTTCTTTCTATCTTCGTATAAAGTATGAAGAACAGAAGAGCTATATGCTTCCCTTAATAACCATAAACATTGGCGTTGCAGTAAACGAAGCCATTTTTTATGAATGTATTGTAATAATTAGTTCTTATGCACCATTTTTCTCGTGAATGGGAAACAAACCGAAAGAAACACCGGAAAAAAACGTTAAAATATATCCCAACTTCCCCAAAATGTCATTACCTTAATGGCTTCGAGCACAGAAAGACTCAATATTATGCCAGGATAAAATATGTCAGTCACTCTTTAACATGGAAAAGTCTTTTAGCTTAATAACAAAGATATATTAATTTAAGTATTATATTTCTCATCGACAGTTGGAAAAGTTATGTATTCATGTAACGGAGAGAATGTTTAATAGAAACACGGCTTTTATGCAAATTGCCTAATCTGCCTAATATTTTCATAACAAATTCTACATGTCTACGCTTACGTAAATATGCCTCACATGTTTTAAATAAGAAATATACGTTTTTTTTTTTTTTTTAATTTGAGAAAAAAAAAGTGTAGACCGTTATGCTACCGGTATACATTTCTCTTTTAGAAATGTATAAAAGTGCATGTGTTTATGTGTATAAAATGGTAAAAAACAAAGTTATGGAAAACCTTTTTATTTTATGAGATTTGTCGGTTACCTTAGAAATTAAATGAAGCATTATCCTAATAATTACTAGGTTTGTATAAAATTTGACACTTTATATAGTTAAATGAACTTATAGTCGTATAGGTGAAAGAGGGTTCAGTAAGCAAAGAAGGAAAAAAAAATGTTTTGGATCATTTCTGCAACAAATGAACTTTGAATGCATTGTAGATGTAGCACATAATTATAATGCCTGCATTATTTATCTGTGTTAATTTATATGAGACTAGAAGGATAGAGATTTAAAGATAAATGCAATGACTTCAGTTTGACATTTTATCATCGGTTTCTCGTTCTTGTGAAATATAAAGTTCAGTTTGTTTAGATCATTTTATATCGGTGTATGACAAAAAGAAAAAAAGTACTATGTTCAATGTAAGTATAAATAAGTTTACATTTAAAACAATTGTATTTTTAAAAACTTGGATAACCATTTTATTTTAACAAAATGCACTACGTAATAAGATATAAAAGATGTAAGACGTCCTATTGAGAGGCAGAGTTACACTACACCATGTTGTTTTATTGCTTTTTTGTAAATAGGTAAAATATAACAAAATTAACCATAACACAAAAAACATTAATCGGTAATTAATATATATATATATACATATATATATATTGAAAAAAAATAATCGCTTTTGAAGAATAAGGTAGTTTATTTAATTACTTACTTATTTATTTATTTAATTCTCTGAACACTAATACATATAGACATAATATACAGTTATTATTTTAAATACTTTCAATATTTAATGGAAAAAATGATAATAACACTTAATTTCAAAGAACAATTTCATTAATATCCACAGTTTTTTTTTTTTTTTTTTTTTTTTTTTTTACAATTAATTTTACAAACTGTAAATTTACGGTTTAAAAAATCCCGTACGTAGTACAACGCTGAAATGAAAATTCATGCAGAACTTGAAATTAAGATAAGTGAGATAGCATCCTAATAAACGATAAAGAAAAAATATTTCTTGCAGTTTCTAAAGGAAATGAGAGCGTGCAGTCGGTAACAAAAGTGTCCGAACACTAGCAAAAATTCCTTTGAAAAAAAGTACACTTCATACGGTTTTGTTAAATGAGTCCTTATCGAATCATGTTCTTACACTGACTAAGAACAGGATTCGACAAGGATTTATTTAGCAAAACCATATGAAGTGTACTTTTTTACATAGGATTTTTTGCCAGTGTTCAGACACTTTTGTTACCGACTGTAGGTTGAAAAAGTAGTACACGTTTCATCATGTTTTAAATAAATAAGTTAAACAATTAACTTAAATATATACATAAATATTTTTTTTTTAGAAATTCTGCAAGTTTACTAAATAGCAATTTAAAAAGATAATTGATATAATGAATAAGTAAAGAAAATAAAGGAAAGTCAAAAAAAAAAAAAAATAAATAAAAATGTAAGAGATCCTATTTTGTAAAATCATTTATATATTAGAAATCTAAATATTTTTTTCATATTTTTTCATATTTCAAACTTAATAGAGATTAGGACCATTTAACGGTCGTAATCCACAGCTGATTTAGTTAAAAAATTTCTTTATTTATAGCAGAATTCATTCTAGCAAAACATTTAATGATAATAGATCGTTCTAAACAAGAACTTCTAATTGTTACCTTTGAAATATTTTGCTGAGAGTTTCCTTCCGGTTAAATAAAACGTACTTAAGATTACAAATGTTTTCAATAATATGATCTGTCACACTTCAAAAATTAATTACGAAAATATTTCTCAACAGAACTAAAATGATATTCAAATCTCAATTCTGAAAATTCAAACGAAATATACCTCAGGCTTAGAGTTTCTTCGAAAATTTTATTTCATGTATAGGATTTTAAACACTTTAAATAATGTTTAGAATTCTTTCTGAATTTTTGAAATATGAGAAAGAAAAAAAAAAAAAAATCTATGTTAATATTTGTTTTTGTTTCTCTTTTTCGGTTAGGTAAGCATTTCTTGCTTTTTATTTTATTTATTTTTTTTTTTATTTATTTTTTTTTTACTTTGGAGACATGTAAACAAATATATACTTCATTTGTGAGAATATATATTTATATGAGTACAAAATTTATTTAAAATTAATATTTTTTCTCACACAATATAATTATTAAAAAATGATTAAACGATTAAAAATTATTTAATTTTAAAACATATTTTTGTATGTTAACATGCATTTTTTAGTACATTTTTAGTACATTGTGTACTACTACCATAGGTAATGGAAGTAATGTATTCCGTCCGAAAATTCGATACTGAGTTTTCACCTGGTTTACATGTTTTATGATCTCGTGAGTCCGAAATGTAGTTTTTGATATTTGGTCAGTGTGTGTGTGTGTGTGTGTGGAGAATCTTCTGGCTATTATATCTCCAAAATTAATAAAGATAGAACTACGAAACTTCAGAATTGTGACATGTCTGGTGTACAGATTGATTTTCCGAATTTTGAAAAAAAAATTAAAAAATGGAAGGGGAACATCGGAAACCATAAGCGGGACCATAAAACCGTATCTCAAAAACTGCTCCAGTGATTTTCTTCAAAGCTGCTATGTAAACACTCTATTAGATATCCTTCCGAATGACATAGTTGGTTAATAACGATATTACAATTAATAACTGCGCCAGTTAATAACGAAATTACAGCGAGTGTTACATTTTTTTTATTTTATTTTTTCGAAAAAGAAAAAAAAAGTTTCAAGCTCTCTAATCAGGTTCAGAATATTCCATACGTATCATTCTGTAAAATTTACATCTGCCAGCTTAATTTTATGCGTATACCCAAAGGGGACATACTCCTCAGATGAACTTCGAAATCCAGACATTAAATGGGGAATTTCAGGAAATGTATTTGTAAGCAAATTAAAAAGGTCTTGAGCAGTTCACATGTGGCATTTACAGTTGCCATTTTCATCTCATGGTTGTACCTTCTGCGTCAGATAAAATTTTGAAATATTGGGATTTGAGCATTACAGTCAAGCTCATAATAAAGGTTTTTAAAGAATTATTGCAGCCAAAAAGTGTGCATCAAACTTTGTAGCGGTGATGAATATTATTGACAAAGAAGGTTAAAAGTAATTTCTAAACTAATTTTCGTTTTAATAATAATAGATTTTCAGCATTTAAAATGAGAATACGTTGGTGATCTCAAACCGGGCTCACTGCGTTGGAAAGGGTTAATAAAAAGACGGTAAACTGTAGACTTCTTTATCTTACATTTACAACCGATAGTCTTAGTTGTATCTTATACCAAAATTTTTTTCAAAATAATATGTGCATAACACTAACGTAAAACGTATTGTTATTTAGTATCAAAAAAATAATTAAAATCTATAGTTTAAATAACGTACGCTAGCATTTAGGGTTTTTTTACTTATAAAAAATTCAACTTTTTTATTTAATTTTTTCATTGAAAGGGAACAAAAAATCCTTAAGCTAGCTTTACAAAAAAGTATAAAGTTTCAATTGACTTATATATTTGTTATAAAACTTTTCAAAAAACTAAATTGAAGGATATTTTATTTCTACCAAAAAACTTATAGTAATAGATTGGATCAAATTATTTTTCCTTTCATAAAAGGATCAGTTTAAAACAAATTGGGTTGCAGCCAATTTAGATAAAATCATCAATTTTGTAAAGTAAATATTCATATTTGCTATTTTGTAAGGCTTCATGAAAAGAGAATTTATTCTTGTAGTGTGTTAGGAAAACTTTTCATAAAATAATTGTGAATATTCTCATATGTTCAAAAAGTACCGCGAGAATTTTGTATTTACGTAATGGTATTCAATTTAATAGAAAGCATTTTGTTTGTCCATTAGTTTAATAAAGCAGTTTTGTGTACCCTTTAGAAATTTTGTTTTTGTTTAATAATATATTCGTGATAGAAGGTGTGTTGACTTGAGGGAAAAATTTTAATATATTTACATTGTAATATAAATCAAAATTTGCATATTTTTATCTGCGCTAGAACATCACTTCAGAAACTTTATTTTGTCAAATGTACAATAAAATCAATTTGGCAGTATATATATATATATATATATATATATATATATATAGGTATTTATTAGTGCAAGGCGAATTTTTCTTGTTTAGGTTTCATTAAGAAACATTTATTTCAGACTATCTTCTTTATTTTCTCTAAAACAAGAAATCATATTTTTGTATGACTTGTTATTTTAGCAATAAAGTTTTATTTTTTAGTTAATATTATGTTATCAAGTAAGAGAAGGGCAAATGTGAAGTAGAACCTTTTATTTCAAAATATAAACTCACGTTTGCAGTTGAATTGGTGTATGCTTTTAAAAAGAATTACAAAAATTTTGCCAGTGTGGCTGCATTCATTAAATAGGAAATCACAAATAATTTACAGGAATATTGATAATAAATTGGCACACATATGTTTACTACAAAAGTAAAGTGCACAGAATAATTACAATGCATAATAATTACATAAATTAGTTTGCATATATTGGCTAAAACTCAAAATTCCCGATACATCTCACTGTTAAAAAAATATGTGACAAGTTGACCCAACATTTGGTGAACAGTTCTTGAATCTTGCAATTTAGACGCTATATCTACTACAGTAGCTTCAACGAAGTGTTCTATCATTATTTCATAGTTCTTATCGAGATAAGCACCAAATCATAAAAAAAGGTTTCATATTTGCTGCTATTGTATGGCCATATTTCGGTTTTCTTTTGTATAACCGATTTGCTTAAATATAGCTACTTTAGTTCTGCATATATTGCAATTTCTGCATAACTGGCAAAGAAATTTATGAATGTTGGACATAATAATACAGCTAATATTTTTTTTACTATTGTTCATTTCTTCAATAAAATAATATTCTTATATCATGAGGTAATTTTTTATTTTATAATGCTTTTTGTATTATGAGCTAAAACATAACAAGAGATTTCACATTAAATATATTCTATAAATTCGATTTATAAAAATAAAATAAAAACGGGCACTTAATGTAATGTTAAAAAACACTTTCCAGTCTTAATAATTGTGTTTTTTTTTTTTTTTTTCACACCATAGAGCCTGATTTGAAAATATCACAGAACAAGCGCATACAAGAAATACTTATCAGGTGATAAGCAAAGAACATGTGTAAATAAAGTAGTAATTAAAATGCAGGATAAATTTTAATTTGATTTTTGTTTTCTCTCTCTCTCTCACTTTTGGTCTTATTTTTAAATAATTGTCATACTTTAAAAGTTATATACATTAAAAAAAAAAAAAAGAAAAGAAAAGAAAAAGTCCTTTATATGTATTTTTAATCAACGCATACAATACGTTTATACAATTTAAATATAGAATATTAATAAATTTATTTCAAATTTTCCATTTTCAATATATGCATAGAAACATTAAAGATCAATTTATTCTAATAAGTTAAATGCTTAAAATTTAAAAATTGTTAGTCATAAATTGATTTCAACCTTTTTTCGACATTTTATTTAGAAAAAAATGTATTTCATACAAATTTTCCTACCCTAATATTCCAATAAATTTGTACAAAATGGGCTTTAAATCTTTTACATGAGAAAAAGAAGAAAAATGTACATAACAATTTACAAAAAATAAGAAACAACTATATCGCACTTTTGTCTTTTTTTTTTTTTTTTTTTTTTTTGAAAGAATGATTAATGCCCGATATTTTAAGAAAATGCTTTTTTTGTGGAAACATAATGGAAATTTTCTTTTGTTCGCTATAATATCTCTCAAAATTCGAATCTTCAATGCAAACATTCAATTTTCGTGAAACATTTGTTATTTATTTAACTGTGTTTGAAAATAAATAACGCAATTCATCAAAATAAATGCATATTTTATACGATTTTTGGATTTTACTTTAGTATTAAAAGGAAATGTGATGTAAAATATTCTGAATTTATTGCCGAGCTTAAACAGAAACAATAATTAAATTTATCAATATTTTATATAGATGCATATCCTGTAATCTATATTAATAAAAATGAGCTGGTTTGGCAAACTTTTTATAACTTAATGCGAATTTTTACAGTAATGTGTATAATATATGTGATTTATGATCTAAAATATACTTTGTTACATAAGTACATAACTATTGCGATTAGACAACGCTTTTGGTGTAGTTAAGGGGATACATGAGTTTCCAAAGCTAAAAGAAAGCATTTTATTTATTTATTTGTTTTTTTATTTTTTTTTTATGTAATGGATATTTTTTATATAAAATTTGCAGCATATAAAAATGAAACATTTAAACACTATTTTATAAAAATATATTTAAAAAATTTGGACAATTCAGCCGGTGAGTTCAGATTTCCGGAGACCCTTCAGAAAAGTGATGGATGCGATTACTCAAAAAGTAATACACTGATTTTATTGGGGTCTATTATTCTATATTATATTGGGGTCTATATTATATTGGGTCTATTATATGGGGTCTATATTATATTGGTCTTTATTCTATGTCTTCAAAATAGAGTTAACTATAGTGCTTGAAAGATTTTTTTTTTTTTTTCTTTTAACTGAAATTTGAATTTTCGGCAGAAATGTATGTAAAAAGTACAATTTTCGTTAGTTTTTCGCCAAATATTGCTTTGTGAAATTATTTGTAAAAAAAAAAAAAAAAAATCATTTGTTCAAACACTTATCAATTATGCTTTAAAGAAGTGTGCAAAATATTAGTAAGTTCAATGCATTAGTTTTTGACAAATCGTGTCCACCACTTTTAAAAGTTTCTCCAGAAATCAGAACACACCGAATGAATTTTCCAATTTTGTTATTGAAAATTTTATAAACTATTGTTTAAATTCTCTACTTTTACATTCTCAAAAATTTGAATAATAATTATTTTCATAATATTTAAAAATGGAGAATATATGCTCTTTATCCTTCGAACCCATGAGCTAGGACTTTTTAGAAAGATCCCCTCGGAGGGCACCCCCCCCTCAGGACTAGGACACTAGAGCAGTCAATCGACCTTAATCCCCATAACAGCCCCATGTAACATTTTAATCAGTTAAATTTTAAAGTTCTGCTGTTAAATTGCAGGTAGGCAATTTCTCTGTTTATATTTCCGTTTGTACATTCAATTAAAGCTTTTTTTTTTTTTTTTTTTTTTTTTTTTTTAGTACGACAGGACTGTTTCTTTCAGTCTATCATTTTGCGTCGTTACCAGTTTATAGTGTTCCACTTTGAAAATGCTTGCTTATATCCAATTTTATCATTTAATTTCTTACTCTCTCTTAAAATATTTTGTGAAATCCGTAAACAATTTTATATTTATATATATATATACACTTTTTTTCTTCATTTCACTTAACATCGGTGAGGATCGAACTCACAACCTTCGGATTTGTAGTTGTGTACTCTAACTAGAGAGCCAACGGGTGTCGGCTGATTATTCCTGATTATTTAGACTAGTGGTTCCATATATATATATATATATTTGAAAGTGTGTTAAAATACAAATATAAGTAGTCCTGTCGTACGAAATTAAGTTCTGTCATAGGCAGAATTTCATCCATAGTTTTTTTTTTTTTCTTTTTTTCTTACGAACAAAAACAGTGTTTTTATTGAAGACTGACATATTAAATATGTTTCTGATATAATAAATACATAAATATGGCTTAAATACTTAATATATCAACGTTTTTATTTTTAAAAAAATTTTAGTCGCTTTAAGCTAAATGATAGGAACATTCGAATGATAGATACGGGACGGTTTTGTGGAAATAAATATCCTCGACCGTGTAATCAATCGAAACCGGATATTGATTCTCGGCAATAAATATTTACAGAAGAGCGTTATCAGAGCATTAGTTAATAGTAAAACCACTTTTTTTTTTTTAATTGTCCTATTGTCTTGATACACAAGCGAAATTTTCATGAAGCATAAATGAGTAAAAGTGTTGACGTTAGGTTTACATAAAAAGAGAAAAGTTGGAATGATAATAATAATAATAATAATTGGGTACCTTAATCCATGCCTGTTCGGAAAAAAATGTAGAAGAAAAAAAATTAAATTAAAGTAAAAAAACACAGTAATAAGTGATCGTGTATTAATCCAAAAATTAAAGGCCATCATCGAAGACCACAAATTAAATTTACGAATCAGAAAAAAAAAAAATTAATTTAATATAAAACAAAAAATATTGAAAAAACTTTTATTTACTTGAATCTTTAATTTTCAAACGCTGTAAAATCTTACCTTTTAGCACACTCATAAAAAAAAAAGAAAGAAAAAATGAAAGTACATAAAATGTTTCTAGCATATAAATAATATTTACTTTGAAAAAAAAAAAAAAAAAAAAAAAAAAACATGTAAAAATTTTCTTTAAAATTATTTGTCCGGCCGTTTTCATATAAGATGGTCAGGCATTCGAAATGTAAACAGTCCTTGAATTATAATCCATGTATAGAATAAATTTAAACGTTTTAATACCAATTTTCTATTAATATATATATATATATATATATATATATATAGGTATTGAAATATTCTTAAAAACTTATATCATTATTAAAGATTATTTTAAAATGATAATTATACGCCAATTATTATGTAATATGTATAATGTTAAATTTAAATTAAATGAAAATTATGTTACAATAATACAATATAGATTTGTAATGGTGCGTATTAATATATGTATATTTTTTAAGATAATTTGGCATATTTGTCTAGGTATTATTAAATTTTTCATATAAAAACATATATTTCCATTTTATATTTATTGAACTATACTAGATTTATCAATTAAATATGTATTTTCGCAATAATTCTTATGTTTTTATCATTATTATTATTATTATTTATTTAAATTCTTTGATTTGTGTTTTTTCAGTTTGCATTTTTTCATGAATTCCTTATCTTCAATAGGCTTAAATTTTTACAAATATGTAAGAAAGGGCTTAATTATTTTTTGGGTGTTTTATAGAACCCAATTAAAAAAATAATGATGGATTTTAAGGATGGGTGATTAGTATAAAAAATAAAATAAAATAAAATAAAAAAAGTGCATGTTTATGTACTATTTTAATTTTTTTTTTTTTTTTGTATATTTTTATTTTAAGGATATTGTAAAATCCATCACTAATTCTTTTAAACAGGTTCTATGAAACGTCCAAAAAAAATTAAGTCTTTTCTTAAATATCTGTGGAAGTTTAAGCATTTTGAAGATCACGAATTCATAAAAATAAATAAATAAATAAAAAACAAAGTGAGAAAATGCAATTAAAGATTTTAAACCTGTCAAAAATACATCGAAAACCGTAAGAATGTTTCCGTGAATATATATTTTACTGAACAAGTTCAAAATAAGTTCAATTTATAAATAATAAATAGAAATATAAGCTTTTATATGAAACCTTCAGCAGTGCCATGTGAAAGGTGCCAATTCCTCTTAAGGTAAGGCATGTATTAAAGACAATTTTTTGCTGATCATTTTTAAAATAACCTTTATGTTGTAAATGATGAAAGTAGTCACTTGAAAATATACTCTGAATATTTTTCTCGATAAAGAGTTGAAAGCGCAAAGACGTACAATAACTCAATTAGAAAAAAAAAAAAAAAAAAAACCTCTACTCTTATTTTTTTAGCTGCTTTTATCGACAGCAAAAAATCAACTAATTTCTAATATTTTCTTATATATATATGTGTGTAAACTATATTGATTTTTATACAAAAAGGATATTAAACATAAAATGCTTTTTTTTTAATTAGTCACTATATATAGCTCTTTATTATAAATAATGGATTAATAAATAGTTTATAATGATTTAATATATAAATTAAGACTCGACAGCCCGGCAACTCTTCGAACGCGTGAGTCAACGAAAGAGCATATTGAAGATTAATTGTAGCTGGTGCAAATTAAATACATAGTAATTATAATGTTTATTATATCTTCAAGTTCTGTAAAAATAAAACTTTTTGGTTTACCGAAGAGGGGAAGCAGTCATTTCTGCAAATGATCATAATTGTGATAGAATGTCCCAGGATCAACTTTACTTACTTTTGCCCAAAAGCAAAAATGCAGTTATTTAAAAAGTAAAGAAACACAAAACTTTTGGGATCACCCTGCAAAAACTAATTCTAAAAATGCGTTCTGAATGTAGCTTTTGATTATGAAGTGTTTTGTTCCCAATTTACTAATACATATATTAATGGAAAAATAATAATTCCATTAAAAACCTGCAAATATTTATTTATTTACAATTTTTAATATGTTTCTACTGTGGCATGCAGAGTTTAAAATCTAGTACAGTGCTACTTTTTTTTTTTTCTTTTTTTAATGACATGCTGCATCAGACATATGCTGCAATCAGAATATAAAATAAATATTAAATACCTAATACAATATGAGAAATTTTACTAAATAACTTTTAATTGCGCATCGCAAGCTTTAATGAAAGCTTGTTAGTAAAATATATTATCTAAATTTATTGAGATACTTGCATAAAAACTTCAAGGAAACATTAAAAATAAAAAGTTGTTTTATCAATATTTATTTAAAATCTAGAAACACTGTATTACACTGACTGAAGAAAAATAAAACATTGGGCAAAACAGAATTAGATTTTTTAGATGAACATTCAGTGCCCACACACAAAAAAATAAGTAAAATAAAAAGATATTTTCTTTGTATATGAAGTTGGGTAGAATGCCATAGTGATTAAGAAATTACAAATATGATTAATTGTTTTTTATGATTGCTCTAATTGTTTTTTATGATTGAACCAAAATTGCTCTATATAAACTGCATTTTGAATAGTAAATTAGTTTCGATTTTTAAAGTTTTTTTATTAGATTACGCTCTCTCTCATAAACCGTCTGCTGAATCTGGACCGTTTCTCCTTGACTGCGCATGACAGCGCCAGGACACATTCCACTAAAAAGAAAGCCTATTCTTCGACCACATTTCATCAAACCGTGGAAGCCTCTGCACAACTGCTAACCCACGGAATCCAGTGTTAAAATAGGGGTGACAGTCATCTGATTCAGAGAAAAGGAGCGATAACAGAGTGCCGAATTACTGGAGGATTTCAAAACACCCACCTGTCGGTCAAGTTAGTACCCCTGCAACTTTTTGGACTGCTGGTTTTAAGAAGCATAGCTACACTATATTTAAAAACTGAACATACAAACATGGCGTCGCGCTAGCGATGTGGGTTACCACGCCAAAGTACTAGGTCGTGTCCCTCGCCAGAAACGAAGGTATTTTTCCAGTTTTCTTTTCATTTTCCTTATATATTATATATATATATATATATATATAATTTAAACATAAAAATTCGGCGATCACTATGATATTTAATAAAATATGTTCGGTGAATACCAAAGTTGAAACAATAACAATAATAAAAACATGCGAGTGAATGACGAAACTTAAATATAAACATTAAAAATTAACATAAAAAATAGAAAAAAAATTAATTTTATGATAAAATGTTTAATAATTTGTTGTTGCTGTTCCCTCTAAACTATAACTTTTATTTTAATGTTTATTATTCAGATTCGGTATTCGCCCCATTATTAAATTAGATGATTTTTCCTACTGAATTCAAAATATATCGATCTCTGGTCAGTGCTACCATCTAGTGCTATGCTTTGTATTTAGTGGGTGTCACAATACAAGCAACTGAGAATGGCTACGAAGTTTTTAAAATTATACAGGAATTTTCTTTGTTCTCTGATTCGGATAATATATATATACTAGCGAGCTTCGCCCGCTAGCGGGTCAGTATTTTCAAATGAATCACTAACAGTAACTTTTAGTCTCAAGAAAATAAATTGAAAAAAAAAAATCATTTATGATTGGGTAAAAAGTCGGCCCAGTTCCCCACTGCCTTCGGCAGCGCAGTCCCGTGCGCTCTGCGCGCGCACAATTTAAGGGATACACGCGCTGAGCGCGCGTATTCCTTCCCTCACCCTTCGTGGCTCCTAAAAAAAAAAAAAAAAAAAAAAAAAATCTGATCCGGTAAAACTGCCATGGGGTCCCCACTGCCTCCGGCAACGCAGAAATATGCGCGCGCAGCGCGCATGTGTGGAGGTATACGTGCGCTTCGCGCACATATTCCTGGACCGGGTCCCCACTGCCTTCGGCAGCACAGTCCCGTGCGCGCTGCGCGCGCGTATTCCTTCCCTGACCCTTCGTGCCTGAAAAAAAATCTGATCGGGTAAAAACTCCCACCGGGTCCCCACTGCCTCCGGCAGTGAAGACCCATGCGCGCTGCGCGCGCACGTGTGAAGTTATACGTGCGCTGCGCGCACATATTCCTTCAAGAGTCAAAATATTATTCTTAAGAAAATTTAAAAAATCATTTCTCATCGGGTACAAATTCGGACCGGGTCCCCACTGCCTTCGGCAGCGCAGTCCCGTGCGTCCTCCACGTGCTCAAGTTAGAGGATACACGCGCGGTGCACGCCTATTTCTTCCCCCACCCTTTCATTCCCTCTTAATTAACCTACGTATACCAATTTTGAACGACTCAATTGGCTGAGATGCAAAAGAAAACGTAATTAGGACACCTCAAAACGTGTAAATCTGGTGAAAACATTCGATAATATTAAAATACTTTGAAATATCTTTCGAATGATGTATTAAAAATAATTTAATCATAATTAGAAATTGAAATATTGAAATTTTTAAATATTACAGCGCCATCTGTCGGTAGAAATTTCTGTATTCCACTGTTCGATTTCAAATCAAAAAAGCTTTCTAATGATGTATTACTTATGAAATTATTTTAATTAGTAGCTGAGATACCAAAGAAAACTAATTCAGGACACCTCAAAACGTGTAAATCTGGTGAAAACTTTCGATAATGTAAAAGAACTTTAAAATATCTTTCGAATGATG
Organism: Salticus scenicus; assembly: GCA_963930645.1. NCBI lineage: Eukaryota > Metazoa > Arthropoda > Arachnida > Araneae > Salticidae > Salticus > Salticus scenicus. The sequence continues at coordinate 204,646,715 of OZ005650.1, read as the reverse complement.
TATTAAAAGAAATTTAATCATAAATAGAAATTGAAATATTGAAATTTAAAAATATTACAGCGCCATAAAAGAAAACTGATTCAGGAGACCTCAAAACGTGTAAATCTGGTGAAAACCTTCGATAATAGCACAGGTGCCAGCCTCTTCCCACAACTCAAGTGTGAAGTCAATGGCCAAATGATGTAAAAAATTAAAAAAAAAAAAAAAAAAAAAAAAGTTTGTCTCTTAAAATATTAATTTTAAAGATAAATTTAACATACATAATTTGCAAAATATTTCAACAAAATTATATAAAAACATGCATTATTTTAAATATAGCACCAAAAAGTGAAGCCTTTTAGCCGTTACATAACTTAAAAAAAGTAACGTTTCCAGGAAGAACCACGTGGAGGTAGGCTTCATTCTCCCCTTTTTTTTTTTTTTGGGGGGGGGAGGGAATTCCTCTGTCATATAACATTATGCAAAATTTGCATTCCAATAAGTAAAAAAAAAAAAAAAAAAGAAGGTTCTGTTACGTTTATTATGACTATGATGGCAGTGGTGTAATGTCGAACAATCTAGGGATAGTGTTTTCTTGTATTATAACAGAGAAAAAAAGTTGTTTCATTAGATAATGACGTGTAGCTAAATTTTTATAAATGGGGCTTAAGGGAAAATCTCATGAAAGGTAATGTATTCAAATTCACATTTTCATGCAAGGCAAACTGTAAAACTTTTCTACAGCCACTGCACTCAAAATAAAATAGTTAAAACAAAATAACTCCTATTTTGAGTATCATTTTATGCAGCCAACAAAACAATGGGCTAAGTAAGATTATACTTAAAAAAAGAAAAAAAAAAGATATGGTAAATAGGCTAAATCGCTTTCTGGTTAATTTGTCATGAAAGGAGTGCCTTCAGGGAGGACTTATAAAGGGTAGGTGGCCCGAATTCTCGATCTCATACAAGGAAAACCCTGAAAACCTTGTACAGCCACCCCGCTGGAACCGCATGGGCATTAAACCACAAATTATGGGTTCGAGCTACTCATTTTGTGGTAGTAATTTAACCACTGGTCTGAGTGGACCATACAAAATAAAATGAACATACATAGAAAATGAAAAAAAAAAAAAAAAAAAAAAATAGTACATATGATATACAAGTTAAAAACTGTGTAAAAATTTAGTAATATGTACAGAAAAAATTTAAAAAAATTAATATTAAATAATTTGAAATATATTAATAAATATTTAGAATTTCTGAAGAGTTAAAAATCTGAAAGTTTTACAGGTATGCAACGAAAGATTGCAATTGCAATTGACAATATTCTATATATACATTTAAAAAAACTCAATGTACATACATAATATATAATTGGACATGGATCAGTGATATCTTTAATAAAGGAACAAACTACATATAAAGTAGGAAATTTTCCTAGTGATATCCAATAAATAAATGAACAAATCCATTATACATATATATACATAAATATATAAAGTGTAAAATTTGGATAGTCACCTCCAAAAAAAAAAAAAAAAAAGAATTCCAGACTATATGTATTCTGAAACATCTCGAAATAAAAAAATAATATTTAGATATAGAACTGGAAAATGAATAACAACATAAAAGTGAAATTTATGAAAGGTTAAATAAAGTATGTAAAAAAAAAAAAAAAAAAAAAAAAAAAAATAATAATAATAATAATCAATAATTAAAAAAGTATTAATAAATATTTAGAATTTATGAAAAACAGTTAAAAATATGAAAGTTTTACAGCTATGCAACGAAAGGTTGCAATTGAAATTGACAATATTGTATATAATACCTATCAAAAAACTGAATGTACAAACATATACAATTGGACATAGATCAGTAAAATATGTAATAAAAGAAGAAAGTGCATATAAAGAAGAAAAAATGTATAGTGATCTCCCAAAATAAATGTGCTACTCCTTTTATATGTATACATAAAGTATGAAATTTGCATAGTCACCTCCAAAAAAAAACAAAAAAAAAAAAATTCCCAGAATATATATTCTGAAACATCTCCAAATAAAAAAATGACATTAAAAGTAAAATTTATGAAGGGTGAAATAAAGTATGGAAAAAGAAAAATTGTAATAATAATTTAAAATGTATTAATAAACATTTGGAATTTATGAAAAACAGTTAACAATATTGAAGTTGTACAGCTATGCAATGAAAGGTTCCAATTGAAATTGACAATATTGTATATATACCTTTCAAAAAACTGAATGTACATACATGTACATTTGGACATATATCAGCAAAATATGTAATAAAGGAACAAAGTACATATAAAGTAGAAAAATTGCATAGTGATCTCCAAAAAATAAATTAGCTATTCCATTATATATATATATATATAGTATGCAATTTGCATAGTCAGCTCCAAAAATTCAAAAGAAAAAAAAAAAAAAATTCCAGAATATATATTTTGAAACACATCTCCAAATAAAAAAATAACATTTACATATAGAACTCACTGTTTGTGAAATATAAATTTTGTACTGCAGAATAAATGTATATTGAACTTGTTACTGTAGAACCTCTCTGTAAACAACATTTTCTGTAAAAACTTTATTCGAATTCTGGATTAAATGACATTGCTTGTTAGTCTCTTGAACTTTGACACGAATGTTGTCCATCGAGGTACACCTGGAAAAAGCAACATAGAGCATTCCGTGGCCGAACACAGGCTTAGGCAAGAATATTCCAACCTTCTTTAGAGTTTGACCCTGCGATTTGTTGATAGTCATGCAGAAAGACAATCTGATGGGGAACTGTCTTCTCTTGAGTTGGAAGGGCAGGTTGGAATCCGAAGGAGAGAGATCTATTCTAGGTATGAAAACTGTCGATCCTGCATTTTGTCCAGAGATGACCTCACAATCTAAAACATTCCTCATAATCCTTCTAATGATGAGACGTGTACCGTTGCAGAGTCCCTTGGCTGCATTGATGTTACGCAGAAGCATGACTATGACACCGACTTTCAAATTTAGGCGATGCGGTGGCATTCCTGACGGTGTAAGACTGTGGACAAAATCCAACTGGTATGTATCTTGCTCTTCTTCGTTGTCGCAAACTATTGAATCAGCACTATAGGATGTGTAGACGTTACCTGGAAATCTTGCTAAAATCTCTTCGTTTAGTTTCAGTGTTTCGTCATTCTTTGGACACAGAATAGCTCTTTCGGCAAAGTCTTCTGTCTGGATAGTCATGCTGGGAAAAATTTCATCTACTATTGGGCCGTTGACTACACATGTAGGTGGAATTTCAATGATGCCTCCTTCCAACCCACTGTCGTTTCTTAGAGTCCCATCTCCGAGTCGAAGTAGCCAATGTGAAAACTCTTGCTCTTCCGGCTGTAGTCTCATATTCCTGGTCAGAGTGAACTGTCTGAAGTGGCTCCACACAGAAGAGTTCTTGAGGCAGGTCTCCAAAGCAGTTATTTTATTTCCGTGTGAAATGACGGGCAAAGTTTGTCTCCAGTCGCCTCCCAAAAGTAAAGTTTTACCTCCAAATGGTACATCCAGTCGCGTCAGATCTCTGAGGAGCCTATCTACAGCATCGAGGGCATGGCTTGGGGTCATTGTGCATTCATCCCATATAAAGAGCTTGGCACTCATTAGGCGATTTCCTTCAGCACTGTCATGTTTGATGCGACATGAAGAATTCTCCACTACAGGAATAGGCAGCTTAAATGTCGAATGAACAGTCCTTCCTCCGTCCAACAGGGCTGCAGCGATTCCCGTCCATGCAACTGGTACGGCGATGTATCCTTTTGCACGAACGGCATGAAGAATGGTCTTGAAAAGAAAAGTATTTCCCGTTCCAGCAAATGCATTCACGCAGAAAGTCTTTGGAGAGTTGTGATTCTCGTCTTCCACAGCATCCAAAACGGCATCGTAGATTGTTCTCTGTTCATTGTTTAGCATGTCTTTCAACTGCTGTGCTCGTTGCATTTCTAACTGGATGTCATAGAGTGGATCAGCTGGTACTGGCATAAGAGTGGATGATGGCTCGGGGAGACCAAGATCAGTAAGGGAAAGATTGTGGACTGCTAAGTGGTCTTGTATGCTCCTGAGTGCGAGGCTGCAGCTGTCCTCTGTAGAGTAGGTCCTGGCAAAGTCTTCCGAGAGCGAATCCTTGAAACTGTCCCACAACACACTGGGTTCCGTCGGGTTTCCGAACACACAGATGAATGAAAAGAGCTGTCTGAGCTGGGATGGCATTTGAAAGCTGACTGCTTCAGTGAGGCAGTCCCTCCATTCCTCGTCGTCCTGAAGCAGTCCTCTTGCGCGACAGGCATCCTTGAAGGTAGAGTACTGCACGCCTTCGAATCTCCTCAATTCATCGAAACTCTTGGCTCCCTTTATGTGACACAGCAGCATTCGCAGGTGAAATCTCTCAATGTCTTTTGGACTAACAGAATACATTCTTGGGATGATCTTGTCGACGAGTCTGACACGTCGTTGCCATGTCTTATTTCTCCAAACGAAGTGTTTTGGAATTTCTGCATACACATACTCGTTGGCTTCCGGAAATCTGCTGTTGAGGTCGAACCAACCGGTGAGCATAGTGTTTCTTTGTGCAGCCCTCTGCAGAGCTTCTCTCTCTTCTGTCTCTGTAAAATACACAGACTGCATATTTTCAAGGTGAACTGGGAGTCTGATGACAGAGTGCGACTGGTCGTGCATCTTCTTTTCAAAAATTCTCCATACAGCTTCGGGAGCAGAAAGATACCTGGCATTTAGGAAGTTCTTGATTTCATCCCAGACAACTGTTTCCTGGCCAGCCTGTTCAATGACTACATTAGCTGCATCATGTCCCTTGTACACGTACTTGAAGAGGTACTTGACTGACTTGACTGAACTACAAACTTCGACGTTTATATGCGCATTGTACTTCTTTGTGAGGAAAGGATTGTAAGGAACGACCCACCTGTTGTCAATAACTTCATTTCTGATCAGAATGAAATTGCCATCGTTTCTTCTTCTGTACACTGGATATCCTTTATAGTTGTCGACAGTTTCTTCCTGAAAGTCTTTGGGGAACCCTTTTGAACAGACACCATCAACCATACACGGTGAATTAGGGTTCAGTGTGCCACATGGGCCATGAATCATAGAAGATTTCACTGTGTCGAAGAGAATGGGGTCGACGTTACAGTCTGGTATTTCAGCACACACCAACGTATCGATGGCTTCTGCATCTCTCAGTTTGTCTTCTTCATCCAAAATGAGCAGTAGGTGCATATGTGGCAGTCCTCTCTTTTGAAATTCAATGACATGTATGTCTGCGACAGTCACTCCAAGAACATGATTCTTCTTCAAGTCATCGAGTAAAGCAGTCTTCTTGATGTCAAAAACTCTGGCGACAATGTCGGGACGATCACATGCTCTTTGTCCTGGCAAGAGGTTTTCTTGAATTTCTGGCCATTTTGGGTTGCATGTAAATGTGATGAACAGATCTGGCTTGCCAAAGTCTCGCACAATAGCCATGGCGTCCTGGTAGTTCTGCTGCATGTATCTTGGGCTTCCTGTGAAAGTCGAAGGTAGTATGACGGGCACTCCGCACCTTGCACCTGCTCGCTCTGCAATTCTGTGAATGTGATCAGACAGACCAATGTAGGTGTCAACTCTCAAGTCCTTTTGTTTTGTCTTTAAATACCATAGTCGGTTTCCTTCAATCTTCATGTAGGCATCGACGACGTACTGTTGAAATAACTTTTGGCCATACAAAATGGGATTGAAGCAATCACGCCTGATAGAAATTCTATGGCTGTAGAACTGAAGCTCTGTATGACCCTGGTTGATCCTATAACCTTGCTCACCATGTGGGAAAAATAAAACATACGTCATCGGTTCCAAGTTAAAATTGAGGGTACTGATGTTGATGAGTCCACTGCGTCTCGGATATATCACGATGTCTCTGTTGTTAGAAGGAGCACCATCGGACGACTTGAACACAGCCGCAACTTCATTTTGTTTTGGAGCTTCGTAACGTCCCCTGTGTTGACCTGGAGTGACATCTCCTTTGATGTACATTCGGATGTCTGCGACACTGTCGACACCTTGTACACTAAGTGTTTCTTCTTCCAACTCCTTCATCATCTTGTATGCTTGTGCGTATGGATTAACATTCCTAATAATAGAATCGAACAATCTCAAGAGTTCCTCATTTAGAGACTGATTTACAGGTAGTCTCATTCTGTGTCGTAGCGCCTGATCAGAGTCCAGAATGTAAAGCTGTGCATACTTTTCCTCTCCTGGGCGAGTAGGGCGAAGGTGGCTAGTGTTGTGATATATGGCTCCATGTATTCTAAAGCAGTAAGGACCTGTACCTGCAGGCAAATCGATGTTGGCACCCAATGATGCGAAACTTAAGGCAGAATTGTAGACCCGTATATTTGTCAGGAATTCTGCTGAAAGAGGATGTTCACCTGTTATTAATTTCTTCATATCTTCGGGGTACAATCTTTCTGGCTCGACGATTTTTCCACCATGACAACAATGTTCAACGAAGTGTTCTATCATTATTTCATAGTTCTTATCGAGATAAGCACCAAATCATAAAAAAAGGTTTCATATTTGCTGCTATTGTATGGCCATATTTCGGTTTTCTTTTGTATAACCGATTTGCTTAAATATAGCTACTTTAGTTCTGCATATATTGCAATTTCTGCATAACTGGCAAAGAAATTTATGAATGTTGGACATAATAATACAGCTAATATTTTTTTTACTATTGTTCATTTCTTCAATAAAATAATATTCTTATATCATGAGGTAATTTTTTATTTTATAATGCTTTTTGTATTATGAGCTAAAACATAACAAGAGATTTCACATTAAATATATTCTATAAATTCGATTTATAAAAATAAAATAAAAACGGGCACTTAATGTAATGTTAAAAAACACTTTCCAGTCTTAATAATTGTGTTTTTTTTTTTTTTTTTTTTCACACCATAGAGCCTGATTTGAAAATATCACAGAACAAGCGCATACAAGAAATACTTATCAGGTGATAAGCAAAGAACATGTGTAAATAAAGTAGTAATTAAAATGCAGGATAAATTTTAATTTGATTTTTGTTTTCTCTCTCTCTCTCACTTTTGGTCTTATTTTTAAATAATTGTCATACTTTAAAAGTTATATACATTAAAAAAAAAAAAAAGAAAAGAAAAGAAAAAGTCCTTTATATGTATTTTTAATCAACGCATACAATACGTTTATACAATTTAAATATAGAATATTAATAAATTTATTTCAAATTTTCCATTTTCAATATATGCATAGAAACATTAAAGATCAATTTATTCTAATAAGTTAAATGCTTAAAATTTAAAAATTGTTAGTCATAAATTGATTTCAACCTTTTTTCGACATTTTATTTAGACAAAAATGTATTTCATACAAATTTTCCTCTCCTAATATTCCAATAAATTTGTACAAAATGGGCTTTAAATCTTTTACATGAGAAAAAGAAGAAAAATGTACATAACAATTTACAAAAAATAAGAAACAACTATATCGCACTTTTGTCTTTTTTTTTTTTTTTTTGAAAGAATGATTAATGCCCGATATTTTAAGAAAATGCTTTTTTTGTGGAAACATAATGGAAATTTTCTTTTGTTCGCTATAATATCTCTCAAAATTCGAATCTTCAATGCAAACATTCAATTTTCGTGAAACATTTGTTATTTATTTAACTGTGTTTGAAAATAAATAACGCAATTTATCAAAATAAATGCATATTTTATACGATTTTTGGATTTTACTTTAGTATTAAAAGGAAATGTGATGTAAAATATTCTGAATTTATTGCCGAGCTTAAACAGAAACAATAATTAAATTTATCAATATTTTATATAGATGCATATCCTGTAATCTATATTAATAAAAATGAGCTGGTTTGGCAAACTTTTTATAACTTAATGCGAATTTTTACAGTAATGTGTATAATATATGTGATTTATGATCTAAAATATACTTTGTTACATAAGTACATAACTATTGCGATTAGACAACGCTTTTGGTGTAGTTAAGGGGATACATGAGTTTCCAAAGCTAAAAGAAAGCATTTTATTTATTTATTTGTTTTTTTATTTTTTTTTTATGTAATGGATATTTTTTATATAAAATTTGCAGCATATAAAAATGAAACATTTAAACACTATTTTATAAAAATATATTTAAAAAATTTGGACAATTCAGCCGGTGAGTTCAGATTTCCGGAGACCCTTCAGAAAAGTGATGGATGCGATTACTCAAAAAGTAATACACTGATTTTATTGGGGTCTATTATTCTATATTATATTGGGGTCTATATTATATTGGGTCTATTATATGGGGTCTATATTATATTGGTCTTTATTCTATGTCTTCAAAATAGAGTTAACTATAGTGCTTGAAAGATTTTTTATTTTTTTTCTTTTAACTGAAATTTGAATTTTCGGCAGAAATGTATGTAAAAAGTACAATTTTCGTTAGTTTTTCGCCAAATATTGCTTTGTGAAATTATTTGTAAAAAAAAAAAAAAAAAAAAAAAATCATTTGTTCAAACACTTATCAATTATGCTTTAAAGAAGTGTGCAAAATATTAGTAAGTTCAATGCATTAGTTTTTGACAAATCGTGTCCACCACTTTTAAAAGTTTCTCCAGAAATCAGAACACACCGAATGAATTTTCCAATTTTGTTATTGAAAATTTTATAAACTATTGTTTAAATTCTCTACTTTTACATTCTCAAAAATTTGAATAATAATTATTTTCATAATATTTAAAAATGGAGAATATATGCTCTTTATCCTTCGAACCCATGAGCTAGGACTTTTTAGAAAGATCCCCTCGGAGGGCACCCCCCCCCTCAGGACTAGGACACTAGAGCAGTCAATCGACCTTAATCCCCATAACAGCCCCATGTAACATTTTAATCAGTTAAATTTTAAAGTTCTGCTGTTAAATTGCAGGTAGGCAATTTCTCTGTTTATATTTCCGTTTGTACATTCAATTAAAGCTTTTTTTTTTTTTTTTTTTTTTTTTTTTTTAGTACGACAGGACTGTTTCTTTCAGTCTATCATTTTGCGTCGTTACCAGTTTATAGTGTTCCACTTTGAAAATGCTTGCTTATATCCAATTTTATCATTTAATTTCTTACTCTCTCTTAAAATATTTTGTGAAATCCGTAAACAATTTTATATTTATATATATATATACACTTTTTTTCTTCATTTCACTTAACATCGGTGAGGATCGAACTCACAACCTTCGGATTTGTAGTTGTGTACTCTAACTAGAGAGCCAACGGGTGTCGGCTGATTATTCCTGATTATTTAGACTAGTGGTTCCATATATATATATATATATTTGAAAGTGTGTTAAAATACAAATATAAGTAGTCCTGTCGTACGAAATTAAGTTCTGTCATAGGCAGAATTTCATCCATAGTTTTTTTTTTTTTTTTCTTTTTTTCTTACGAACAAAAACAGTGTTTTTATTGAAGACTGACATATTAAATATGTTTCTGATATAATAAATACATAAATATGGCTTAAATACTTAATATATCAACGTTTTTATTTTTAAAAAAATTTTAGTCGCTTTAAGCTAAATGATAGGAACATTCGAATGATAGATACGGGACGGTTTTGTGGAAATAAATATCCTCGACCGTGTAATCAATCGAAACCGGATATTGATTCTCGGCAATAAATATTTACAGAAGAGCGTTATCAGAGCATTAGTTAATAGTAAAACCACTTTTTTTTTTAAATTGTCCTATTGTCTTGATACACAAGCGAAATTTTCATGAAGCATAAATGAGTAAAAGTGTTGACGTTAGGTTTACATAAAAAGAGAAAAGTTGGAATGATAATAATAATAATAATAATTGGGTACCTTAATCCATGCCTGTTCGGGAAAAAATGTAGAAGAAAAAAAATTAAATTAAAGTAAAAAAACACAGTAATAAGTGATCGTGTATTAATCCAAAAATTAAAGGCCATCATCGAAGACCACAAATTAAATTTACGAATCAGAAAAAAAAAAATTAATTTAATATAAAACAAAAAATATTGAAAAAACTTTTATTTACTTGAATCTTTAATTTTCAAACGCTGTAAAATCTTACCTTTTAGCACACTCATAAAAAAAAAAGAAAGAAAAAATGAAAGTACATAAAATGTTTCTAGCATATAAAAAATATTTACTTTGAAAAAAAAAAAAAAAAAAAAAAAAAAAAAACATGTAAAAATTTTCTTTAAAATTATTTGTCCGGCCGTTTTCATATAAGATGGTCAGGCATTCGAAATGTAAACAGTCCTTGAATTATAATCCATGTATAGAATAAATTTAAACGTTTTAATACCAATTTTCTATTAATATATATATATATATATATATATATATATATATAGGTATTGAAATATTCTTAAAAACTTATATCATTATTAAAGATTATTTTAAAATGATAATTATACGCCAATTATTATGTAATATGTATAATGTTAAATTTAAATTAAATGAAAATTATGTTACAATAATACAATATAGATTTGTAATGGTGCGTATTAATATATGTATATTTTTTAAGATAATTTGGCATATTTGTCTAGGTATTATTAAATTTTTCATATAAAAACATATATTTCCATTTTATATTTATTGAACTATACTAGATTTATCAATTAAATATGTATTTTCGCAATAATTCTTATGTTTTTATCATTATTATTATTATTATTTATTTAAATTCTTTGATTTGTGTTTTTTCAGTTTGCATTTTTTCATGAATTCCTTATCTTCAATAGGCTTAAATTTTTACAAATATGTAAGAAAGGGCTTAATTATTTTTTGGGTGTTTTATAGAACCCAATTAAAAAAATAATGATGGATTTTAAGGATGGGTGATTAGTATAAAAAATAAAATAAAATAAAATAAAAAAAGTGCATGTTTATGTACTATTTTAATTTTTTTTTTTTTTTTTTTTTGTATATTTTTATTTTAAGGATATTGTAAAATCCATCACTAATTCTTTTAAACAGGTTCTATGAAACGTCCAAAAAAAATTAAGTCTTTTCTTAAATATCTGTGGAAGTTTAAGCATTTTGAAGATCACGAATTCATAAAAATAAATAAATAAATAAAAAACAAAGTGAGAAAATGCAATTAAAGATTTTAAACCTGTCAAAAATACATCGAAAACCGTAAGAATGTTTCCGTGAATATATATTTTACTGAACAAGTTCAAAATAAGTTCAATTTATAAATAATAAATAGAAATATAAGCTTTTATATGAAACCTTCAGCAGTGCCATGTGAAAGGTGCCAATTCCTCTTAAGGTAAGGCATGTATTAAAGACAATTTTTTGCTGATCATTTTTAAAATAACCTTTATGTTGTAAATGATGAAAGTAGTCACTTGAAAATATACTCTGAATATTTTTCTCGATAAAGAGTTGAAAGCGCAAAGACGTACAATAACTCAATTAGAAAAAAAAAAAAAAAAAAACCTCTACTCTTATTTTTTTAGCTGCTTTTATCGACAGCAAAAAATCAACTAATTTCTAATATTTTCTTATATATATATGTGTGTAAACTATATTGATTTTTATACAAAAAGGATATTAAACATAAAATGCTTTTTTTTTAATTAGTCACTATATATAGCTCTTTATTATAAATAATGGATTAATAAATAGTTTATAATGATTTAATATATAAATTAAGACTCGACAGCCCGGCAACTCTTCGAACGCGTGAGTCAACGAAAGAGCATATTGAAGATTAATTGTAGCTGGTGCAAATTAAATACATAGTAATTATAATGTTTATTATATCTTCAAGTTCTGTAAAAATAAAACTTTTTGGTTTACCGAAGAGGGGAAGCAGTCATTTCTGCAAATGATCATAATTGTGATAGAATGTCCCAGGATCAACTTTACTTACTTTTGCCCAAAAGCAAAAATGCAGTTATTTAAAAAGTAAAGAAACACAAAACTTTTGGGATCACCCTGCAAAAACTAATTCTAAAAATGCGTTCTGAATGTAGCTTTTGATTATGAAGTGTTTTGTTCCCAATTTACTAATACATATATTAATGGAAAAATAATAATTCCATTAAAAACCTGCAAATATTTATTTATTTACAATTTTTAATATGTTTCTACTGTGGCATGCAGAGTTTAAAATCTAGTACAGTGCTACTTTTTTTTTTTTCTTTTTTTAATGACATGCTGCATCAGACATATGCTGCAATCAGAATATAAAATAAATATTAAATACCTAATACAATATGAGAAATTTTACTAAATAACTTTTAATTGCGCATCGCAAGCTTTAATGAAAGCTTGTTAGTAAAATATATTATCTAAATTTATTGAGATACTTGCATAAAAACTTCAAGGAAACATTAAAAATAAAAAGTTGTTTTATCAATATTTATTTAAAATCTAGAAACACTGTATTACACTGACTGAAGAAAAATAAAACATTGGGCAAAACAGAATTAGATTTTTTAGATGAACATTCAGTGCCCACACACAAAAAAATAAGTAAAATAAAAAGATATTTTCTTTGTATATGAAGTTGGGTAGAATGCCATAGTGATTAAGAAATTACAAATATGATTAATTGTTTTTTATGATTGCTCTAATTGTTTTTTATGATTGAACCAAAATTGCTCTATATAAACTGCATTTTGAATAGTAAATTAGTTTCGATTTTTAAAGTTTTTTTATTAGATTACGTTCTCTCTCATAAACCGTCTGCTGAATCTGGACCGTTTCTCCTTGACTGCGCATGACAGCGCCAGGACACATTCCACTAAAAAGAAAGCCTATTCTTCGACCACATTTCATCAAACCGTGGAAGCCTCTGCACAACTGCTAACCCACGGAATCCAGTGTTAAAATAGGGGTGACAGTCATCTGATTCAGAGAAAAGGAGCGATAACAGAGTGCCGAATTACTGGAGGATTTCAAAACACCCACCTGTCGGTCAAGTTAGTACCCCTGCAACTTTTTGGACTGCTGGTTTTAAGAAGCATAGCTACACTATATTTAAAAACTGAACATACAAACATGGCGTCGCGCTAGCGATGTGGGTTACCACGCCAAAGTACTAGGTCGTGTCCCTCGCCAGAAACGAAGGTATTTTTCCAGTTTTCTTTTCATTTTCCTTATATATTATATATATATATATATATATATATATAATTTAAACATAAAAATTCGGCGATCACTATGATATTTAATAAAATATGTTCGGTGAATACCAAAGTTGAAACAATAACAATAATAAAAACATGCGAGTGAATGACGAAACTTAAATATAAACATTAAAAATTAACATAAAAAATAGAAAAAAAATTAATTTTATGATAAAATGTTTAATAATTTGTTGTTGCTGTTCCCTCTAAACTATAACTTTTATTTTAATGTTTATTATTCAGATTCGGTATTCGCCCCATTATTAAATTAGATGATTTTTCCTACTGAATTCAAAATATATCGATCTCTGGTCAGTGCTACCATCTAGTGCTATGCTTTGTATTTAGTGGGTGTCACAATACAAGCAACTGAGAATGGCTACGAAGTTTTTAAAATTATACAGGAATTTTCTTTGTTCTCTGATTCGGATAATATATATATACTAGCGAGCTTCGCCCGCTAGCGGGTCAGTATTTTCAAATGAATCACTAACAGTAACTTTTAGTCTCAAGAAAATAAATTGAAAAAAAAAAATCATTTATGATTGGGTAAAAAGTCGGCCCAGTTCCCCACTGCCTTCGGCAGCGCAGTCCCGTGCGCTCTGCGCGCGCACAATTTAAGGGATACACGCGCTGAGCGCGCGTATTCCTTCCCTCACCCTTCGTGGCTCCTAAAAAAAAAAAAAAAAAAAAAAAAAATCTGATCCGGTAAAACTGCCATGGGGTCCCCACTGCCTCCGGCAACGCAGAAATATGCGCGCGCAGCGCGCATGTGTGGAGGTATACGTGCGCTTCGCGCACATATTCCTGGACCGGGTCCCCACTGCCTTCGGCAGCACAGTCCCGTGCGCGCTGCGCGCGCGTATTCCTTCCCTGACCCTTCGTGCCTGAAAAAAAATCTGATCGGGTAAAAACTCCCACCGGGTCCCCACTGCCTCCGGCAGTGAAGACCCATGCGCGCTGCGCGCGCACGTGTGAAGTTATACGTGCGCTGCGCGCACATATTCCTTCAAGAGTCAAAATATTATTCTTAAGAAAATTTAAAAAATCATTTCTCATCGGGTACAAATTCGGACCGGGTCCCCACTGCCTTCGGCAGCGCAGTCCCGTGCGTCCTCCACGTGCTCAAGTTAGAGGATACACGCGCGGTGCACGCCTATTTCTTCCCCCACCCTTTCATTCCCTCTTAATTAACCTACGTATACCAATTTTGAACGATCTAACTCAATTGGCTGAGATGCAAAAGAAAACGTAATTAGGACACCTCAAAACGTGTAAATCTGGTGAAAACATTCGATAATATTAAAATACTTTGAAATATCTTTCGAATGATGTATTAAAAATAATTTAATCATAATTAGAAATTGAAATATTGAAATTTTTAAATATTACAGCGCCATCTGTCGGTAGAAATTTCTGTATTCCACTGTTCGATTTCAAATCAAAAAAGCTTTCTAATGATGTATTACTTATGAAATTATTTTAATTAGTAGCTGAGATACCAAAGAAAACTAATTCAGGACACCTCAAAACGTGTAAATCTGGTGAAAACTTTCGATAATGTAAAAGAACTTTAAAATATCTTTCGAATGATGTATTAAAAGAAATTTAATCATAAATAGAAATTGAAATATTGAAATTTAAAAATATTACAGCGCCATAAAAGAAAACTGATTCAGGAGACCTCAAAACGTGTAAATTTGGTGAAAACCTTCGATAATAGCACAGGTGCCAGCCTCTTCCCACAACTCAAGTGTGAAGTCAATGGCCAAATGATGTAAAAAATTAAAAAAAAAAAAAAAAAAAAAAAGTTTGTCTCTTAAAATATTAATTTTAAAGATAAATTTAACATACATAATTTGCAAAATATTTCAACAAAATTATATAAAAACATGCATTATTTTAAATATAGCACCAAAAAGTGAAGCCTTTTAGCCGTTACATAACTTAAAAAAAGTAACGTTTCCAGGAAGAACCACGTGGAGGTAGGCTTCATTCTCCCCTTTTTTTTTTGGGGGGGGGGGGGAGGGAATTCCTCTGTCATATAACATTATGCAAAATTTGCATTCCAATAAGTAAAAAAAAAAAAAAAAAAAAAAAAAAAAGAAGGTTCTGTTACGTTTATTATGACTATGATGGCAGTGGTGTAATGTCGAACAATCTAGGGATAGTGTTTTCTTGTATTATAACAGAGAAAAAAAGTTGTTTCATTAGATAATGACGTGTAGCTAAATTTTTATAAATGGGGCTTAAGGGAAAATCTCATGAAAGGTAATGTATTCAAATTCACATTTTCATGCAAGGCAAACTGTAAAACTTTTCTACAGCCACTGCACTCAAAATAAAATAGTTAAAACAAAATAACTCCTATTTTGAGTATCATTTTATGCAGCCAACAAAACAATGGGCTAAGTAAGATTATACTTAAAAAAAGAAAAAAAAAAGATATGGTAAATAGGCTAAATCGCTTTCTGGTTAATTTGTCATGAAAGGAGTGCCTTCAGGGAGGACTTATAAAGGGTAGGTGGCCCGAATTCTCGATCTCATACAAGGAAAACCCTGAAAACCTTGTACAGCCACCCCGCTGGAACCGCATGGGCATTAAACCACAAATTATGGGTTCGAGCTACTCATTTTGTGGTAGTAATTTAACCACTGGTCTGAGTGGACCATACAAAATAAAATGAACATACATAGAAAATGAAAAAAAAAAAAAAAAAAAAAAATAGTACATATGATATACAAGTTAAAAACTGTGTAAAAATTTAGTAATATGTACAGAAAAAATTTAAAAAAATTAATATTAAATAATTTGAAATATATTAATAAATATTTAGAATTTCTGAAGAGTTAAAAATCTGAAAGTTTTACAGGTATGCAACGAAAGATTGCAATTGCAATTGACAATATTCTATATATACATTTAAAAAAACTCAATGTACATACATAATATATAATTGGACATGGATCAGTGATATCTTTAATAAAGGAACAAACTACATATAAAGTAGGAAATTTTCCTAGTGATATCCAATAAATAAATGAACAAATCCATTATACATATATATACATAAATATATAAAGTGTAAAATTTGGATAGTCACCTCCAAAAAAAAAAAAAAAAAAGAATTCCAGACTATATGCATTCTGAAACATCTCGAAATAAAAAAATAATATTTAGATATAGAACTGGAAAATGAATAACAACATAAAAGTGAAATTTATGAAAGGTTAAATAAAGTATGTAAAAAAAAAAAAAATAATAATAATAATAATAATAATAATAATAATCAATAATTAAAAAAGTATTAATAAATATTTAGAATTTATGAAAAACAGTTAAAAATATGAAAGTTTTACAGCTATGCAACGAAAGGTTGCAATTGAAATTGACAATATTGTATATAATACCTATCAAAAAACTGAATGTACAAACATATACAATTGGACATAGATCAGTAAAATATGTAATAAAAGAAGAAAGTGCATATAAAGAAGAAAAAATGTATAGTGATCTCCCAAAATAAATGTGCTACTCCTTTTATATGTATACATAAAGTATGAAATTTGCATAGTCACCTCCAAAAAAAAACAAAAAAAAAAAAAATTCCCAGAATATATATTCTGAAACATCTCCAAATAAAAAAATGACATTAAAAGTAAAATTTATGAAGGGTGAAATAAAGTATGGAAAAAGAAAAATTGTAATAATAATTTAAAATGTATTAATAAACATTTGGAATTTATGAAAAACAGTTAACAATATTAAAGTTGTACAGCTATGCAATGAAAGGTTCCAATTGAAATTGACAATATTGTATATATACCTTTCAAAAAACTGAATGTACATACATGTACATTTGGACATATATCAGCAAAATATGTAATAAAGGAACAAAGTACATATAAAGTAGAAAAATTGCATAGTGATCTCCAAAAAATAAATTAGCTATTCCATTATATATATATATATATAGTATGCAATTTGCATAGTCAGCTCCAAAAATTCAAAAGAAAAAAAAAAAAAATTCCAGAATATATATTTTGAAACACATCTCCAAATAAAAAAATAACATTTACATATAGAACTCACTGTTTGTGAAATATAAATTTTGTACTGCAGAATAAATGTATATTGAACTTGTTACTGTAGAACCTCTCTGTAAACAACATTTTCTGTAAAAACTTTATTCGAATTCTGGATTAAATGACATTGCTTGTTAGTCTCTTGAACTTTGACACGAATGTTGTCCATCGAGGTACACCTGGAAAAAGCAACATAGAGCATTCCGTGGCCGAACACAGGCTTAGGCAAGAATATTCCAACCTTCTTTAGAGTTTGACCCTGCGATTTGTTGATAGTCATGCAGAAAGACAATCTGATGGGGAACTGTCTTCTCTTGAGTTGGAAGGGCAGGTTGGAATCCGAAGGAGAGAGATCTATTCTAGGTATGAAAACTGTCGATCCTGCATTTTGTCCAGAGATGACCTCACAATCTAAAACATTCCTCATAATCCTTCTAATGATGAGACGTGTACCGTTGCAGAGTCCCTTGGCTGCATTGATGTTACGCAGAAGCATGACTATGACACCGACTTTCAAATTTAGGCGATGCGGTGGCATTCCTGACGGTGTAAGACTGTGGACAAAATCCAACTGGTATGTATCTTGCTCTTCTTCGTTGTCGCAAACTATTGAATCAGCACTATAGGATGTGTAGACGTTACCTGGAAATCTTGCTAAAATCTCTTCGTTTAGTTTCAGTGTTTCGTCATTCTTTGGACACAGAATAGCTCTTTCGGCAAAGTCTTCTGTCTGGATAGTCATGCTGGGAAAAATTTCATCTACTATTGGGCCGTTGACTACACATGTAGGTGGAATTTCAATGATGCCTCCTTCCAACCCACTGTCGTTTCTTAGAGTCCCATCTCCGAGTCGAAGTAGCCAATGTGAAAACTCTTGCTCTTCCGGCTGTAGTCTCATATTCCTGGTCAGAGTGAACTGTCTGAAGTGGCTCCACACAGAAGAGTTCTTGAGGCAGGTCTCCAAAGCAGTTATTTTATTTCCGTGTGAAATGACGGGCAAAGTTTGTCTCCAGTCGCCTCCCAAAAGTAAAGTTTTACCTCCAAATGGTACATCCAGTCGCGTCAGATCTCTGAGGAGCCTATCTACAGCATCGAGGGCATGGCTTGGGGTCATTGTGCATTCATCCCATATAAAGAGCTTGGCACTCATTAGGCGATTTCCTTCAGCACTGTCATGTTTGATGCGACATGAAGAATTCTCCACTACAGGAATAGGCAGCTTAAATGTCGAATGAACAGTCCTTCCTCCGTCCAACAGGGCTGCAGCGATTCCCGTCCATGCAACTGGTACGGCGATGTATCCTTTTGCACGAACGGCATGAAGAATGGTCTTGAAAAGAAAAGTCTTTCCCGTTCCAGCAAATGCATTCACGCAGAAAGTCTTTGGAGAGTTGTGATTCTCGTCTTCCACAGCATCCAAAACGGCATCGTAGATTGTTCTCTGTTCATTGTTTAGCATGTCTTTCAACTGCTGTGCTCGTTGCATTTCTAACTGGATGTCATAGAGTGGATCAGCTGGTACTGGCATAAGAGTGGATGATGGCTCGGGGAGACCAAGATCAGTAAGGGAAAGATTGTGGACTGCTAAGTGGTCTTGTATGCTCCTGAGTGCGAGGCTGCAGCTGTCCTCTGTAGAGTAGGTCCTGGCAAAGTCTTCCGAGAGCGAATCCTTGAAACTGTCCCACAACACACTGGGTTCCGTCGGGTTTCCGAACACACAGATGAATGAAAAGAGCTGTCTGAGCTGGGATGGCATTTGAAAGCTGACTGCTTCAGTGAGGCAGTCCCTCCATTCCTCGTCGTCCTGAAGCAGTCCTCTTGCGCGACAGGCATCCTTGAAGGTAGAGTACTGCACGCCTTCGAATCTCCTCAATTCATCGAAACTCTTGGCTCCCTTTATGTGACACAGCAGCATTCGCAGGTGAAATCTCTCAATGTCTTTTGGACTAACAGAATACATTCTTGGGATGATCTTGTCGACGAGTCTGACACGTCGTTGCCATGTCTTATTTCTCCAAACGAAGTGTTTTGGAATTTCTGCATACACATACTCGTTGGCTTCCGGAAATCTGCTGTTGAGGTCGAACCAACCGGTGAGCATAGTGTTTCTTTGTGCAGCCCTCTGCAGAGCTTCTCTCTCTTCTGTCTCTGTAAAATACACAGACTGCATATTTTCAAGGTGAACTGGGAGTCTGATGACAGAGTGCGACTGGTCGTGCATCTTCTTTTCAAAAATTCTCCATACAGCTTCGGGAGCAGAAAGATACCTGGCATTTAGGAAGTTCTTGATTTCATCCCAGACAACTGTTTCCTGGCCAGCCTGTTCAATGACTACATTAGCTGCATCATGTCCCTTGTACACGTACTTGAAGAGGTACTTGACTGACTTGACTGAACTACAAACTTCGACGTTTATATGCGCATTGTACTTCTTTGTGAGGAAAGGATTGTAAGGAACGACCCACCTGTTGTCAATAACTTCATTTCTGATCAGAATGAAATTGCCATCGTTTCTTCTTCTGTACACTGGATATCCTTTATAGTTGTCGACAGTTTCTTCCTGAAAGTCTTTGGGGAACCCTTTTGAACAGACACCATCAACCATACACGGTGAATTAGGGTTCAGTGTGCCACATGGGCCATGAATCATAGAAGATTTCACTGTGTCGAAGAGAATGGGGTCGACGTTACAGTCTGGTATTTCAGCACACACCAACGTATCGATGGCTTCTGCATCTCTCAGTTTGTCTTCTTCATCCAAAATGAGCAGTAGGTGCATATGTGGCAGTCCTCTCTTTTGAAATTCAATGACATGTATGTCTGCGACAGTCACTCCAAGAACATGATTCTTCTTCAAGTCATCGAGTAAAGCAGTCTTCTTGATGTCAAAAACTCTGGCGACAATGTCGGGACGATCACATGCTCTTTGTCCTGGCAAGAGGTTTTCTTGAATTTCTGGCCATTTTGGGTTGCATGTAAATGTGATGAACAGATCTGGCTTGCCAAAGTCTCGCACAATAGCCATGGCGTCCTGGTAGTTCTGCTGCATGTATCTTGGGCTTCCTGTGAAAGTCGAAGGTAGTATGACGGGCACTCCGCACCTTGCACCTGCTCGCTCTGCAATTCTGTGAATGTGATCAGACAGACCAATGTAGGTGTCAACTCTCAAGTCCTTTTGTTTTGTCTTTAAATACCATAGTCGGTTTCCTTCAATCTTCATGTAGGCATCGACGACGTACTGTTGAAATAACTTTTGGCCATACAAAATGGGATTGAAGCAATCACGCCTGATAGAAATTCTATGGCTGTAGAACTGAAGCTCTGTATGACCCTGGTTGATCCTATAACCTTGCTCACCATGTGGGAAAAATAAAACATACGTCATCGGTTCCAAGTTAAAATTGAGGGTACTGATGTTGATGAGTCCACTGCGTCTCGGATATATCACGATGTCTCTGTTGTTAGAAGGAGCACCATCGGACGACTTGAACACAGCCGCAACTTCATTTTGTTTTGGAGCTTCGTAACGTCCCCTGTGTTGACCTGGAGTGACATCTCCTTTGATGTACATTCGGATGTCTGCGACACTGTCGACACCTTGTACACTAAGTGTTTCTTCTTCCAACTCCTTCATCATCTTGTATGCTTGTGCGTATGGATTAACATTCCTAATAATAGAATCGAACAATCTCAAGAGTTCCTCATTTAGAGACTGATTTACAGGTAGTCTCATTCTGTGTCGTAGCGCCTGATCAGAGTCCAGAATGTAAAGCTGTGCATACTTTTCCTCTCCTGGGCGAGTAGGGCGAAGGTGGCTAGTGTTGTGATATATGGCTCCATGTATTCTAAAGCAGTAAGGACCTGTACCTGCAGGCAAATCGATGTTGGCACCCAATGATGCGAAACTTAAGGCAGAATTGTAGACCCGTATATTTGTCAGGAATTCTGCTGAAAGAGGATGTTCACCTGTTATTAATTTCTTCATATCTTCGGGGTACAATCTTTCTGGCTCGACGATTTTTCCACCATGACAACAATGTTCAACGAAGTGTTCTATCATTATTTCATAGTTCTTATCGAGATAAGCACCAAATCATAAAAAAAGGTTTCATATTTGCTGCTATTGTATGGCCATATTTCGGTTTTCTTTTGTATAACCGATTTGCTTAAATATAGCTACTTTAGTTCTGCATATATTGCAATTTCTGCATAACTGGCAAAGAAATTTATGAATGTTGGACATAATAATACAGCTAATATTTTTTTTACTATTGTTCATTTCTTCAATAAAATAATATTCTTATATCATGAGGTAATTTTTTATTTTATAATGCTTTTTGTATTATGAGCTAAAACATAACAAGAGATTTCACATTAAATATATTCTATAAATTCGATTTATAAAAATAAAATAAAAACGGGCACTTAATGTAATGTTAAAAAACACTTTCCAGTCTTAATAATTGTGTTTTTTTTTTTTTTTTTTTCACACCATAGAGCCTGATTTGAAAATATCACAGAACAAGCGCATACAAGAAATACTTATCAGGTGATAAGCAAAGAACATGTGTAAATAAAGTAGTAATTAAAATGCAGGATAAATTTTAATTTGATTTTTGTTTTCTCTCTCTCTCTCACTTTTGGTCTTATTTTTAAATAATTGTCATACTTTAAAAGTTATATACATTAAAAAAAAAAAAAAAAAGAAAAGAAAAGAAAAAGTCCTTTATATGTATTTTTAATCAACGCATACAATACGTTTATACAATTTAAATATAGAATATTAATAAATTTATTTCAAATTTTCCATTTTCAATATATGCATAGAAACATTAAAGATCAATTTATTCTAATAAGTTAAATGCTTAAAATTTAAAAATTGTTAGTCATAAATTGATTTCAACCTTTTTTCGACATTTTATTTAGAAAAAAATGTATTTCATACAAATTTTCCTCTCCTAATATTCCAATAAATTTGTACAAAATGGGCTTTAAATCTTTTACATGAGAAAAAGAAGAAAAATGTACATAACAATTTACAAAAAATAAGAAACAACTATATCGCACTTTTTTCTTTTTTTTTTTTTTTTTTTTTTTTTGAAAGAATGATTAATGCCCGATATTTTAAGAAAATGCTTTTTTTGTGGAAACATAATGGAAATTTTCTTTTGTTCGCTATAATATCTCTCAAAATTCGAATCTTCAATGCAAACATTCAATTTTCGTGAAACATTTGTTATTTATTTAACTGTGTTTGAAAATAAATAACGCAATTTATCAAAATAAATGCATATTTTATACGATTTTTGGATTTTACTTTAGTATTAAAAGGAAATGTGATGTAAAATATTCTGAATTTATTGCCGAGCTTAAACAGAAACAATAATTAAATTTATCAATATTTTATATAGATGCATATCCTGTAATCTATATTAATAAAAATGAGCTGGTTTGGCAAACTTTTTATAACTTAATGCGAATTTTTACAGTAATGTGTATAATATATGTGATTTATGATCTAAAATATACTTTGTTACATAAGTACATAACTATTGCGATTAGACAACGCTTTTGGTGTAGTTAAGGGGATACATGAGTTTCCAAAGCTAAAAGAAAGCATTTTATTTATTTATTTGTTTTTTTATTTTTTTTTTATGTAATGGATATTTTTTATATAAAATTTGCAGCATATAAAAATGAAACATTTAAACACTATTTTATAAAAATATATTTAAAAAATTTGGACAATTCAGCCGGTGAGTTCAGATTTCCGGAGACCCTTCAGAAAAGTGATGGATGCGATTACTCAAAAAGTAATACACTGATTTTATTGGGGTCTATTATTCTATATTATATTGGGGTCTATATTATATTGGGTCTATTATATGGGGTCTATATTATATTGGTCTTTATTCTATGTCTTCAAAATAGAGTTAACTATAGTGCTTGAAAGATTTTTTATTTTTTTTCTTTTAACTGAAATTTGAATTTTCGGCAGAAATGTATGTAAAAAGTACAATTTTCGTTAGTTTTTCGCCAAATATTGCTTTGTGAAATTATTTGTAAAAAAAAAAAAAAAAAAAAAAAATCATTTGTTCAAACACTTATCAATTATGCTTTAAAGAAGTGTGCAAAATATTAGTAAGTTCAATGCATTAGTTTTTGACAAATCGTGTCCACCACTTTTAAAAGTTTCTCCAGAAATCAGAACACACCGAATGAATTTTCCAATTTTGTTATTGAAAATTTTATAAACTATTGTTTAAATTCTCTACTTTTACATTCTCAAAAATTTGAATAATAATTATTTTCATAATATTTAAAAATGGAGAATATATGCTCTTTATCCTTCGAACCCATGAGCTAGGACTTTTTAGAAAGATCTTCAGTTTCTTGTTCCCGAGCTTCAGTCATTCTTTGTTGGTTTGCATTTCTCCTTCTTTGAGTCTCCTCTTCAGTTTCTTGTTCCCGAGCTTCAATGTTCCTTTGTCGGTCAGCATTTCTCCTTCTTTGAGTCTCCTCTTCAGTTTCTTGTTCCCGAGCTTCAATCATCCTTTGTTGGTTTGCATTTCTTCTTCTTTGAGTCTCCTCTTTAGTTTCTTGTTTCCGTGCCACACGATGGCGTTTGGCATCTGCCATTCTTCTACTGCATGCATGTTCGTCTGTTTCTTGTGTGCGGACTTGCTTAATATATTGTTTATGTGCATTTCTTCTTATTGCATTCTCTTGATTTACTTCAGCTTCAGCTGTAGGCTGGCTTGCAAATGTTGCTTGATCTCCTGGCTGCCATGCAACAGTTGCTTCATCTCCTGGCTGCCTTGCAATAGTTGCTTCATCTCCTGGCTGCCTTGCAACATTTGCTTCATCTCCTGGCTGCCTTGCAACAGTTGCTTCATCTCCTGGGTGCCTTGGAACTGTTGCTACATCTCCAGGTTGGGCTTCAATTATTGTTTCATCTCCGGGCTCCCTTGCACCTGTTGCTTCATCTTCACACTGGCTTACAGGTATTGCTTCTTCATCAGCCTGTCTTGGAAATGTTTCATCTTCAGCCTGTGCCTGTCTTGGAAATGTTTCATCTTCAGCCTGTCTTAAAAATGTTGTTTCATTTTCAGGCTGCCTTGATACTGTTGTTTCCTCTCTGGGCTGCCTTGATATTGAAGCTTCATCTTCAGCGTGTCTTGCTCGCCTTTGTCTTTGAGCTTCAGTTCGGCGACGACGTTGTTCGTCGCCTGTAATTGATTTTTTTTTTCTTTTTGGCATGGCTGTGTATGAAAAAAGAAAGTGTGCGATATAAATATAGAGTGAGTTAGGTTATAAATGTATATGCTTGAAATAAGTAGACAAATTATGTAATTTTATTAAGGGAATTATGTTTTAGGCTAAAAAAATCTGATGTTTGTAGCTTTGCAAGAAGTATGAATTTGATACACTTAGAGATTTGCTACATGTACTGTTAAATTCAAAATGAAGTAACTTATAAAATTACATATTACTTATGAAAATATGTTGATTAGAAGCTGAGATACAAAAGTAACAGAAAGATTTTTAGAAAAAGAATTGCGTGTGACTTGTCCATGGTTTTGTCCGAAAGTTAGGTAATTCTGGGCTATATAATGTTAAAAATCCTTAGTATGAAATGTGGTTAGAAAAAATTGAAAAATGAAAATCTGCAAAATATAAAAGAATAAAGACGTTGTGTTTTTCTTCTTATCTGTGAAACTCCCACCCCCCTTTTTGTTTGAAAATATGCAAAATATAAAAGATTAAAGGTGTTTTTGAAATGTGAAAATCTGCAAAGCATAATAAGAATAAAGGCATTCTGGGTTTTTCTTTGTTTTCTTTGAAAGAGCGGGAGTTTCGTAAAGTCGAATTTTTCAGGGATCGCGAATCAGCTGGTCGCCGAAGGCGGCTAGTTGGAAATAAAAAAAGCAGTTTTTGAATTTTTTCAATTTAAAATCGATCAAAAGCAGAACTTCGAAATTGCCTGTCATTATGGCTCATGTGTATGCAGTTAAAAAATCTAAAGTATAGCTTTAAAAATAAAATTAATAGACATATTATATTTATTTAAATTCATTTTTATTTCATCTGTTAATGACACCAAAAGTTACTTTTAACAGATTAATATTGATTTTTTTTTTCCTTTTTTTATGAATTCGGTTGTAAAAAAGCAGTATTGGAATTCTTAAATTTTAGACGGATTTCAATAGAAATCGTTAATCGGCCTTGATAGATTAGACGTTTTGAGTCAAAAATATATCATTGTAATACATAATACATCATTCAAAAGATATTCTAAAGTATTTTTATTGCAGGCTATTAAAATGATATAAGCCGTTCAAATTCTGTACAGAACTTTCGGAGAAAACTACGGAAAACCCAGAAAATTTTTATTCTTTTATATTTTACAGAGTTTCAAATTCAGATTTTCGCTAACATTTCGCACTAATAATTTTTAACTGTATATAGCCCGGAATTAAGCAAGTTTTAGAGAAAACCACAGATAAGTTAGACACAAATCTTTTAAAAAAAATTGTATTATCTTTGTGTTTCAGCTTCTAATTAGTATAATTTCATTTTTATATTATTGAAAGTCGAATTCGAGATTTCACCTGATTTACACGTTTTAAGGTCTCCTGATTAGGTTTGTATCACAGCAACTAATTAAAATAATTTCATAAGTAATACATCATTTGAAATCTTTGTTGATTTGGAGTTGAACAATATATTACAGAAATTTCTACCGCCAGATGGCGCTGTAATATTTTAAAATTTCAATATTTCAAATCCTAATGAGCGAGGAAGGTGTTGTAAGTTCTAAAACGGGGATAAGGCACCGCAGGCGCCACCGAGCGGGGCTTAGCTAAAGTCAGAAATTTGAAAGATCATAACATGGTGAGGGAACAGGCTGTTTCAGATATTGAAAAGGGAAGAGGACGCCGAAGGCGCTTTCGCACGGGAATTTACTGCGATTTCAATAAGCTATTTTCACGATATATCAATAAGCTGTTATTAGACCTGAAACGGGAAAAAGGCACCTTAGGCGCCACCGAGCGGGAGTTTCGTAAAGTCGGATTTTTCAGGGATCGCGAACTAGCTGGTCGCCGAAGGCGGCTAGTATCTATAATAATAAAAGAAGATGTCTGTCTGTCTGAGCATCTATACGTTCAGCCCCTACTGAACGCAGAAGTATAAAACTTGACGTACGGGTACCTAGAAGCCTTCCTGAGGGGATAGTGAAAACAGAATTTAAAAATTTTAATTAGTTGCGAAGATATTAATTAAAATATAGACCTATGTCAAATCAAAACGCGATCTCAATCACTGAGAATTCACCGTAATTGCATAAAAATAGATATTTTAGCGTAGTTAAAAGCAGGAAAAATGGAAAATAAATTAGAAATATTAGTCCGATCGTTACAAATTTGGTACCAAATGAAAGGGGAATTTTTTCCGAATCTAAGAATGCAAGCGGCTTATCGATACACCAATTAGATTTTTTAAAATTAACTAAAGTATGAAATTTAGTTGGCAACAGGCAGACGATTTTCTAAGCTGTCTCGATCTGAAACAAAACACATGCGAGACATCTGTCTGTGATGAAAACGGAAATGGTTGTAATCAATTAAGATATGTGTTTTATACTGGAGGGAAAAATTGCAATTTTCAAACTTTTTCAAATTTTCATTTACCTTACATTTGAATGAATATTCGGCTTAGACAGCATTTTATAAAGCTAGTGTTCAATTTTCATGAAAAAATATAAATAAATAAAAAAATGACATATTTATTGGAAAAAGATTAAATTTTCTTTTCCGTTGAAAATTCGTAGTATTTGGTTTTAATGCCCGATAATTCGATTGTGAATATTTTTGAAAGAGTATGATTATTAGGGAGGGCTTGAGGGAGGGCGCAAAAGGGCATAAAAAAAAAAAGAGTTACAGCGTTTAAAATTGGTTCGTATATTTAGATTTTAAGGCAAGGTAAATCGATTGCGGATATTTTCGAGTGTAAAATTATCGACGGAAAGGAGGGAGGGGAGGGGGAAGAGCGAAGAGGCGAAGATGTAGAAAAGGAACGTGAGTTTCGGAGAAAACCACGGTACACCCAGAACACCTTTATTCTTTAATATTTTGCAGAGTTTTGAATTCCAATTTCTGCTCACATATCGTACGAAGGATATTTAACGTTATATAGCCCGGAATTATGCAAGTTTCGGAGAAAACCAAGGATAAGTCGGACACAAATCTTTTTATAAAAATGTCTATATTACCTTTGTATCTCAGCTTCTAATTAACATAATTTCATAAGTAATACATCATTTAAAAAGTTATTTGAATTACAATTGATGAGCATGTATTGCAAATCTCTGTCGCCAGAGGGCGCTTTGATATTTTAATAATTCAATATCTAGAATTCTACTCATAACACATCATTTGAAATATTACAGACTTTTAAACTGATGTAAACCGTTAAATTCCGTACGGGAGTTTCAGAGAAAACCACAGAATAGCCAGAACACCTTTATTAATATATCTCAAAACGGGAGCTTCAGAGAAAACCACGGAACACCCAGAACACCTTTATACTTTAATATTTTGCAGAGTTTCGAATTTCAATTTCTGCTCACATATCGTACTAAGGATTTTTAACGTTATATAGACCGGAATTATGCAAGTTTCGGAGAAAACCATGGATAAGTCGGACACAAATCTTTTTATAAAAATGTCTATATTAGCTTTGTATCTCAGCTTCTAATTAACATAATTTCATAAGTAATACATCATTTAAAAAGCTATTTGAATTACAATTGATGAGTATGTGTTGCAAATATCTGTCGCCAGAGGGCGCTTTGATATTTTAATAATTCAATATCTAGAATTCTACTTATAACACATCATTTGAAATATTACGGACTTTTAAACTGATGTAAGCCGTTAAATTCCGTACGGGAGTTTCAGAGAAAATCACAGAATAGCCAGAACACCTTTATTAATATATCTCCAATTCTAATTATGATGGAGGCTTTCGAATTCCGATACTCCGTTCACATTTCGTATTAAGGATTTTTAACACGCGAGTTTCAAAGAAAAAAAAAAAAAAACGAAAAAATCAGACACAAATTTTGTTATAACAATGTTTATGTTCAATTTCATCTGTTAATGAGTTACTTTTAGCAGAATAATATTGATTTTTTTTATGAATTCGGTTGTAAAAAAGCAGTTTTGGAATGCTTAAATTTTAGATGGATTTCAATAGAAATCGTTAATCGCCCTTGATAGATTAGCCATTTTGAGTCTAAAATATATCATAGCTATTCATTATTGTAATACATAATACATCATTCAAAAGATATTTTAAAGTATTTGTATTGCAGGCTATTAAAATGATATAAGCCGTTCAAATTCTGTACGAAACTTTCGATGAAAACTACGGAAAAACCAGAAAATTTTTATTATTTTATATTTTACAGAGTTTCAAATTCAGATTTTCGCTCACATTTCGTACTAATAATTTTCAACTATATATAGCCCGGAATAAAGCAAGTTTTGGAGAAAACCACAGATAACTCAGACACAAATCTTTAAAAAAAAATTTATACGGCACAGCAGGCGCCACCGAGCGGGACTTAGCTAAAGTCAGAAATTTGAAAGATCATAACATGGTGAGCGAACAGGCTGTTTCAGATGTTGAAAAGGGAAGAGGGCGCCGAAGGCGCTACCGCACGGGAATTTACTGCGCTTTCAATAAGCTATTGTTACGATATATCGATAAGCTGTTATTAGACCTGAAACGGGAAAAAGGCGCCGCAGGCGCCACCGAGCGGGAGTTTCGTAAAGTCGGATTTTTCAGGGATCGCGAACCAGCTGGTCGCCGAAGGCGGCTAGTATATAATAAAAGTTTTAGTTTTGATACATAATTTTTTTTCAAGTGAATTGTTATTCGAAAGTTGCAGACAAATTTTTTTATCAGTGCAGAAAAAAACTGCCCGCAAGCCGCTTTTCTGTGTATGCGACTATTTTGCCGTGTTTCTGCCACTGGGTTTTGGACAAACCAAAATGTTGGAAAAAAGTCGCTCAACTGATGTTGAGCTAGCAGGTAATGAATTTGGTAATGCTGATAATAATAATAATAATTAAAGCTGATAATAATCGTTATCCAATATCTGCAAAGTCATTAATGATATCACATAGCCATTTATCTATAATAATAAAGGAAGATGTCTGTCTCTCTCTGTGTCCGTCTGAGCATCTATACGTTCAGCCCCTATTGAACGCAGAAGTACAAAATTTGACATATGGGTGCTCCGAAGCCTGCCCGAATGCATAGTGAAAACAGAATTTAAAAATTTTAATTACTTGCCGAGATATTAATTAAAATGTAGACCCATGTATAATCAAAAAGCGATCTCATTTACTAAGAATTTACTGCGATTGCATAAAAATAGCTATTTTAACGGAGTTAAAAGCAGAAAAAATGGAAAACAAATTAGAAATATTAGTCCGATCGTTACAAATTTGGTACCAAATGAAAGGGGATTTTTTTCCGAATCTAAGAGTGCAAGCGGCTGATCGATACATCAATTAGATTTTTTAAAATTAACTAAAGTATGAAATTTAGTTGGCAACAGGCAGACGACTGTCTGTGATGACAACGGAAATGGTTGTAATCAATTAAGATATCACGTGCTTTATACTGGGGGGGGGGGGAAATTGCAATTTTCAAACTTTTTCAAATTTTCATTTACCTTACATTTGAATGAATATTCGGCTTAGACAGCATATTATAAAGCTACTCTTCAATTTTCATGAAAAAATATGAATAAATAAAAAAAATGACATATTTATTGGAAAAAGATTAAATTTTCTTTTCCGTTGAAAATTCGTAGTATTTGGTTTTAATGCCCGATAATTCGATTGTGAATATTTTTGAAAGAGTACGATTATTAGGGAGGGCTTGAGGGAGGGGGAAAAGGGGCAAAAATTGAAAAAAAAAAAAAAAAAGTTACAGCGTTTGAAATTGGTTGGTATATTTAGATTGTAAGGCAAGGTAAATCGATTGCGGATATTTTCTAGTGTAAAATTATTATTATCGACGGAAAAGAGGGGCATGGATAATTGGACACAAATCTTTTTATAAAAATGTCTATATTAGCTTTGTATCTCAGCTTCTAATTAACATAATTTCATAAGTAATATATCATTTAAAAGTTATTTGAATTAGAATTGATGAGTATCTGTTGCAAAGCTCTGTCGCCAGAGTTCGCTTTGATATTTTAATAATTCAATATCTAGAATTCTACTTATAACACATCATTTGAAATATTACGGACTTTTAAACTGATATAAGCCGTTAAATTCTGTACGGGAGTTTCAGAGAAAACCACAGAAAAGCCAGAACACCTTTATTACAATATCTCCAATTCTAATTATGATGCATGCTTTCGAATTCCGATACTCCGTTCGCATTTCGTATTAAGGATTTTTAACACGCAAGTTTCAAAGAAAAAAAAAAAATCAGACACAAATTTTGTTGTAACAATGCTTATATTACCTTTGTATCTCAGCTTCTAATTAACATAATTCCATAGGTAAAGCATCATTTTAAGTCTTTTAAACTGAAATTGAAGTGTACATATTGCAAATCTCTGTCGCCAGAGGGCGCGTTGTCATTTTAATAATTCAATAATTATGCAAGTTTCGGAGAAAACCATGGATAAGTCGGACACAAATCTTTTTATAAAAATGTCTATATTAGCTTTGTATCTCTGCTTCTAAATAACATAATTTCATAAGTAATACATCATTTAAAAAGCTATTTGAATTACAATTGATGAGTATGTGTTGCAAATCTCTGTCGCCAGAGGGCACTTTGATATTTTAATAATTCAATATAACACATCATTTGAAATATTACGGACTTTTAATCTGATGTAAACCGTTAAATTCCGTACGGGAGTTTCAGAGGAAACCACAGAATAGCCAGAACACCTTTATTAATATATCTCCAATTCTAATTATGATGCAGGCTTTCGAATTCCGATACTCCGTTCACATTTCGTATTAAGGATTTTTAACACGCGAGTTTCAAAGAAAAAAAAAAAAAAAAACGAAAAAATCAGACACAAATTTTGTTTTAACAATTTTTATATTACCTTTGTGTCTCAGCATCTAATTAACATAATTTCATAGGTAAAATATCATTTTAAGCCTTTTAAACTGAAATTAAGTAGTGCATATTGTATGCAGTTAAAAAATCTAAAGCATAGCTTTAAAAATAAAATAAATAGACACATTATATTTATTTAAATTCATTTTTATTTCATCTGTTAATGACACCATTCACCAATTTCATCTATTAATGAGTTACTTTTAACAGAATAATATTGATTTTTTTTTTTTTTTTTTTTTTTATGAATTCGGTTGTAAAAATGCAGTTTTGTAATTCTTAAATTTTAGATGGATTTCAATAGAAATCGCTAATTGCCCTTGATAGATTAGCCATTTTGAGTCAAAAATATATCATTGTAATACATAATACATCATTCAAAAGATATTTTAAAGTATTTTTATTGCAGGCTATTAAAATGATATAAGCCGTTCAAATTCTGTACGAAACTTTCGGAGAAAACTACGGAAAAACCAGAAAATTTGTATTATTTTATATTTTACAGAGTTTCAAATTCAGAATTCGCTCACATTTCGTACTAATAATTTTTAACGATGTATAGCCCGGAATTAAGCAAGTTTTGGAGAAAACCACAGATAAGTCAGACACAAATCTTTTTAAAAAAATTTATACGGCGCCGCAGGCGCCACCGAGTGGGACTTAGCTAAAGTCAGAAATCTCATAAGGAAGAAGTACATCAAATACTTAGCTACATCTCTCTTATTTTCAGGCACATGATGAAATCTCTGACAGATACTTGCTTTTGTTTATTCCTGTCTTAATAAATCATCTAATGATAACACAGTGGAGAAAATTTTAGGTTTAAACTTTACAGACAGGAACAATTTTGATAAAAGTCTAAAAATAATTACTAAAAATAATTTTAAATTTGAATGCAAAAGTTAAGAATGAAAATGGCGGACACAAACAAAATCTTTATTAGAAAAAAATATTAAAGAATGTGAACACTTACTTGAAATAAAGTATGAAGAAATTTAAATTTCTGAACACTTCGGAAAAAAAAAGAAAAAAAAAATTAAATGTATGAAATCCAATTTAAAAAAATTATGTACAGTAAAAAAATTAACGTCTGCACACCAAAGGAGGAATTGCAAGTTTGCCGAAGAATGTACTGTTGCCAAAGTGTAAAATAAAACTTTACATGAGTTTGAAAATTGAACTACAACTGCAGAGCGTGCAGCAATCGTCCTTGACTAACGGGTGAAGTATGAATCGAGAAAGAAAATATAATGCAGATCAAGGTCATCTAGTGTCGAATATGAGGCGGAGACTCCAGACAGTTAAGTCCAGTGGTATTCGATTGGAAAGAGCTGAACAAAAAAAAAAAAAAAAAAAAAAAAAAAATAGAGAGAGATTCTTTTACAAAAAGATATTGTAATTTAATGATAATTATGGGTAGCGCTCTCTACCAGCTAGTCGATAATATAAACTATCTTTGGAATGACGTATTATAAGTAACTGAACTTGTTATGAAACTGAAGTAACTGTTATTTTAAAAAGAACTGTGTTAAGCACTTTTAAAGCAATAGTCGTAGATACCCATTTTCCCTGCTGGGCTGGGTTTTTTACCCTAAAAAACCCATGGGTTTTTTTGGGGAAAATGTTTTTTTTTTTTTTTTTTTTTTAATAATAAAAGAATTTTATAATATTTAAGCACTTTTAAAGAAATAGTCCTCAGTAAAATACTTCTTTATATGAGAACTTTACATACAGGAATATCAATCAATATTTACTTTAATATTTTAAATTTCCTTAATTCAGAATTGAATGTACTAAGAAATAATTTAAAGTTATATAATAATGAAAAGAAAATAACAATTGCAAGGGGGGCTTAACATCAGTGGTGGTCTCCTGCAACAATACACGAACACAATTTTACTGCAGAACAATATAGTACAAACAATTGTGCGTATTCATTCAATTCATCTTATTCAATTAAATATTTTATAGCAATGTTTGATACAACACAATATAAATAATAAAAGTTTCAGTTTTGATACAAAAATTTTTTTTTAAGTGAATTGTTATTTGAAAGTTGCAGACAAATTTTTTTATCAGTGCAGACAAAAACTGCCCGCAAGCCGCTTTTCTGTGTATGCGACTATGTTGCCGTGTTTCTGCCACTGGGTTTTGGACAAACCAAAATGTTGGAAAAAAGTCGCTAAACTGATGTTGAGCTAGCAGGTAATGAATTTGGTAATGCTGATAACAATAATAATAATTAAAGCTGATAATAATCGTTATCCAATATCTGCAAAGTCATTAATGATATCACATAGCCATCGTCAATATTCTATTGCCATTCTAAAGCTAGCTGCTCTTCAGCATTTTGGGAGGTTTTTACACCTTTATAATTTGGATAAGTCACCATATGTGCTAGTATGATTGATAGATTAATTTTATCTTTTTTGTATGACCTTTTCATAAGGAAGAAGTACATCAAATACTTAGCTACATCTCTCTTATTTTCAGGCACATGATGAAATCTCTGACAGATACTTGCTTTTGTTTATTCCTGTCTTAATAAATCATCTAATGATAACACAGTGGAGAAAATTTTAGGTTTAAACTTTACAGACAGGAACAATTTTGGTTTAGTTTTTTTTTTAGATAAGAAAAATGTTGATTTAGATCAAGTGAAAACTTCTTTAGTGAAAAGAAAAACAGTTTTGGTTTTGATTTGAAAAATTTAAAGCTTTAGTTGGATTAAAAGTGGATATATTTATTTATTTTTTATATGAAAAATCACTTTAAAACATCACACATCCTATTTGAAAACATGTAAATATTACATTATTTCTTTATTTTTTAAAAATAAAAATAATTTGTGAACTAAATTTCCATCTTGTAAAATTCCCTCTATGCCTATTATATATTCCCTAATTAAAATAATGCTTAGATTTGTTAAGTAGATTATATTGTGATAATTAGAAGAGAAAAAAATATGTAGTATATGCGAAGAGAAATCTTGAAACAAAAATAATCCTGTGCGAGCAACAAAATGTCCTTGTAATTCTGAACAATTTTGCCTTTTTAAAATCGTATTTTTAAAATAATTACTTAAAATTTACATCAAAAGCTACTAAAAACAATTTTTTAAATTTCCTTATGCTTCACCTTAAGCATAAGAGGATTTAAAAAATGGTTTTTAGTAGTTTTTAATGTAAGTTTTGCCTTTGATCATAACTTTGTATTTTATCAAACAAATTACATGTTTGAAATTAATTTTACATCAAATAATACATGTATTTTATTCTTTTTCATTGTACAGTAAAACCTCTCTAAGTTGGACACCTACGGTTCCAAGAAAAAGTGTCCAACTTATAGGGGTTAGACATAATGTTAATGGATACATTCCGCTCCGAGAAAAAGCGTCCAACTTAGAGGGGTGTCCAACTTGAGAGGTTTCACTGTATATATATATATATTACATGATTTGAGATTGTGAAACTGAATGCAACATGTGAGTATAAGATAATAAAAAAAGGAATTATAAATAAGAACAGATGTTCTGAACTCAAAGTTTATTCTTAAGCAGTGATGCCAGATGGTCGAAAAATATTTCCCCAAACAGGTCTTCAAATTTCCCCAAATCAGGGGGTTTTTTCGAAAAAATCCCCAACTTGATTTCTACTAAAAAGGGAAAATAAAATTTTTTCAAAAACAAAATATCAAGCAGATTTAAGTGGATTTTAGCTCAGATTTTCCCCCAAATGAAGGCAATTTTTCAAAAAAATCCCCAAATAACAATAAAGCTATTGAAAATCCCTGGTCGTAGGGATAAATCATTATGTTGAAAACATTGACAGAAAGTTGAAGAACTCCCCAGATTTGTCCCCAAAAATTTTAGAATTCCCCAAAAAAGTCCCCACAAACATTTGGTCCCCAAAATTGTCCCCAGAAGCCTCAAAAGTCCCCAAAATGGGGACAAAATCCCCAATCTGGCATCACTGTTCTTAAGAAAAGAAATTAAAAAAGAAAGTCATTTTTCATCGGGTTAAAAGACGCATCGTGTCCCCACTGCCTTTGTAATAGGAATTTAATTGAAAAAAGAAAAAACTAACGTAGTGTAAAAGCACACATAAAATTCTAGAATAACGAATGTTTCGTAAATGGTTTGTTGATGTTGTTTGAATCAAAAGATAAATAATAGAAAATTCGAATAAGAAAATAGAAAAATAGATTGTCTTACCTGATAATTTTCTGAATTTCTTTGAATTTCTTTATATTTACTTTGAATTCGTAAGAGCATTTAAAAAAAACGTCCTACGCTATCCAAAATAACACAAAATGTGCGAAGAGTATCCTGATGCCATGCCGAAAATTGAAACTGCATTATCGTTTGCAAATTTAGCCATTGAGTCAATATCCAGCGAATTTCTCGGTCGAAGTGATGACGTCATTGGGCGTCTGGTTCAGAGATTCTTTGCGTATCCGCGTTTGTAATGATCGATAGATGGCGCTCTCTGAACACTGCAGTTGTTAGTAAATATAACAGCCACGTGTAATTATTATTCTTTCTCCGCCATTTCATCATGAAAAGTCGATTGCATAATATGAGGATATGCAGTGGTGTGATAATTTCACCTTAGCCCACCAGAGGGCGAGCATTTCATTACAATGGATAGGCAAGCAAAACATTTCCTATGTTAATCGTCCATTGGATTTTTTGAGAAAAAATAATTCAAAATTAAAGGAATTTGTCTACCGATTTTATTATCCGTTTTTGAGTGTAGGTATATATAAGTAACTTTGGACGTCCATTGGATTTTTTGTGAATTATACTTTATTGTGAACAGCATATTATAAAGCTACTGTTCATTTTTCATGAAAATATCTGGATAAACAAAAAAATCACAATTTTATTAGGAAATATATTTATCACGACTCATGTGACAAAAACAAAATGTAAGATTAAGTTTTGTATTATATTTTGCACTATTTTAAATTGAGATATGCCGTCAACAAAGCTTTCTAATTATGTATTACTTATGAAATTATTTTAATTAGTAGCTGAGACACAAAAGAAAACTCATTCAGGAGACCACAAAACGTGTAAATCTAGTGAAAACTTTCGATAATATAATTCCACTTTCGATAATGTAACAGTACTTTAAAATGTGTATCGAATGACGTATTAAAATATCTTTCGAATGATGTATTAAAAATAATTTAATCATAATTAGAAATTGGTGAGTTTCGGAAGAAACCACGGAAAACTCCGAAAGGTTAGGGCGAATGAGTGTCCTAGCCCGCATTTACGTGTGTCTCGGAAGAAACCACGGAAAACTCTGAAAGGTCAGGGCGATGAGCGCGACCTGGGATCGAACCCGGAACCTCCCACTATTGCATTAGAGAAGATTAGACATCAGTCTGTTGTTATCTACGGCAAAAATAGTTTTTATTGTTAGCCAAATAAAAATTTAAAACTCAATTTAATTAATAAAAAAAAAAAAAAGATGTCATGAGTTTTAATAGCTGAAAAAAAGATTACTTTTTCACTGTTAGTTATTTTTACTTATATATGTTTACTTTTTTTTTTTTAACCCAATGACTTATTTGCGTACTGGGTTGAGCTTAAAAATTGTAATTAAGCGAGTTTCGGAAGAAACCACGGAAATCTCCGAAAGGTTAGGGCGATGAGCGCGACCTGGGATCGAACCCGGAACCTCCCACTGTTGCATTAGAGAAGATTAGACATCAGTCTGTTGTTATCTACGGCAAAAATAGTTTTTATTGTTAGCCAAATAAAAATTTAAATCTCAATTTAATTAATAAAAAAAAAAGATGTGATGAGTTTTAATATCTGAAAAAAAGATTACTTTTTCACTATTAGTTATTTTTACTTATATATGTTTACTTTTTTTTTTTTTAACCCAATGACTTATTTGCGTATTGAAATTTGAAAATATTACAGCGCCTTTTAATTATTAGCTGAGATACAAAAGAAAACTAATTCAGGACACCTCAAAACGTTCGGGTGAAATCTCGCGCGCGGTGCACACCTATTTCTTCCCCACCCTTTCAGCCCCTCCTAATTAACCCTACGTATACCAATTTTGAACGGTCTAACTCAATTAGCTGAGATGCAAAAGAAAACGTAATCAGGAGACCTCAAAACGTGTAAATCAGGTGAAAACTTTCGATAATATAAAAGAACATTAAAGTAACCGTACTTTAAAATGTGTATCGAATGACGTATTAAAAAAAAATTGAAACATAATTAGTATCTGAAATATTGAAATTTTAAAATATTACTGCGCCATGACACCTCAAAACGTGTAAGTCAGGTGAAATTTCGAATTCCATTACCTACGGTAGTCGGTTAATGGAAGTAAGTAGAAAAAGAAATATTATTACCTTAAGTGTATTTGTGTCGTTTTGAAACTGGCATCCTCTTTCGACAGATAAAATGTGATTCGTTTAAAGATAAAATTTAATTTGCAATTAAAATGTAAATCTTTTGTTTATTGACGAAAATCGATGAAATTTGAACAGGAAGTTTGTTTTGTGGTGTTAAGATTGTATATGAAGTGAAATGTGTAAAATTTGAAAAATTGAAGAAAATAGAAAATTGCATTTTTTTATCCCAGTTAAAATCCATCTGTTTATCAATCAGTGGCAGGTGCTTTTTTTTTCGCTTCCGCTGTCTAGACGATCGTTTGCAAAGATAAGATTCTTGTGATTTGTTGCCAACATTTTTTTATAGTTTAGTTAATTTTAAAAAATCTAATTGTCCGATCGATAAGCCGTTTAAACCATCGGATTCATAAAAAATAGCCCTTTCCAATGGTATCTTGTTTGTAACAATACGACTGATATTTCTAATTTATTTTCCACTTTTTCCGTAAAAATGTCGCTTTTTAAGCATTTAATCATGAATTCTGGGTCATTTTTCGGTAGACAATGGTCGACATTTTAATTAATATCTCCGCTAATTAGGGTCGCATCGTTTAGCAAATTAGATAACCCAGATCTGCGATAAATTCTCTGTCCGACGGTACCTGTTCGAAGTCCGTGCGACCGTTAGCGGCGGAGCTTTTGCGGTTTCAAGCCGTTTCTCACAGACACACAGACACACACACACACACACACGCGTACAGATTTTAATAATATAAGGAGATATATAATATTATTCTTTCTTTTTTAAATTAAACAATTTTAATTTATGTTTTATTTATTATTATTATTATTATTATTTCAGCTTCGACACTCACCCCATTAATTTTTTTAAAGTTAATTTAAGTGTTTCGCGATTGACAAAAGTTATTTTTATACGATCATTAGATTTTAATTTACACATTTATTAACTATGCATTCGTCGCGATTTCTTTTAATACAAGATTAAGCAACAGATAAATATGTTGTAAATTTGAAAATGAAAAGATATTAAAATAAGGTAAATCATGTAAATATGACCTATGCAGGTAAAACGGCAAACCCGCAAAAATGTTATTAATTTAGGTGAAATTCGAAACATGGCGCTTGAATTTAGTCGCTCGAAGTCAGAAGAACATAGTTTAGTACTCTGTCGTCCGCAAACCTTGATCACGTTCATGGGGGACTGTCATTGTTGACTTATTGTTAGTTGCAGTGGCATTTTATATATTTGTCTCTTGTATGTTTGCTACTTTTCTAATTGAAACAACGTATCTGTAATTAGTGTTACACATAATATTTTAGCTGGCTTAATGATCTTTCCAACTGTATAAATGAATTTCAATAGCTGAGTATTCCGACAGAATTACGAACGGTTTTTTAAAACCTGTTACTGTTGACAATATGCCCAGTGGACATATTACCTGCACATATCAACATTTAAACCACATGGACGCAGATTTCTCATCTTTGATGGGGTCAAGTCCCAACTTGATTACTTATTTCTGGATGAGTCTGAATAAAAAATGACATTGTACTGCTAGTTAAAAAGCTATGACATTGACATATCCAAAGATAAGGTGGCTTAAAAGGGACAGGTATATATCGTATCAAGCCTATGATATCTATCTTGTCAATGTAGTTCCCGCGGAAGCTCTTTTGCTCCAAGTTCAGCCTCAGAAAACCCACCAACAATGAATAATGCCAAACCAACAAAGAGTAGTGTCAAAAGTGGAAAACAAATTTCTTCCTCAGAGACATCGTCTGAAAAACAGGTTCATCATACTGCTTCTATCTCAAGTACTGCTGTTACAAAACCTGCAATGAACTATCGTGCTCTAATTTTGAAAAAAAAAAAAAGTCTTTACCAGGGCTTCTCAAAATAATACTGAATACACTCGAACATCACAACAATGATTAAATAAAAAATAAAAATAAAAATGTCTATAATAGTGGAAAAGGGCCCTGAGCAAAGACATTGATAAACGTTTTTGCAACGAAGAAAAAGTTGTGGATATGAGATTATGTGTTGTGTGTCATAATTATGTGCACGAGGAATGCGCAGTACTTACCAAGAAAAATGAGGAAGTATTTACTTACTATATATGTGGAGTCAAAATAAGTTGAAGACATATTTAACCATAACCAGTTTAAAATTGCTTAAAAATTTGCTGAACATCATTTTCTAAATATTATTCTTACTTATCTTTTCATTATTTTTTGTTAAGTTTGTAAAATTAAATTTCATTTTGCAATAATTGATGTATTTTCGTTCTTTAATAATAATTTTTTTCATTATATTTCGCCTATGTGCATATTACCCGCATATGAGCTTGAGCATATTACCTTCATTAACAAGTTTTTTTTTTTTTTTTTTAATTCTACTGTGTTTAAATCTAGATTATTGTAATTTTTTTTCTTTTTACGAGTAATAAAACTCTATCAGTTTTATAGAATTTTTATCTGTTTTTAAATCGATTACTACTATTGCTAAAAAAAGTTCTATCCTTTAGGTGGCCTTATTACCTGCACTTACCTTACAAAAAAAAAAAAAAATAATAATAATAATTAATTAAAATAAACAAATGAAAGACTTTACTATTATTACGAGATACTGTAACTTTTGAGTGTTGAGGTTAACATGTCATGTAACTCTTTTATTTCATACTTTTTAGTGCGAATCAAGCTAATAGAAAAATTCTAATTTTATTTATTTTATTTATATTTTATAATAATTTATATATGTGAATTTGAGCTTTTTTAAAAGCACAACACGGACACAAAAGATTTTAGGCAGTACATACCAAAATACACTGGAATGAATTACAGTTAACTGATATATATATCAGCGCATCGGTTATTAAAGCAACTTTCAGAAGATTTAAGATTATTTTCTGATACAATTTATATTACGAAATCAACTATATTTAAATATGTATATATATATATTTCAACATTTCAATTATTTTCTTGATTATTCCCATAGCGAAAAACACAGAAAAACGCATGTATGACTTAATGTGTACATCTGTACAGCAAATTTTACGTCCATTATCTTTCAAAATATCTATATCTTTATTATTATTATTATTTAAGTATGTATCTATGTTGTTATTTCAATTCGAGTTATAATCTTAACTCAGAATAATTTTTTTAAAGAATACTAACTATTTGTTATTTTTTCCCATTTACTAAAATTAAATAAAATTTTCCTTTCAAATCAAAGTTCCAAAATAATATTATTCATAATTTCTAAACAATTTTAATCAGAAAGAACAATATTTCCGGTAGCTGGAGGGAGAGACTGACTTTGAAGTAGAAAGTAAATATTTGTCAGACTTTTAAAATATTTAATATCGATGCCAGAACTTTCTATTGCATGAAATACAAACAAATGTTTCAGAATGATTTAGATAGCTTCAAATATCGAAATTAGAATTTTAAGAATAATTATAAGATTAATAGTAAAGAAAATTCGTTCCAGAATAATCGAAGATTTTGAGTTAGAAAGCATAAGATAAAGTCGTTAAAACAAAACAGAGAAAAAAAAATAAAAATTACATATGAAGAAATTTATAAAGTTATGAGCTTTTTGAACAAAAATATTTTTTATTAATATCTTTGGAGTTTCGAATAAATCGTTGTAAATTATTTTTAAAATACATGTGAAAGATTATTTATTTTCTTAATAAATTTATTTATTTGGATTACATTAAAATAATAATAATAATTATTATTATTATATAGAGTAGTTTTTAAGAGCGTTGGTTACAAATAGTAAAATATATAGATTCTTATTTATTTATTTATTTATTTATTTTGTGTTTGTGTGTGTGTTAAAGGGGCAATGTTACTTTTAGTAATTGATATAAATACAAAACAAATAACTTATTCAGTTAAATTAAAGACTGGAACATAAGACAGCGGAAAAAAAAGTAAATAAATTTTAAAAGAATTTGACGATGACCACCGAGACATTCTTTGAAGTTCGTGGGGAAAACCCACATACATATATACCAACATATTCATAAATATAAAAAAAAAACTGTTATATCCACAAGATAAATACATATATATAAATAAACAAAAACGATAGAATATAAAATTATACATCAAAAAATGGTGTTGGGGGATGGGGGGGGGGAGGGAAGAAAGGCCACCCAAACAACAACAACAACAACAAATATCAAGAAGGTTATTTTATTTATTTTTTTTTCTTTCCATTAATAAGACATTTGATGTTCGTTTCGGTATACATCTCGTTTCTATCCGATATATTAAAATTTGCTATATTTCATGCATGCGCAGTAAAATCAGCAGTTTTTAGTACAAATGCCCATATATAAATTAAAATTAAAAGTAATTTCAAAATATTGATTTTCAGAGGTTATTTTTTTGCAAGTTCTGTTAAATTTACTCTAACCAGTTCTTGTTACAAGAGGACCGCGTTTGCCCAGTCGGTAGAGCGCCGAGCTCATTATTGGAAGATTGCTGGTTGGATACTCGAGCCACCACTAATGGTGGCTGATGTACGCAAGACCCGTCGTGTACGCAATGTCCGCCATGTTTCCCTCCAATTTATTCCTCTGAGAGTCACTAAAGTGGGGGAGACATCCTCTCCGTGGAGGATGGCATGTCTCCGGACCATATATGTATGTATATATATATATATAAGTATGGTTTAGGTATGCTTTTAAATTTTAAAGAAATAGATTAGGTTTCAAAAATCCTACAAAAGAAAATAACAGTATACTTTTCCGAATTTTGCATTAAACGAATTTCGCACTCTAACTAAATATTAACATCTATTAAAAAAAATAATAATAATAAAAAAAAAATTAAAAAAAAATAATAAACTAAGCTCAAATTAAACATTATGAAAATGTATCATCAATCTATTATTTATTTATTTATTTTGGGTTCAGTCAAAAATATGGTAGATTCTTCATTCTTCAATATTACTATGACAACTAATAAGATATCGGTTGATATTTTAAAGTAGTATTATTGTATAAGTTTTTATTTTTTATTTATTTTTTTAAGTGCACAAACAACCAAAAAGTATGTGACAAAACAAAATTAAAATATACAAGATATTGAGATAAATTAAAAACTATAATCATCATTTAAAGAATTCTGTATTAATCGATATATATATATATATATTAGGCTGGGTCGAAAAAAAATAATGTTTTATTTTCGAAACGCTATACCGCGGAAAACTTGCCTCTGGGGTAGTTAAGTAAAATGCAAATAAAAAAAAGAAATTTCATTGAACCTCCAGCTAGCGCATTGTACTTAAAATTTCGATTCTTTTCGAAAATCAAGTTATTTTACTAGTTTTTTCACAGTACTCAACCAATAATATGTTAAACTGCTATAGTGAAAATCCTTTATTTAAAGGGTTGTAAAACACAAAAAAAAAATTAAAACCGTCAAAATCTTTCAATTTACGGTAGCGCAAAAGACTCAGAAATCGGTAAATTATTGCATTTAAGGTGCATACTAGCCCTTTGTAGTCAAGCGTGCTGAGTTGTGTGTTAACGCTTACGAGACCGCATGTTTTTGTCTTTTTTACAGTAAGCTTCAAATATGGGCGTTATTCTCCTCAGTTACAATATTTTAG
Source organism: Salticus scenicus (assembly GCA_963930645.1). Lineage (NCBI taxonomy): Eukaryota > Metazoa > Arthropoda > Arachnida > Araneae > Salticidae > Salticus > Salticus scenicus. The sequence goes on along the minus strand of OZ005650.1, from coordinate 204,603,215 downwards.
AACAAAATTTTACATATTCACATTTATATTACAAATGGATATACATTGTAATTTTGTTCTTTCTAATCAAAGCATTTATATCCGTAATATATTGATATTATAAATATGAATATTTGGTATATTTTTAAGAAATAAATAACGCATAAAAATTGAGAAAGAAAAGCCCACTGGTGGAGTTAGAGGTTTTCAAATTATGTGAATCTATGTCATCGTTCGCAAAAATGTTAGTAGCCCATCACTTTTTTTTTTTTTTTTACTTTACACTACAATTAATTATAATAGAATGATCATATAAAGGATATAAATAAAATAACAAATCAATGTTTATTTTTATTATAGTAACATATTTACAAAAAAAAAAAAAAAAAAAAAAATTGCCAGCAAGTACAGCTTCAACTTGCCTACCCAAAAATAGAATGTAAATTTTGCAATGCAGTGTAATATATATATATATATATATATATATATATATATTGTATTTTTAGTAAATATGTTACTATAATAAAAAGTAAACATTATTTTTTTCTTTTATCTGTATACTTTATATGGTCATTCTATTACAATTAATTGTAGTGTAATGTAAAAAAAAAAAAAAAAAAAAAAAAAGGAATGGGCTACTAACACTTTCTCGACAGCTGACTTAAATTAACGTCATTTGAAAACCTCTAACTCCACTAGTGGGCGTTTCTTTCTCAATTTTTATGTTATTTATTTCTTAAAAACATACCCAATATTCATATTTGTACTATCAACACATTGCCATTACTACGGGGGATCCGGACAAAATATCGCGTCAAAAAATAGTATGATCTATTTCAAAATTTGTATTTGTGTCATGTGGGATCTCTGGTGAAGGCCACAGGACCTTAGAAGTCTAAATTAATTAATTAATTAAAATAAATAAATATATTATAGAATGGAATTTTATTATTTCATATACATTTAGTTTTAAGTTACTTTATCATTTGCTTTTCACCATTCAAAATACATTTAAAAAATATTGTATAACACTGCTGACATCAAAGCTGAACACTGTTCAGAAACCTTATTTAAAATTTTTAAAATAGATAAGTACGCTTGTAATCTTTATGACTAATCTTGACGAAGGTTAATTAACATAGTCTTTAATCTCTTTTAAGCAAAATTTATAACAATTTTGGAAGTGGATTTGTCAGTATGTGAGTGCTCTGGCGGTTGTATGTTTTGTCATGAAATTTTATACATTTTTATTAATAATTACCAAGTCCTTTTTACATTCCATCCATTTATATAGGCGATATTTTTTTCACGCGATATTTTTTCTCGCGAAGTTTTGTCCCCCTACGGTTATAAATGCTCTGAATAGAAAAAGCTTAATTACAATGTATATACATTCGTAATATAAATGTGAATATGGAAAATTTTATTCTTAAATATTGTAAATGAGGAGAATAACGACCACAGGCGGACCTTACCGTATAAAAGACAAAAAACATGTGGTCGAGAAAGTGTTAACACACAACTCAGCATACTTCACTACAAAGGTGCTAGTACGCACCTTAAATGCAATAATTTACCGAGTTTTGAGTCTTTTGCGCTACTGCAAATTGAAAGATTTTGACGGTTTTAATTTTTTTTTTTGTGTTTTTCAACACTTTTAATAAAACATTTTCACTATAGCAGTTTAAAATGTTATTGGCTGAGTATTGTGAAAAAACGAGTAAAATGACATGAGTTTCGGAAAAAATCGAAATTTTAAGTATAATGCGCTAGCTGGGGGGGGTTCAATAAAATTTCTTTTTTTAATTTGCATTTTACTTAACTACCCCAGAGGCAAGTTTTTCGCGGTATAGCGTTTCGAAAAAAAATATTTATTGTTTTTTCGACCCACCCTAATATATATATATATATATATATAAAGTTTATCAATAGGAATATGTATGCATATGTGTTTGTGCGCGTGATTTTATCCATTAATACAAATTACAAAAGAAGGACCAATTACACTGTTCAACAAAATTGAACAATTTTTTTTCCGTCTTTTATATGAAACTTTGTGATTCTGTATAAAGCAATTCTGTATATAAATTGCTTTATTCATATATTAAAACCAAAACTCTCCCTCGCACATTGTTTTTGTATCATACATATACAAATACGTATATCAATTGCTGTACACTTAAAAAAATTCTGTAGTACTACTAGAAAATTTCTAGGAAACTGGTATTCCACAAAAGTTTCTAGTAGCCAATACAGATTCTTCAAAAGTAACGTTACTCCGTTAGAGTTAGTAAACGTTACACGCACTTCGTTAGTAAATATGCAGGGAAATCGTTACTAATCCGTCAAGTGCTTTTCCTGTATGGTTATTAAGATTGTGTTAGTAACATTATTTATACTGAAAGTAATTTTGCAATTTTAGCAGGGAAGGTTTTGTACAGGATACAGGGCGCGAAATTTCCACTCGCCAACTCGCCATTGGCGAGGGGAAATTTTACTGTGGCGAGTAAAATTTCGGTCTAAATGTAAATAGAATTCTTACAGTATAGGTGCTTCAAAAAAAAAAAAAAAAAAAAACCGTAAAATCATGCTAATCTTAGGTAAGGTGACCAGACATCCTCTTTTTAAGAAGACAGTCTTATTTTTCAACACTCTGCCCTCTTAAATGAAAAAATAAAAATAAAATACATGACTAAAAAGTCCTCTTTTCAATGATTTTCATCCTCTGTCTTCTTTTCCGAATGAAAAGGATTTATTTCTTAATTTCAAATATTTCACAAACCTGGAAAGCTTAATCGGCTGTTGGCTGTATCGAACGGGGATCATTAAATTTTTTCTGCATTAGATTTGCAAAAGAGCAACTTTCTAATAAACTTACCATAGCATATTATGGTTTACGTCTATTCAGATTCTTCGAACCACAAAGAAATAAAAGTATCCCCTATATTTGTACGGTTCTTTGATCCAGAACACGAAGTTACTATTGAAATTATCATGAAATCTTCAAGAAGGTCGTGCTCCGGTTTGTATGCGGTGGGTTGACATGAATTCTCGCTTTTGCATGAGTAATATTCCTCATAAAAATAAGCCCACCAGTGACTGAGAGCTGATGTTATCGAATCTGATATACATGAGGCCCTGGGTTCAATACCCGGTCACGCTCGTTGGCTTAACCATTAGGAATTTTCCATGATTTTCTCCGAAACTAGTGTAAATATGCGCTACGACCTCTTAGAAAGACCCCGCAGAGAACTCTCCTACTCAGGCCTATAGCCCTAGTGCAGACAATTGGCCTTAATGATAACACTACCACCACCTCACAAAAATATACAAAAGTTAGTTGAATTTATTTTATGTCTTCCAAAAACGCTCTCACAAAGCGACTGTTTTCTTCAATGAACAAAATGCCAACATGGGAAAAAATCCCCGTTATATACCCACTTAAAAAACTTATTAACTACTAAGACTAATTTAGGTTATACTTGTGAGAAATTTTATAAAATGTTGTTAAAAAATGACTATTCGTTAAAACAAATTGTTTTATCCGCCGAATATTAATTTTATTTTTTCAGCCAATTTTATTTTTTCTTTGATAATTATGATTTTAATTTAAAAAAAAAAAAAAAAAAAAAGTCTACCAACTTTTTTTTTTTTTTTTTTTTTATGTAACTGTATGAAAGTACTACAAAAAAAAAAAAAAAAAGTTTTTATCTATAGCAAACATTAATAATTAAAAAAAAATAAAAAAAAAAAAAAAAAAATCTATATTGTCTAGTGACACCCATGAAAATTAGGGATTTTTCCTCTCGCATCCGTATATTATTAATTTAATTTAAGGTGTACTGATACAAATTCATCATTTGAGATAAAAATGTGTTCATCACTTGTAAAAGTAGCTTTTCATTCGGTTTTTATAATAATTTTCATTAAATTTTGTGTCCTCTAAAATGAACTCTTTTTTCAAAAGGGAATATCTTCTATTTTCATATAAAATAAAAGACATTGTCTAATTTCTCCTCTTTATCAATAAAAAAATCTGGTCACCTTATATTTAAAAAATAGAGTAAGTTAATCATATTTTGTGGTGAGTAACATTTTTTCGGCGAGTGTAATCTACGATGAAATTTCGGGCCCCAGGATATATGATTATTATTAGTAATGAATGCAGATAACATCCGTGTAACCTTACTAATTATTTTGTGTTTAGAATATAGATTTTGTATCAGTAATTTTGCTGAGGAAATGTTAGTTAATAATGCAAATCAGTTTAGCTTATATTTACAAAAGTTTTATAGTTTAGTTTACAGAAATATTATAAGTAATGTAAATGATTTTACGCTTAAATAAAATAGAAATTTAATTTGAAGCAGGTACAGTGAACAAATGCTTAGGAATTACTTATAGGAAGAAAAAGTTAGGGAAGTTTAAATTCAACTGTAAACATAGAAAAGTCCTGAAAAGTCCTGTTACAAATACAGGTGTTTGAAGAATATGAAATATTCTGTATTCAACTAAAAATTCTGCAAAGAATTCTTTATTTATGTGTTTTTAAAGTATGATTTGATAAGTACGCTATAAAAATAACTAATTGACTAATAATTATAACTATTCAATGTATACTAAATACAGATGCATTCCTATATATAACAACATTTCTTTTTTTTTTTTCTTTTTTTTTTTCCATATGAGATTTTTATTTAAGAAAATATAAATTTTAATATAATCAGATATTTTTTTTTTCTAGTGACAATTGATAATGATAAAAAGAAGTGATGATAAATGTAAATCTAAATCCGTGTATATTTAATATATATTAGGTGTACCGGAAAGTTATGTCGTTTCGAATTAATAAAATGAAACCGGAAATTTTTGTTTAAAAGTGTTTACATGGTACTTTAACAATAACCATCTTATAAGTTACCTAAGAATATCTTAAATTTTATCCAGGATAAATTTCCGATGTCAGTATTTTAATTCAAAACGACAGAACTTTCCGGTACACCTAATATATGTATGTATGAAAATACTTTATTTTCTCATTATTAAACACATTTTAATAAGCCATATTAAAAATCTAAATGACAGCACTGCACATAACATTTATAGTTTAAAAATTTCATTCAACTCCTAGAAATAATCATAATCACGCTATCATAATGAGTAAAGTCGTTAAAAAAAATTATTCCACAAAAACGCTGTTCACATGAAGCACATTTTCTATTTTTTTTTTTTTTTTTTTTTATAAACTAAAATTTAAATCAATCTATCTCTCTCTCTCTCTCTCTCGCTCTGTATATATATATATATATATATATATAAGGTAAAATTTAAATATAGGATGGAGTAAAACTTGAATTATTAAATATATAGAACTAGAACGAAGTTTTTATAAACCAATGCGCAAATGCAGCAAAAGGAAATATAAAACTATAATAAATAAGCAAAATAATTAAAGCCAGATGAAACATTAATCCCAAAACACACGAGGGACTTCAACAGGGGATCTCCCCCATGTAGAGAAAGGCATATGAGAAGTTTCTGACGAAACGCTGGTAATTTAAACTAAAAACACGTTTCTAGCCCCCAACTTCTCACAGATAGAAGCAAGACAATACAGCAAACGAATTTTAATTAATACAAAGCATAAAAAGCAATTAAATTCAGAAATCAAGCAAAAATATAATACATCAATTTAAAATACAAGAATATAAATAACACAGGAATATATAAATACATACATAGACAAACTGGAATTGTCATTAGTATATGGAAAATTGAAAACCACCTATCATTATAAACATAGAACCCGCTTCAGCTAGTAGGGCACTTACCAGCACTTAAATGTCGTTCAAAATGGAACAACAAACCTTAAGTGGGATTTTCATCAATAATACTGAAATGTTTACTCATTAAAATAACAGGATAGCGGTTAACAGTTGGTATGTTTTTGAGATTTTTCATAGCCAGATTCAGGTCTAAACTGTTATTGCAAATCATTTTAATTCTGTTTATTTGGGTGAACATAATATTTTTTAATACTTTATGACTAATACAACAGAATTTGTCAAATTACAAAATTAAAGTTAAAATCTTGCCTTTTATCATAAATCCCAATAAACCAGTTATTATCTTTTTTTTTTTTTTTTTTTTAATCCTGGAAAGATGTTTGGTCTTAAGAATCAGCACGGTTTAAGACAAGATCAGAGGGATAGATTTCAGCTGCATAAAATCTACACAGTTTATTGCTATTACCTCACCAATATACCTATAAAACTTAATATCTTTGAATTTTCTGTCAAACATAAACAATGAAAAAAAAAAAAAAAATTCGAAGGCACTTGAGTAACATGTTCCCACCGGGATACCGAGAATTTACATAAAATAATTAACACCGTTAAACAAAACATTTAATTTTCGAAGGTACAAAATTTAATAAGGTTAATCCAGTAAACTTTTTCGCAGTCTATTAGATAATAAAATTCTTCGTAATTTTTTTTCAAGAATTTCTAGAACCAAGTAATGTGGGATAATAACAAAAACATTTTCAAAATCATAAGTATTATTCGTAAAAATAATTTCTGAATTTTCTGTAAAATATTTTAAAATTGGGTAATTATTTTTAATAATACTGCAATTATCGTCTGACTCTAAAGCGTTTAAGATATTATTGAGTAAATAAAAAAGTTTTTTACCCGCCTTGTAATTATAAGCCAAATTACCACAAGTAACGTAACGAAATTTAATGGGATTTTTATGAAATTTAACATTAATAAATAGGTATGGAAAATTAAAACTGTTTCTATTTACATTGAGTTTTTTATCAAAATTTAATATCTTTTTTCTTATAATAGAGGGGGAAACATTTAATTTTTTATAAGAACAATTACCAGAATATTCTTTGGTAAGTAACATCTTGTAAAAAACTTTACAAAAAAAAGCAAAATTATTTCCAGCTTTATCAACGATGGCTATAATAATTTTTTTCTTTAAGTTTTCAATATTTTCTTTTAAGTCTGTATTGTAATCTTCATGAATTTTCTTTCCAAAGTAACTCCTATAAAATGTGAAATCCCTTTCAAAATACTCTACAGTTCTCTTTTTCCATAATTTAAAATCTTCTAAAGGCCAACTATATTTGTAAAAGAGTTTTAAAATAAAAATATATAAATATTTTACAATAGTATCTATGATTTTTCTGTTGGTATAATTGAAATTTAACCGAAAATTGACACCTAAATTCATAAGATTTCTCAGCTTAGTATTTTCTATTATATTTGAAAGGATTTTAACATATTATAGGAGTTACTTTGGAAAGAAAATTCATGAAGATTACAATACAGACTTAAAAGGAAATATTGAAAACTTAAAGAAAAAATTTATTATAGCCACTGTTGATAAAGCTGGAAATCATTCTGCTATTTTATGTAAAGTTTTTTACAAGATGTTACCTACCAAGAATATTCCGGTAATTGTTCTTACAAAAAAATAAATGACTCCCCATCTATTTTAAGAAAAAAGATATTAGCTTTCAATAAAGAGCTCAATATAAATAGAAACAGTTTTAATTTTCCATACCTATTTATTAATGTTAAATTTCATAAAAATCCCATTAAATTTCGTTACGTTACTTATGGTAAATATGCTTATAATTACAAGGCCGGTAAAAAACTTTTTTTTATTTACTCAATAATATTTTAAACGTTTTAGAGTCAGACGATAATTGCAGTACCACTAAAAATAATTACTCAATTTTAAAATATTTTAAAGAAAATTCAGAAAATATTTTTACAATTAATTCTTATAATTTTGAAAACATTTTTGGTAGTATCCCACATTACTTGGTTCTAGAAATTTTTTTAAAAAATTACGAAGAATTTTATCATGTAATAGACTGCGAAAAAGTTTACTGGATTAACCTTATTAAATTTTGCATCATCGAAAATGTTTTGTTTAACGGTGTTGATTATTTTTTACAAATTATCGGTATCCCGATGGGAACAAGTTACTCGAGTGCCTTCGCCAACATTTTTTTGTTTATGTTTGAAAGAAAATTCAAAGATATTATTTTTTATATGTATATTGATGACGTAATAGCAATAAACTGATTTTGGGAAATATGCTGCTGAAATGTAATTCCTCCGATCTTGTCTTAAACCGTACTGACTCTGAAGACCAAACTTCTTTCCTGGATAAAAAAAAAAATAAATAAATAAATAAAATAAATAAAATAAAATAAAATAGATAATTTATGATAAAAGGCAAGATTTTAACTTTAAAGTTTGTAATTTAACAAATTGATGACTGTATTATCGCAAATGTATAACCAATTAATAAATATGACGCAATAATTTACAACTGACGTCACTGAGTGGAACTAGATTAGATCGTGAATTCCGATCATCTCGGATGAGTCCACATTCGTTATCAAAATTAACCGCTCACGACGGAGCACTCTACCCGACTCAACAATAGTCAATCAAAATATTTAACAGAGCATTATTTAAAATCAGCCAATTGCATATGTTCCTCGATGCTATTGATGGTATTATTATTATTTAATTAAGAGATAAAATGATTAAAAAAAAGTGTATTCTAATAAGGAGAGTGGTTATAATTAAACTCCCCCTATAAACAGAATCCTACAGTGCAAACGGATGAACGAAATGCAACGAAATTTGGTATATAGAATAAACATTAGATGCGCTCACAGAATTTCAAAGAAAAAAAAAATATTTCCAAAATGTTCACCAAAGTACGCGTTTTCCGAAAAAATAAATAAATAAATAAATAAATAAATTTAACACAATAAACCAAAACGGAATACAGAAACAATATTAACACTTAATAAACTGGCTTCCAATAAGTGGCGCCCTCTTCTGTCTCGAAAAGAGATTAAAAGAGTTTCATTTCACATCTTATGAAATACAAGAATTAATCTCTCTTACCCACATTTGTTTATCACAAACCACTTTTTCTTTTCAAAATAAATTCTATCGTCAGTCTGAAGATTTACCCATGGGTTTCCCTCTCTCCCCAATTCTCACAGATATTTCCATGCACTATTTCGAAAGCAAGCTTTTTAAGAAAATATCTTTTCATTTTTGGATCCGTTACGTTGACGATACCTTCACGCTTATCGACATATCTCATCACAATATAGTCTTAGAAAACTTAAATTCAATTAACAGCAATATCCAATTTACATATGAAATAGAAAATAATGACTCCCTTCCATTTCTTGATACCCTCGTCTCTCGCACTGTAAATGGATTTTCAACCACCGTCTATCGAAAAAAAATTTGCTGTCTCCCTTCCACCCCATGCGCGTTCATGTCACCCACCTAACCAAAAAATGGCTGTTTTCTATACTTTTGTAAACCGTGCACTTAATATTTGTTCAAATCCTAATTTATTAAAATCTGAAATTAAATACCTGAAAGCCATTGCAATTGACAGAGGTTATGACCCTTCCATTATAGACAAAGCTATCCAAAAATCACAACTCCCTCGTATTTCGTCTACTAAATCAGTCTCTTCTAATATCAGTATTGTCTTATCATATTTTCCTAAATCCAGTCAAACCAAAGCTAAAATTCTCAAACAATATGATTTTAAAATAATATTTTCGCCTTCCAATAAACTCACCTTTTCTCAGTTAAAAGATCCCATTGATATACATAATGCTTGGGGTATTTATAGTATTTCCTGTCAGTGTGGTTTATCATATATTGGCCAAACTAAACGCAGTCTTAAATTTCGTCTAAAAGAACATATGAATTACGTCCGCAAACAAGAAACCAATAAATTGGCTATTTCTAAACATTGCTGGGAGGAAAATCATAATTTTAAATTTAATTCAGCAAAAATAATTTGCAGACCAAAATCCATTCATGAACTCGATTTATTTGAAGCTTTTCATATTTATAAAAATTTTAAAAACCTTGTAAATTGTGATTTCGCTATTCCCTATTTGTCTGACTGTTGGAAATTTTATATTCAGTCCACATTTTCTTATTTTTTCTACTGTTTACACAGCTAACTTTTCTAAATTCCTATTAGCCACTCCCTCCACCTTTCCCGTAATCCTATTGGTTGAACTAAATTCGGCCCCTCTCCTATATATACAAGCACTTCTCCTGATTCAGAATCCTTTTTGCACTGAAGACGGTACGCTTTAGGCTACCGAAACAGCTGTATGCATTCCCAATATTTTTCTTTGGCGTTTCTGACGTAATAGTTTATTCGGGTTTTAATATTAACATTTATTGACTTGTTTCTGATCCCCTTGTCATCCGTTTTGATAGTTTATTATGTGAAATTTATGCTCTTTCGGAAAAGGCGCCCTATGGTGGACATTTTTTAACTTTTTTTTTTTTTCGAAATTACGTGAGCGCATCTCCTGTATAGTCTATATACCAAATTTCGTTGCATTCCGTTCACCCGTTTGCGCTGTAGGATGCTGTTTATAGGGGAAGTTTAATTGAAACAACCCTGTATATCTGTTGTTGTGTAGATACTCTTTTCACACAAAAAATTTATATAATATTTCGTCGATGATAACACTGTATACCCTCTTTCCTGTTCATCAGTCATGAAATTTCTATTTACAGTTGTCCTCAGAAACATTGTTGTTGAGTACGGAAATAAAAAGACGAAATACAAATATTTATGAGCACTTCTGAAAACAGAAGGAAATATAGTTTCTACTCTTTTTTTTTTTTTTTTTTTTTTTTTTTTTTTTAACGCAAACGAAATTTTGAATTCACGCCGGAATAATCGTCTGATTTAAGTAAACTTATTGTAATACATTATTTATGTTATAATATAAATGAATTTAAATGAGAACTTTATTCCGGTGTGAATGCAGGATTTCGTTTTCATAGAAAAAAAAAAAAAAAAAAGTGGAAACTTTCATCTTTGAAACAGTGAGTAATGAAACAGATTAAAAAAATATTAATCTATACCAGTATTGGAAATGAATATTACAATGTACTGACAATTTTAGTTTGATATAAGTATAATAAAATAAATTTTTAGCAGCTCCGTAAGATTTTGTGATATGTTTCAGATCATTATATGTATCATTCTTGCTGTAACTATCAAATCTGTATTGTATTTTAGATAGGAAACAGAAATAAAAAATAACGAGAAGGTTTTTGAAGGATTTAGATTGCTATACTGATTTCTTTCTTCAATTGGATATGTAAAAAAAAGAATCTACAGGGTTTAACATTTTTATAAAATATAATCGTTGTGTCATTAGAGGTTGTCTTTACATTTGTTTCTTTGATAAGTTTTCTTTGATAGGAATGTACAGATTTATACAGATGTTTTATTTAGTGTAAAATGGAACATATTTAAACATGAATAATTAATGAAATTGAAATAAAACTTTACATCAAAAATTACATTTAAAAATTGAATTCTTCTAAATGTAGTCTTTTATTTTATTCATTTAATCAACATATATATTTATGCTCATCTCTGACTGACTGTGTCACGCTTAAAAAGTCTAAGAGGTTTCCTTGGACTCTGTCTGTGTGTGAACGCAAGTTGCCACCTAATTTTCACACTTTAATTAATTGTAAAAAACTAATTGTCCAATAGATAAGCGTTTAATCCGATGGATTCAGAAAAACCACCCCTTTCATTTGGTACTTTATCTCTAACCAATTTTTTATTAGATTTTTAAAAGTTCATTAAAATATGAAAATAGACATAGCTTAAAAATAGGCATTTAAATTTTTAATTGGTGCTACTTTGTTTTCAGCATAAAATGAAATAATATATGCTTTCACGTGGAAAAAAAAAGTAAATATATATACATATATATATATATATATATATATATATATATATATATATATATATATATATATATATATATATAATATTAAATTTGTGTCTATATTATGTCGTGATTATCTAAAAATTGACATCAGTAAAATAATAATAATAATAATTTTAAATTTTAATGGTAACGAAGAGATAAATAAAGTACAAAATTTTCGCACAGGCTTGCTAGCAAGTGAATTATTTGAACTGAGAAATAAATAAAATGAAATTATCATTTTTTAACGGGCGCCTTAGTCGCCCTACAACTAAGTAATTTTACATAGCTAGTAATTTAAATATTTATGATACAAGCAGGGATATTTTCTTCCCATATATTTTTATACGGATTTTATTATTATTATTATTATTATTATTACTTCCATTACCCTACTACCGTAGGTAATGGAAGTATTGTATTCGGTCTGAAAATTCGATATCGGGTTTTCACCTGATTTACGCGTTTTAAGGTCCCCTGAGTCCAAAAAAGTGGTTTTTGGCAATTGGTCAGTGTGTATGTATATGTGTGTGTGTGTGTGTGTGTGTGTGTGTATGTATGTGGAGAATCTTCTGGCTATTATAGCTCAGAAACTAATAAAGATAGAGCTACGAAACTTTAGAATTGAAATACGTCTGGTGTACAGATGAAATTTCCAAATTTTGGTGAAAATTGAATAACCGGAAGTGGGAAATCGAGCACCGGAAGTGGGACCGCAAGTCCGTATCTCAAAAACGGCTCTAACGATTTTCTTCAAACTTGCTATATAAGCACTTTATTAGATGTCCTTTCGAATGATATAGTTGGTTAGTTCAGGAAAATTGATAGGCGTCCTGTATAAATAGCTCAATTTCAGGCCTCGCAAAGGCGTTCCTTTAAAAACGGTTGTACGGATTTTTTTCAAACTCGTCATTTTAACTCACTTTTAAATATGCTTTTGTATGTAATTATTGTTTCCCTGTCAATAATTGAGTTTAACCGGAAGTAGGACATCGGAAACCGGAAGTGGGGCCGTAAGTCCGTATCTCAAAAACGGCTCTAACGATTTTCTTCACATTTTCTATATAAACACTCTATTAGATGTCCTTTCGAATGATATAGTTCGTTAGTTCAGAAAAATTGATAGGCGTCCTGTATAAATAGTTCAATTTCAGGTCTTGCAAGCGCGTTCCTTTGAAAACGGCTGTACGGATTTTTTTTTCAAACTCGCCCTATTAACTCACTTTTAAATATCCTTTTGTATGTAATTATTGTTTTCTGGTCAATAATTGATTTTTTGTAAAAGTTGGTATCCCAAAAACGGCTCGAACGATTTTCTCTTTAGGTCACTTTTATGCTTTCTGATCACATTATCTTTCAAAAATGCATATAATACGTGTAATAGTGGGTAATGGAAGTCGTGTGGTTGTTTCACACCAGATTTTTTTTAGCTTAGTTTAAGGATTTATGGTAATTTCCTTATTTAAAAAATCTGGTGTGAAACAACCACACAACTTCCATTACCCACTATATGTATATATATATATATATATATATATATATATATATATATATATATACTATATATATATATATATACTATATATATAATCTATCTATTTATTTATTTATTTATTTATTTTTATTTATTAGAAAAACACCCTAACTTAAAAATGTTTTTCAAGTGTCACGGCCAACAGTTTTTCTTTATCAAAAAGGAATTCTGTGTAACACGAATTAGAAACCTACTAACTTAGATGATCGATGTGCATACGACTAATTGATTTTAGAGGAACTCTTGGAGAAAGGACGAGGATTCGCTTTAACTACGTAAACAGGGCTATATCGAATCCAGTTTAATTTAAAAGAATCCAGTTTAAGAATCATTGTTTTAGAATCCAGTTTAATTTAAAAAATATAATGATGTAATTTTTTAGGTCATTTTTGAGACTCAGAAAAGATTGATCGCTTCAGAAATTGCTCTAGTTAAATAATAGTAATAATAATGATAAATAATAATGGATTTTTTTTTTTTTTTTTACTTTTAACCTTTGGGTTAATCCAAAATAAAGGAATAAGTTATCGTGGAACTCTCATGAGATCAACATCTGATTAGATTACCATACAGGGACGATCTAAAAAAATTTTATATACTCTCTAAACTAACTGAAACCTCTTTAAACTAACTGAAACATCATCAATAATACTGCAAAGAATAAATAAAATATATTAACACAATAAAATAATAGCTTACTAGTGAACTATCACGCTTGTTAGACTAGTAACAAAAATAATTATTACTTTAAATATAATTGCAGTCATTAAGTACACAGGAAAATTATTCTGAAAATAGATTGAATAATCTGAATTATTTGATAATCAATATAATACAAATTGTATAAAATAATAATCTCATTAGCTTATATTGCAATGCTTTTGAGTATAAATAAAAGATAAAGTATTATAACTGATTTAGTGTGAACTATTACCAGTGAAATATCACGATTGTTAGAATATTCAAAAAAATAAATAATAATTTAAATATAATTGTAGTCATTAAGTACACAGAAAAAATATTCTGAAATTTAATGAAGACATAAATTTTATTAAAAGATATTTAAACTATTAAATAAGAAATTAATATATTAAAATGATAATTTTTAGCAAAAGCTATTAAGAAATTTGAATTTAGAATTTCTATTAATTTAAATTTTCATAAAATTAAACTATTTGATAATCAATATAATACAGATTTTATAATATATTAATATCATTAGCTTATACTGCAATGCTTTTGAATATAAGTAAAAGATAAAATATCATAACTGATTAACGCGAGGAACAAAATATACGTAAAAAAAGAACTTGTAAATTTTTAAATACTTTTTAATATGGATCTGTCATTTTTAAATCTAGGTACCATTTGAAAGGCTCTGCAAGCAAATTTTTGAAAAGTGAGGCATCACATGATTATTTTTAACATTTTCAATTTGTGACATTTGCAGTTGATAGCGCTTTATTGAATTCCACGTTTGCCTTAATGGAAAAATCGTTAAGGAATCTTTCAAATTCTATTAAAATTCGCTTATCTACTTTCAGCACATTATACCAGCATATATATTATTAACAGTTTAGATGTTTAAAAGCATGGACTATTGCAATATGATGGTCTGATTATTTCTGACAAATTTCATTTAAAAGATAATTTGTAGAAATAAACACAACTGAGTTAAATGGTTTAAATATCTTCTTTATTACACAAATTTAATTTTTTAAACTTATTTATTAATTTGCAGAAAATTTTCGGTTCAAAATTCGACAATCATTTAAAGAAGTATAACACACACACATAAAAATAATTACATTTATTGTAAAGTAATTAAACATCAGTGTTTTAAAAAAGCCAAAAAATTATAAACTGAATAAAAAAAATGAAAAATGCAGATTCGGTAGCATAAAGCACACCGTCATCAGTGTAGTGTGATTTTGTAGCGGTCGCCAATTCTCGGATAGCTTATCAGAATTTAACAAAGAGTAATACTTTTATTATTATTTTTTTTTTCAGATATATCATATATGATTTCTAATCCTGAAGTTCTTACATCAACTCCGAATTCCCGCACTCGTTTCTAAAATTGGTGACAATGAACGTGCTAACCTATCAGATTTGATATAACAGAAGATGAATGTCTTGAAAAAGAAAAAAAAAAAAAAAAAAAAAAAAACATGAAACCAGAATGATAACCACAGAGCCATTAACTAACACAATTGTATAAGTCGTTCTGTATAATTATTGTGAAATTATGTAATATGGGTCATTCGAATTAAAGGTAATTGAAATTATAGGTCTCAAAGTTGCCAAATAAATAAAATAACACTGTACTTGTCAATGATTTGGATGACTCGATATGGCTCTTTGGTTATTATTGAGAAAGTAATTTTGCGTAGATAGCGGGCAACTTCATTTGCCCTGTATGCTGATACGCTGTTTGCCAACTCATCTTACATAATTCTTCCAAGGAACGACGAAACAGCGTCATCGTAAACCAACTAACAACATCAATCTGAAACATCAGATCACAGTATCTTCTCAAGCACAGAAACTACTTCATCGCTGATACGTTTGAAGCCCTCGCTGGAGGTGCTATTAGTTTAGCGTCACCAGTTCTCGGATATACACACTGTCACAATATATATATATATATATATATATATATATATATATATATATTTATGTATATATATATGTGTGTATGTGTGTGTGTGTGTGTGTGTGTGTGTACACAGAAGGAAATTAGCTACAACCAAGAAACTTAACATGTGTGTAGTGCATGAAAAGCAAATTATTAAAATTCAGACAAAAAAATCGCTTTATTAAGAAGTTATGGTGTGAAAAAGGTTACAAATCAGTAAATAGTAAATCCAGCTGTACAAGCCGAAACACGACGTGCCATCGAATTAGTTAGGTCATCTATATCCCCCTGCGAAAGATCATGTCATAATCTTTGCAACCGTGCAGTTAATTCACCAGTATTCCGGCACGGCTGCAGTTGCCTTCCTTGCACGTCTCAGACGTGGTCTATTGGTCGTCAGGTCTGGTGACCTGACAAGCCATGGGAGTACGTCATATCCTTGAAGATATTTTTGGAGAGTCGAGCAGTATGTGGACGAGCGTTGTCTTGCTGATAAATGGCACATGGGCGGCCTGATAGCATAGGCAGCACAACCGACGTTAACATGTTGTCCACGTAATTGCAAGTCGTCACAGTGCCTTGAAGGACGACTAGAGGTGATCATGTGTCCAAACAAATCGCTCCCCACACTGTCACGACATGTATAATACCTGTATGTCACTCGGCAACAAATGCCGAATGAGACCACTGTCCTGGTCGCCTCCACACGCGTGTGCGGTGGTCATTAGCACTGAGACTGAATCGGTATTCATTACTGAAGATCTCACGCCTCCAGTCGATCACACTCCAGCTTGCTTTGGGTCGGTAAAAATCCAGTCGACACTCCCTATGATGTGTGGTCTGTTGTAGGCGTCTTAATGGATGTCGCAGCTTCGGCCAGTCGGTCGACTCAGAATGGTTTCCCTTGATACTACTGAATACCCATAAGGTGATAAATGACGTTGAATCGATTATAATAACGTTGTTGGTGTGGACGTGGCTGCTTTTATCAGTGGTCGATCCTCGCGTTCAGTTGGTCTCCTGGGACATCCTGACTCTCCGAGATGGTTGAATCACCCTTCCGTGATCCACTGTTGCCAATACCGAGCAAATGTAATATCGCTCCGTCCAATATGGCGGCCGATACTCCTGTACGACCAACCTGCATCTCTGAGGCCTACTATATGACCTATCTCCCTGTCCGACAATTGTCTGTACTGCCACCGGTTACGTCTCACGAGGGAAGTATGAATCAGTAAAATTGTTATTGAAACCAAACCAAGCCTAAATTAAAGAGCATGGTCGAAAACATTGGGTACCGTACAAATTTGCTGCAACAACTCCCATGGGGGTGACATATGCCCTCTATTAGTTTTTGTTATTTTTATAAAAGCCAACAAAACACGCATCGTTGTGTGAATGGATGGTGCAGTGCTAGCGTGCTTGGCTGCGGATGCGGAGGTCCTGATATCGAATACCGCAATTTTTTGATTTTTTTTTTTTTTTTTTTTTTTTTTAATTATTAATTTAAGAGAAAATATTTATTACATTAAGAAGATTTTTTTTTTTTTTTTTTTTTTTTTTTTTTTTTGAGTATTCCAATTAATAAAGTATTAAAAATGAATTTAAGAAATGCATTTTTTTATTTATAAAAAAGAAAACCTTTAAAGCTACCTGTTTAAAGCTACGAATATAGTTTCTAATTTAGAACAATTATTATTAAAAGTAAAAAATCGTGAAACCATAAGTATTTTTTACTATTAGAACAAGAATTATAAAAAGATTGATCACAATTATTTGAATTTCAATTTTGTTCACCGTCAATTATTGTTCATCACGAACATTTTGTCAAATATTTGGCTTTTCGTGAGATTACTTGATTTGTAAAATTCATATCTACCCAGATTTTGAATTGTTTTAGATGTAAATTAATTATAAATTAGTAAAATCATTTTGATAAAATTTGTCATTATTTTCAATTTTATTGTCAGTTCTTCCGACACCACGAAATTTGACGGTTGTTTAATTAATTATTTGAAATAAAACTTAAATGCGACGTCGAATAGTTAAGCAACAGCTGTTCATCATATAGGATTTTTCACGCAAAAAATTGCCTGAATAATCAATACAATTGAGAGCAGACGATTAACTCTTGCTATTAATGTCGTCGTTAAAAAATAGTAATTAATAATTTATATAAAACAATCATTAACAAAATTTTATCTGAATGTAATCATTAACAAAATCTTACCTAAATATAATATAAAAGTATTTCCCGTTAAATTATTAATTTCTTTAGATTTAATAAATAAATTGGTTAAAAATAAAAATAAAAATATTAAATTTCCCGCGCTGAAAAAAAAAAAAACTTATTTTAATATAATTAATAATTTCTCTTACAATAATGATTTAATTTAATTAAAAATGCCAAAAATAAATATTTCAGTTGAAATAAAAGAATAAAATACAAAACGCCCTTGCGGGGACTCGATCCCACGACCTACGTACCCGAAGTCAAGCACGCTAGCACTGCACCATCCGTTCACACTACGCTGCTTGTTTTGTTGGCTTTTTTATAGAAATAACTAAAGCTAACAGATGACATATCTCTACCCCATGGGAGTTGTTGCAGCAAATTTGTACAGTACCCAAAGTTTTCGACCATGCTCTTTAATTTAAGCGTGGCTTGGTTTCAATAGCAATTTTACTGATTCATACTTCCCTTGTCAGAGGCATGTCCAGTCACAATGCGGTCGATCAAAGTCAACAGATCCGACTCAATAGCTCTACGGCGCTAGAAATAAACCTTTTAATCTCTCCCAGCAGCGCAGTTCAGATGCGCATAGCGCGCTTAGCCTTGTCTCATTGGCGTTGAAATTTTAATCATTTGCATTTCTCTTACCAGACTACATTTGCACTGAGTTTCGTGATTGTGGTTCGATTGTATTATCAAAGCCAATTGCATTAAATTTGTGTCCTGATCTATGTCCTTTGATTTTTAAGGCTGACGGCCCTGGATCAAGTTTCTGTACTCGTCGCTTAACGCTATTTAGGAATACTGCATCAGTACTAAAAATTTGGATCTGTAACATCGCAGTTAGTAAATCTTTTATTGAATTTAAATCAGTGTAAAAAAATAAATAAATAAATAAATACACAAATAGTAATTTAAGCAATATGGATCAATGTATGCATTCATTTATTACCTATCTATTTTCATATCTATATCAATATCAAACGATCTATCTTAATCTTTTTCTCTCCCTCCTCTTTCTCTCTCTCTCTCTCTCTCTCTCTCTCCCTCTGTATATATATATATATATATATATACATATATATATATATATATATATATATATTATATATATATATATATATATATATATATATATATATTATATATATATATATATATATATCGTAATAAAATTTAATCTTAAAATTTACCAATTAATAGATACAAAACAATACCAACACACAAAAATATAGAACTGATTTTAACATAGAGGAAAGACTTACACATAATTGTTGCGATTTAGATTAAGAACCATTAAGAGACAAAAATAACTTAAATTACTTACGCCGACATGGATGATAATAAAAAAAAAAAAGAACATTAAACTTAACGGCACAGAAAACAAATAAATAACCACAGAAATAATTGGATAAAAATGCTTAAAATTAGAAGTAAAATACTCATCAGGGGGCTTGTATTTCATAAAGCTGTGAAAGCTGCATCGATTTCGTAAAACAATATAGCTAATCATAGCAATTACATCATTTCAGCCCCGATCGAAGCAGCAAAACCATACAGAATGAGAAATTAAATGAAATATTAAATTAAAACAAATATTGAATAAAATCTTCATGGATACCAGAGAGAAAACTAGAAAAAAACATAGTAGCCACATGTAACACAATTAACCAAACTGGAGAATAGGATGATGCCAACAAAAAATTAAATTAAATTAAAAACTTTGCAAACATCGATTATTCGACAAAAAATGAACGACAGAGCATTTTTAATTATTATTTTACTATTTTTAATTAATAGTCATTGATAACTTAGAGAAAATCTCTATAAAATTCCTTAACTTGAAATTAATTCTAAAGTTTCTCCTGTAAAGTAAGTTTTATTACAATGCACGATCATAACGCTAAAGTCAGAAAATTGGACGAATTTTAGAATTAAAAAGTGCTGAGTAAGTGCAATCTTTCTTTTCTTGTGGTTAAATGATGCATATTAATTATTAATCCCGGAGATCTGGACCTCAGCTAAGCTGTCAATCAAGAAATTAATAGCCAATTATTAGAGAGAGGAGGGATGAATATTCCCGCCAAATTTAGGCAGTATTTAAGAGAGAACGCACAGGGATGAGCGCTCTTCTTGTGTATTCTCCTGCTAAATTAAATCAAGTCAAATTACGGCCCCAGGGAGAAAGAATGAGTTACATTTCGCGATGAAACTAACGAAACGCTAATACTCAGCTACGTCTAAATTGTTCAGCTTGCTTAGTCCATCGAACTTGAAATAACTTGTAAGATTATTATTTGTGCCAAAATAAATGACTGCTTAGAAGTACTGACTCGTCCTTGAGTGGAAGCCTCTCTTCTTTAGAGATATTATGTGACATGGAGAAAAGAATTCGTCACACATATATATATATAATATCAAAGATTTTTAAATCAACAAGAAAGGTTTATACTAATAAGAAGTATTTTACATGAATATAAATAAATTACCAAAATTATTCAGATTAGAAATACTAAAGCATAATTTCAAGGATGAACAAAAAAAAAAAAAAAAAAAAAAAAAAAAAACTAGCACCCCACCCAATAAGTTGTTCAATATAGGGTATTCAATGAGTAAGTTACACTTGTTCCTACAGAGTTGGCAGCACTGCAAAACAAGACTGAAGCTTGCACAGACAATAAATGTGTTCCATGGCTACCAATGATAGCAATTTCATTATATATGTTAATAATGAAAATGCATTCATTACACATGTATAGCACCGCACACAGTGAGTTTATTTGGTACCATTGAAAGAGATACATGGATATTCGGTCTATTTCTACACATGTATATTTAATGTTACTTGAAAAAGTCAAAATAAAATGTTCAAATTATTGTTATTTTATATTTTACCTTAACATATTGTATAAATGTTACTGATTATTTTTAACAAGATAGGTTTTTGAAATACTCCCATTGGCACTGCGACCTACAGCATTGAATTTTCTATTTGTAATAATAAGACGTACGCATGCATGTCTTCAAATTAGTCCAGATTCCAAAGAAATATTCTAATATATATATTTAACAGGGAAGAGGTGCCGCTCACCGCTCTAGGAGCAGTGTCGAGCGATTCCAGCTTCTACTCTGTTTCTCAAACTGCTTTTTATTCTTTATAATATGTCTTCGCCCCGAATAATTAAAAGAAGCATTTCACCGGCCTGCAACCAAAAAAGTGTTTACAAACCAATAACTGAGACTGATATTATTTGGTGAGCTGATATCAAGTATGGCATCAAATTTTTTCAACTACGTAAGGATTTATCACAAAATGGGCCTTAAATATATTAGACTCAGCCCAAAAGTAGAAAATATCTCACTACACTGTGAAAGAATCATTTTAATGTAAAAGTTGAGGAAAACAGTGTTTTTATCATGATTAGACCCCGCTGAATACGAATCTAGCTGTTGTCAAAGCGAAATTCGGACTGGAAGTCCAAGACGGCAGTTAACTATGTTGTCCTATATTTCTCTTATCCGTTGCTTAAAATAAAGGTTTAAACATCTACTTGGTGGTTTTCTCGTATGTCAAACGCATTGCAATGCTCAAAAGCAACTTACCTAAAGTTTGGAGAGCATGGGTTTCAAGAAAGCTCCTAAAATGTCTGTGGAAACGTTGTTCCTGGGACGTAAAGTATATACATATATATATATATATATATGTATATACTTTACGTCCCAGTATATACATATATACATATATATATATATATATATATATATATAATATATATATTCAATACATTTCAGTATTTTACTGAAATTATGTGTATTTACTGAAATTATGTAGCAACGTTTCATGAACGTACAAATTTTGCACATACACTATGGATTTATTTCAGACTATAATTCAATACGTTTCATCCATACGAAATAAATATTCATTAAAAAAAAAAAAAATCGCATAAAGACATTTTGACGAAATTTTATGTTTATCTATATCTATATCTATATCATTATATAAAGCGCAAAAAAATTGTATGTTTGTGGAGGGTAATCTCTGAAACTACTGAACCGATTTAAAAAAATTCTTTCACTGATCAAAAGCTACACTATCCCTGATTGTTATAGGCTATATTAAATTTTGATAAAATAAATTTTAGTTTAAAATCTGAGCATTTAATTAAAATCCCCATAAAAGCCATAATAGAAATGGAAATAATGAAATATTAAAAAAATTAGCTGTTGCCAACATAAAAGAAACTTTTACATTTTGTTTTTAAAATATCTTGACATGAAAAGAAAAGAATTATATTTGCACGTGAATTAAATTGAAATTCATATAAAGCTTTGCAAAATGTTAAACTTACACGTTAAATCTGACGTCATTATAAATTTAAAGTATTTATTTTTCTAATAATATAATTTGATATGATATGATATAATGTAATGATCTAAGCGTTACTTCTAAACTTTTAATAAATTATTTATTTTATAATTGTTGCCCAAAAAATTTACGGGTTAATTCATTTTTCGACATATAATAAAATATATTTTCTCACGAATAATAATATAAAAAGTGAATTAAAAAAATATCGTCTGCATTTCATTATGCATTTGTTAAAAGAATAATTGAGAAGTTTAAATTTATTTGACGACTATTTTTAGCAACTAACAGTTATGACAAGTAGCTCAATATACATAGCGCATACAACTATTACTGCAATGCAAATAGCATTTAATTATTTGAGTTACATTATGTTGATTGGAAACCTATTTAATCTATTTATGCTCTATACTAATATATAAAGAGGAAAAATTTATATGTATATGTAGAGAACGATCGCTAGAACTAAAAAGCCGATTTCTATTTCTTTCTTTTTTTTATACTATTCAAAAGTTACACTGTTTCTAAGTGCTAGAGGCTATAATAAATTTTGGTAAAATACATTTTTAATTCAAATTTTCAATATTTTAATTGAAAACAAAGCATAGATTTGATATCGGTCGTCCTTGGCTATTTTTGTATTTCGAGATCGAAAACGTAATACGAAAATCTGTATATTTTCGTATTAAATACGAGATCTATGTTTTTACTTCAATTACCGTACTACCGTAGGTAGTGGAAGTATTGTATTCGGTCCAAAAATTTGATATAGAGTTTCACCTGATTTATATGTTTTAAGGCCTCCTGAGTCCAAAAAAGTAGTTTTTGGCAATTGGTCAGTGTGTGTGTGTGTGTGTGTACGAATGTGTGAAATTTTCCGGGTGTCATATCTCCAAAATTAATAAAGATAGAACTACAAATCTTCACAATTGATTCAGGTCTGATGTACAGATGAATTTTCCAAATTTTGGTGAAAATTGAAAAACCGGAACTGGGTCATCGAAAACCGGAAATGGGACCGTAAGCCCGTACCTCATAAACAGCCCTAACGATTTTCTTCAAAGTTGCTATATAAAAAATCTATTAGATGTCCTTTCGAATGATATAATTGGTTAGTTCAGGAAAATTGATAGGCGTCCTCTATAAACAGCTCAATTTCAGATCTGATAAGTGCCTTCCTTTAAAAACGGTTGTACGAATTTTTTTTCAAATTCGCCATGTTAACTTAATACTAAATATCCTTTTGTATGTAATTATTGTTTTCCGGTCAATAATTGAGTATGCCAAGTTTTGGTAAAAGTTGGTATCTCAAAAACGGCTCTAACGATTTTCTTGAAAATTGTTTCATTAATTCAATTTAGATAACCTTTCTCAAGTATTACGTGCATATTACAGGAATACTAACGGTCATCCTGATTAGGAAGTTCAGTTTTAGATCTCGGTAATTCGTGTTTAATAAAATAACTATCTATTTTTTCCCCTTATTTTTTAACTCACTATGTAAACTTTGTTGTAGGTGTCTTTATACGTGTATCAAGTTTCTCTTACTGGAAAATCTAAAAAAAAAAAAATGCATGTGCTTAATATCTCCAAGAAATGTATATAATACGTTTAATAGTGGGTAATGGAAGTCGTGTGGTTGTTTCACACCAGATTTTGTAATAGTATATATTATACGAATATTGTTTCATATTATTGATTTTTCCGTTAATATACATTATTAAAAACCATCAGTTATGGAAAAAATTAAATATATTTGCGAGATAACTTGGCAATCATTTTTTTTTTTTTTTTTTTTTTTTTTTTTCCGCCAAGGATGATTGATATAAAATCTTTTCCGAAAGCAAGTAGCGCAATATACAGCCGCTAGGGAATTGCAAATGACATTTGATTATGCAAGTTTCATTATGTTGATTGGAAACACGGTTCATTTAAAATAAATTAAATGTACATTCGCGTTAGAAATCTACTTTTGTATAGGGCTTCTTTGGCGATATTTAAAATTTGGCAACGCAATAGCTAGGACGTTTCACTCGAATGACTTTACGTATTTGCGATAACCTTTTTAATTCACCGCCAAAATCACAAAAAATATTAACGATCAATAATGGAGAACCATTACTAAAACAATAACCAGATTACTTTGCGGACGTTAAATTTAAGAAAATTAAAAACACATAAGCTCTGTGTTTAATAGAAATTAATATTATAAGAACAAATAAATAATAATTAAAGCAATTATGACGTCAACTTTATCAAACACATATTCATGTTATAGGTTTATTTTTCAATATTTTTTATTCATGAGTAAAGACATGCTTCTTTTTATGAAATAAATAAATAAATAACATAAAGTAAAAATTACCAACATTTAACAACTGATTGAAAAAAATAATTGTAAAATTATATTTTGACTTTTCAGTTGATAATATTGCCTGACGATAACATATAAACTGATATTTTTTTTTTTTTTTTTTTTTTTTTTGCATATCAATTCATCGTTAACTAAAATTTGTTCATCCGTGCGAAGTAGGACGGGTCAGCTAGTTGTATATATGCATATACAAAATTAAGTATTGTGCTTAAGTGATTAATATATATATTCAGATTTATTTTTTAATTTAAAATCGACAAATATTGCTAAAAAAGGGAAAAAAAATGTTTTGTCTAATAATAAAACGACTATAAAAAATAATTTGGAAATAAATAAACAATATATATATATATATATATATAAGAAACCTTTTTGATTTATTTTGAAACCTTATTTAATTAAAAATATTTTAACTGTAATTGCGCCATTTTAGTGAAATAATATGTTTTATATATTCTTTAATTTTTCGCTAATAAGTTGAATCATAAAAGAGAAAATAAGTAGCGTTTTACGTTACTAACCAGTTAGAACAAATATTTGTTTGTGATAAAGATATATAAAAAATTGATCTGCAGATTAGCAATTAATTTTAAATTTTACAATATATTCATGACAAAGGCATTAAAACTGGTATAAATAAAATAAAATTATTATGTTGCTTTCTAAGCAATTGTAAACGACAGAAGAGGTTTTTTCATTATTAACAAATAGGCCAAGAAAATTTTAATAACAATAATTTGTATCTTATATTTAATGATATATCAAAAAATAATAGTGTAAAATTAAACCTTTTATCATATCTAAGACAGCAATAACGGTTAATTAAACTTATAAAATAAATCATTTCTATAATTATAGAAGCGTTCGCTGATAATCTACATTTAACGTTAAAATCATCAAAGCATCAAGTACTGAAAAGATGTCGAATTAAATTTTACGTTACGTTAAACTTGAAAGTTAAGCATAGCAATATTTTCTAGCGATATTTTTCAAATAAATTATCATTGAAGCATATCGTGAAAATATTTATAATTTGAATAAAGTATTTTACGGTTATCTAGTTATAGATATAGAACGTATAATTTAATTAAAACTTAATGACTATAATGCAGAAATGTATATACCACTGAGCACTAAAAATAAATATATTTTAAATTACAAAATTCATATTATATGATTCAAAGTGTGATAGTGTCTGAATGCGTTACTCGAATGAGCTGAAAATTTATATGCATGTTATAGGTATCCGTCGAACGAACTATATATACGTTTTGGAGAATCTAATACTTCGATATTTTTACAAGATGCAATGAAATATTCTTTATCATTATGAAATATGTGTTAAAATTATTTGAAGTGAAATAGTGTTAAACGTCTTATTTGATTGAACTAATTGATTTTACGCTTCTCTTACTTTAATTTATTGCACAAATTTCAGTAGAGACCTGCATGTAAAGATTCAAAAAACTTTTGAGTTCTGAGTATCTATCTTTAGGTGTGTGCGTACCTCGAAAGTGGCTACAAAAGTGAGATTACACCAGAAAATTTTGCAAATTGGTGCACATGTTCATGGGCAGAATGAAATAGTTTTATAGTTTTCGGTGTACATAATGTATGTAGTTCATGTATAGGGATACACCAAACATTTTCTTAATATTACGGCCTATTGCTAGAATATGTTCGCAAGACGATAGCGGCCACAAAATTAGCCCATTTTATTTGTCAGTAGCTACACATATTTAGGTGCTATAAAGAAATAGTTGCGTAGCTTTTATGTATATATTTTTTTATGATCCAGGCTCGCCATAGTACAGGGACAGGACAAAGTATACCTTATCATTGTAGCCCATGAACATAATTTATTTTATACATATTTTGACGTGGTTAAACTGCATTTAGTAAAATGAAATAAACATACACTAGTGGATCTGCAAATCAGGAGCCTCAACGTCCTATTTGCATCGCACATTATTCAACAGGTCATTTTTATTTATTCCTTATTATATAATGTATATATTGATTCGATTGATTTGCTGCATAAACATATGTGTTCCTGTGAGGGGGGGGGGCTGCCGCCCCCTCAATCCCACGCTGTATCTCTCTTTCTATACCTATCTGTATATCATATATATGTGTTCTTAATAACAGAGAGTCTTGTATTTTTGCCCTGAAATTCATTTATACCAAATTTCATGCAAAACGATTACATAGCATATCGGAATTAATTTGTGTAACTCTGTAAAGTAATTATCAATACTCTTCCCACACTTTTCCACCAAAAATTTGCTTTTACAATTTCAGTAAAATTTCATAATATTTAATTGGGGTATAAGCATGTTAAATTACATTTTAAGGATTACCGATTATAGACCGTAATAGTACAAAATTCTTTTATGTATACCGGAAAGTAGCCACAATTATTATATACGGCAGTAATAGGAATACATTAATTAATTATAACTTATTATTTTTTGAGACTAATTTGACATCATTTAGATGATTACAGTAAGTCATCGGAATTATTTTGTGTGGTCCCATAAATAATTTATTTAGTCTATACATATCGTTTTTAAGAGTAAAAATGCTTTTAAGCGTCTTTACAATTCATGTTAATTCCATTCTTTCCAAAGGAGCAAAAACACACTAACATCCGCTTAAATAAAAAATTGTCCCTAGGCTCTAATGTCACAAAATTCTTTTCTGTGTCCCTGTAAACGACTCAAAACCATTGTATGCACCAGTAAAAACTATTTAAATTACTTTGCGTTTTTCATTAATATATGTTCCAATTTTAACATTGTGTGGATGATTACGTGACATTGTCAGAACATTTTTATAAGGTCCTGTACACTAATTAGAAAGCCTAAGAGCACATATATTCTTCAAACAACATAAGTTTAAGCATCTCACTCGCATGTACGCTAATTTAATTTTGTTGATTGCAAAGTAACGATGTTAAAATGCGTTTAAACGAAATTCACCCCATACGCCGTAATGTTAAGACTTTTGGCGTGTCCCTGTATACAGTTTATAAACAATATAGCCATGAAACATTATACAGCTATTTCTATGCAAAGCTTGAACCTGTGCCAATTTGTAAGTCAATCGAAGGATTTTTGCGGCCGCTATTGCGGTTCATACAAATTCTTCCCATTAGCTGTAATGATAAGAAACATTTTGGCGTATCCCTGTACACGAACGACAAATGAAATACACCCCTAACACTATGGCTATTTCTATTGAGCTCATGAACATGTGTCAACGTTTCAGGATATAGTGTGATTTTTGGGGCTGCTCTCGCGGTACATACAAATTCTTCTCATAGGCCATAGTGATAAGAAAAATTTTGACATGCCCCTGTACTCGAACTGCAAATGGAATGCACACACAAAACTATACAGCTAATTTCGTGGAGATCATGATCATGTGTACCAAATTTCAAGTCAATAGTGGGATTTTTGCGGCCGCTGTCGCGCGACAATCACACAAGCAGACGGAACCCAAAACCGTTTTGAGTCTCAACAGAGGGTCTCCTCTGACGTTTCGGCAATTATTGAGATGCTTGAAGGTATATTTTCTGTAGACAAATGTGTACTTAGACAAAATATTTAATGTAGAGGACCTTACAAAAAATGCTACGGCAATGTTACTTAATCATTCAAATTAAGTTAAATTTGGAACAATTATTCTTGAGCTGCATAGATTAAGTTGCATAAATTTTACTGACTTATATAATGCTTACGACTGGTTTAAAGGGACACACCAAAGAGTTTCATAATATTAGAATTTACAGATAAATTTTTATTTAATCACATTTTAAAATGTTTATGTAGCATTGAATATAATGTAATTGGCATATACTATTCAGATATTTAAAAGCATGCTGTATCTAGAAAAATATTATGTATATACTAGATTATTTATTTACAGGACCAGACAAAAACTCCTATGATTTTGTGTGGTCTCCCAAGCTGCGGTGACCCCAAGATTGGTTTTACGCGATTTCAAAATATTTTAAAGATTATTATTATTATTATTTCATTTATAAAGGGATTTGACACATATTCATTAAAGTTTTTTCGAAAATTCCTTTAAATATAGAGACTACAAAGAAAGCAAAGTATGCTGGTATAATATAACATATAGAGTGAGATACTTTTTAAATATGTATACTACATTTGTTGCACAATTGATCCTAATATTTTAAGTAAGAATATGTTTTATTTAAAATTCAATATGCTGTTTCAGTGATAGATTAACTTTAAGTAGATTAAGTATGTTTAAATTAAAAATCATATTAATAAAAATAAAATAAAACAAATATTATAACTACAGTGTATTACATTTGCGTGCTTAACACAACTAAATACGTATTTTTGCAAAGCATTAAAGTTTTATGGAAGATTGTTTATTCTTAATATGTATATATATATATATTATTTATTTCTAAGTTGTCAAAATTATGATAGCAAAATTAAAATACAATTTTCTAATATAGTGAAACCTCAATCTATCGTTCCCGCATCCATCGTTTTCCTGCATTGATCGTTTTATTTCTATGGTCCCTGTAAAAATTGTATTTAAATAATGATAACGAAACCCGCAGGTATCGTGCTTCAAAAAGTTGTTTTCCTGCATTCCTCGTTGTAAATGTTTTCTCCTGACCTTTAAAAGAAATTCTTCTGAAGCTCAAGCGGTTCCACATGGCATACAAACTGGAATTTCTTCTTCTATCCTAAAATAACTCTTTTCCCCATTCTAATGGATAATTAAAATAGTGATGCTATGTCTACGGACTACCTATTATTTTTGTAATTTCAACATGACAGGAAGTAACCCCTTTATTAATCAAGAAATGCGGTTCGTGCGAAAAAACAATAAATAATATCAGACAGGCGGGAAAGAAAATGATGACGAGGATGATGTTGATGAGGAAAAGTGGTTGTGTGTAGCAGAAAAAGCGTCTGGTAAAAAATTTAGTGATAACATTTGCATTAATCAAAATATTGCGGCATACGGTACAGAAGAATCCTAAAGTACAGAAGAAATGTGCGATTTCAAAACGGAAAATAATCGTGAAGAAACAGATGATAATTTGCACGCCGATGACTCAACTATGGCGTTTAAAGATCCACGAAGCACATACAAGCACATATAAGCACGGGAAATTACAGAAAAAGTTCGTGAAAATATTGAAAATCTGGATAAATTCCTGTTTAATTTATAAAAAAAACCCAAAAAAGCCAACATAAAGTTTTTGATTTTTAAAAATAAATTTTAGTTAATATTTTACAACATTGGTTTATTTCTTTGACAGTCTGGAGAGTAAGAAATTATTATTTTTTTTTCTTAGTAGTACACTGTATACATTGTGTGTATTCATCCATAACCATTGATTTATTCGTGTTTTGACTATAATACGCATTCGTCGTTTACCCGCTTTCTTTTTTTCTTTTTGCTTTTTTTCACGCAAACCACGAAAAATGATGGATAGAGGTCCTACTTCAATACAGAAAAAAAAATCAAAAATATGGTTTTAAGTAGAATTATGTATATTTCCACTTTGCCAAAATTAAGATGCAAGGCAGTGTTTTCTAATAATATATAAAAATCATTAAAAATGCACTCATATGTAGGAAATGAATAATTTTACATTATTAAATTTATTAATCATTTTTCAACAACATGAAATCGATAGTTATTAGCAAATTGCCGTTAGCTTTTTAACCCCAATGAGTACAATAAAAGAAAAATATATTAATGTTCTTTTAAAAGTAACTATAAAACACTAAAATTGTATGAAAGATGCACGTTTGATGATCACGTTACATTTACTATACAATTTTGTTGAAACGCTTAATCATTTACCGTGAATAAAATTTATTATCTCTGTAATAATAAATGCCTCCGAAACTAATGCTTAAGACCATGCTTTTGGTGAAAAATGTATTAGTAGAACGATATGAAAATTGTATTTATGCTTTCTATGCCTACATTTCTACTGATTAAAATAATGGCCGGAAATTACAATCAATAATAATCAGAATATAAAGAGAAAGAATAAATGGAAAGGGAAATTTAAAGGAAAAATTTACATCACAATCACAACATCTGTTTTGAGAAAATATAAAGTAAATATTTAAAAAAAAACAGAAAAGTATTCCTGTACTAATCTAGAAAAATATTTGATAAAAAAAAAAAGAAATGGAAAAAGGAAAGAAAAGAAAAATATTAATATATATTTTTTCCGGAGGCTGTTCTTCACAAAAAAAAAAAAAAAAAAAAAAAAAATATTATTAATCACGTTTTTTGTTAATGAAAATTTAACTTTGTTTATAGCCAAAAAAATGAATAATATTTTGAGTTAGCATAAATTTATTTTAAAATTTTATATTTATTGAAAAAAAAAAATAAATAAATATTTCAAAATTTGATAAATATCAACTCGCGTTCATTTCAAATAACAAATTATGTTGGATTAAAATTTATTCGCAGAGCATACCTGTACATTAAATCACAAAACAATATTGCCACTTTGTAAACTTATCATAAAAAAAACCTCAATAAATGTATAATGTGATCATAAATAATCACATGAGTACTTTAAAAGATTTATTTCGCTTTCTTTGGTCATGTAGACTTACAAAGTGCCATTAGTGTTTTCAAAAAGCAATTGAATTATTTATATTTTAATTAATGGATATTTTTAAATGATAAGGAAAATAAGAATTTACTTTTTTTTTATGTCATACTGTTTTTTATGTCAGTCTGTCCGCTATCTTCTTGTCGATATATATATATATATATATATATATATATATATATATATATATATATATATATATATATATATAATAACATACCATTTTAACTTAGGAATTAATTAAATTGTAGAAGACAAAGCAATGGAGCTAATTACTGTATGATTTAGAACTATGGTTTATTTATTTATTTATTTTTTTAATTAACTTCATTGAATTTCTGAGATACATTTTTATTTGTCTTTTTTTAGAATATCTTGTCCACAAAAATACGATTTTCTTTTAAAAACATGTAGAAAATTGAAAAAAAATATCCTACAGATTGTCTATTATTTTACATTTTTATGAAAATTTTATTGTACCAGTGTATATATATATATATATATATATATTCATAAATTTCTCGAGATTAACTTAATGTCTTTATAATGAAACAGCCGCAAGAACTATTAATAACTACAATTCCATAAAGTTATTTAATTAAATATTTAGTGTTATATTTAGTGTCTTTTATATTTAGTATATTTAGTGTTATTTCTGATACATATATCACATTTGAAAATTGGAAAATTGAGAAGAAAAGTACAACTTAATAATGACCATTTATTAAAATTTTTGTAAACAGCTGACCTTATAATAAATATGCCTAAATTTACGGAGAAATGTTTTAGAAAAAAGAAAAAAAAAACGTGTTAATTAAAAGTGTGTTAATTAAACGTGTTAAATTAAACGTGTTAAATTAAAAATATCAACTTCACTAATATCTATCCATATGAGGTTCTATTTTGAACTGAAGTGCATTTAACAGCAATGAAGTTAAAATACAAGTTACGGAAGGCATAACTCCACATAAGAAGTTTAACAGACTTTTTGTAAGATGACATATCGCATACTGTCCTATTTAAGATACTAAATATGGCTATATTACATGCATCCACGTTAAATAGAGATTGACATAAGTAAACTATATTTGTATGATTGAGTTATTGTTAAGAATCTCATCTTTAACCAATATTTCGTCTTTCTGAAAGCATACAGTGATGCTGCTATATATTAGCTTTTTTATTACTTATTCTATTTGTTATATATATATATATATATATATATTTATATATACTAGTATCGCCCAGTGGTCGAAACTCGACCATTTTTTTTTGCAAAGCGAGGCAAAGCAAAGTTATTGCCTTGTCCTAAACGGAATTCAATTGCAACACAGCTGCGGCAATTGTTTGTCGATATTCACTTTAACTGAATCATGTAGATGTTAGCCTTTCCTGAAATGAGAGAAAATCGCAACGTGAAAACGCCCCTTGTTGTGTGATACAGCCTAGAAGCTAATAAATACCATGTCAAACCAAGGCCCAACCAAGTATCAAATTCTGTTAAATTAATTCTATTTGTTCATAAAGTACAGTGTTTAAACAACAACAACAACAAAAAAAAAAAAAAAAAAAAAAAAAAAATGATATTTTTCAAAAATGGTCGAATTGAGTTCGGGAAATTTCAAAACGTGTAACTTTATCGAAAACCGAAAATCTAAAACTTTTCTGAATCTTATATTTTCTACTTATATATGCAGAGGAAAGAATAATAAATCCACTTTTTAAAAAATAAAAATAAGTAGTCAATTTCACTTAATTAAAATGCAAGGAAATCTCAAAACGTGTAAATTCATCAAAAACCGGAAATCATAAGTTTTTATGCATCTTCTACTTGCTTCTTCTACCCTCAAAAGCTAGCAATAAAGACACTTTTTTAAAAAATAAGTAGCCAATTTTAGTTAATTGAAACGTAAAGAAAGCTCAAAACATGTAAATTCAGCAAAAAACGGAAATCGGAATTTTTTCCGTATCGTCTACTTATACATGCAGCAGTTAGTAACAAATCCATTTTCCTTTTATTTAGTATATTAGTTGAATATTTATTGTTTAAATATCACCCTTTGAAATGAAATGTTTATGTTTACATTCGAAACTGAAAGTTTGCCATTTTTTTTTCTGGAGTTTTGTGATTTTAAATTAAACTTTTATCAATTTTGCAGAAAAATTAACTCAATCAAACACATTTAGACAGTAACTTATATATAACAATACCCAAATATCGGAATTAAAATCGGCAGGTAATTTCCGTTATTTTTTAATAATATTTTATAAAAAATCCAATGGACGATTAACATAGAAAATATTTTTCATGGCTCCATGGACAGACAGTGACGTCATCACTTCGCTTGCGTATAGTGATGCTACATTATACAAATTACTGTGTCTATGGTTTTATTTGAGCTTTATGAAATTGCCAGATTTAACAACTTTCTACTTTTAGGTATTTTTTAATCTAAAGGAATACGTGTATAAAAGGGAAAAATGGGGGAAAATGCATAAAAAATAAATGTATTTTTAAATACCTTCTTGACCTCGTAAGAAAATAATATTTGTATTCGCACCTTCCGGCTAACCATACCTTTCGAATGATACCATTTTCAACCCTCTACTCCCATAATTAATATGTTAAAAAGGGACTACAAATTTTATGCTTGCCTATTAATATATAGATAATATAAATCGATTAGAATGATATTAATATTTTAAATATATATATATATATATATATTTAAATTTAATTTATATATTAAAAAAATCTGACACTACTTATTTGTCAACATATATATTCTAAAATGTCTTATTTAAATATATATATAATACAAACACACGCACACACACATATATATATATATATATGTACACCTATATACGGGTGACCAAAAAAAAAAAAAAAAAAACGGAGGTATGTTTTAATTTATAAAAAAAAGTAATAATAACAATTATATTTAGCTATAGGTTTTGCATACAAATAATCTTTAGTTTTGAGATACTTAATAATCAATATAAGATTTCTAATTTTATTTCTTTTACAGAATGGATATTCTCCAAGCCAACTTGGAGATTATCCACCTCATCAGTCTGGAAAACGACAATGTGAAATAGTTAGCTTGCTTGATATTCCGAAACAATCTGTCAGAAAAGCCATAAAAAAAAAGTTTCAGGAGTTAAGTCATATCGGTGGACGACCAGGTAAATTAAAAAAAAAAAAGTATGTTTAAACACTCCTGAAAATTGTCGGAAGAAAATTAGCAGAGTGATGAGAAGTCCCAGGATATACATGAGAAAAATTTTCAGGGATATTAACATTAACCACGAAACTGTTAAAGACATTGCTAAAATTAACCTCGGAATTAAGACTTTACAACACACAGGGCAATTGCTTACAAATAAAAATAAAAATATGCGGGTTAAAATATGTCGAAATCTCTTGCGTCGGTTAGTAGCAGACAAATGAAAAATGATCTTGTTTTAATACCCTTGTTTTAACAAAAATTTAATACTCAAAATCATCGTATGTGGTCGAAGGAATTACTAGCACATTCTGAAATTTTTAGACATCGCAAACATACTGAATAAGTGATGGTTTGGGCTGGCATCTGCTAAACAGGCGAGACTCCTCCTCTTTTCATTGAAAAAGGGGTGAAAAACAATCAAAACGTCTACGAAAAGAAAATTTTGGAACATGTACTTCCTTAGTCTCTATTACCAACATTGTTTTCTCCAACAAGATTCGGCACCAGTTCATACGGCTAAGAAAACGTAAGAGTGGTGTAGAATAAATTATCCAGAAATCATCTCTCATGAATACCTTCTGACGTCAAATCTATGGATTATTTCGTATGGTTTAGCCTTGAGTGCAGAATATGCTCAAAATCTTAAATAAAAATACCAAAGTTTTCAAAAGGGCTTTAAAATCAGAAAGCGAGAAAATTTCTTTGGAAGAAGTGCGAAAAGACATTGCCAACTTCTCAAAGAGATTAAGGCAATGAATTGAATCAAAGTGTGGACTTTTGAAAATACATTTCAAGTTTGTGTCATTAAAATCATATATTCTTTATTTATAGGTATATTGAATATTTTTTTATTTAATTAAAAGCAAATTATGCTGAAAATATTTGTCTTCATTTTTTCTTGTCTCCCTGTAATATATATATATATATATATATAACAATAAGTCATCATTGCAATGCCAAGTACCAGTAACAGAGTTTTGAAATAAACAATATTTAACCACATATGTTAGTGAAGACTTATTTAAAGCAAAAAATAATGAAAAGTTCAATATATAATAATGAGAAGGTCATTTGTGTCTGAGAAATTATAAATTTTGACCATATATTTACAACAAATGTGAACAAAGTATAAATAAAATAATAATAATAATAATAATAATGAAATAAATAAAAAACTCAATGAAGAAGCAGAGACAGTCATGACTTTAGACGGGTGGAGCGGGTTAAACTACGTTGGTGGACACCCAACATCCTCGAAATTCTCTGCAAGACCCCATGGCAAGAAAAAAATGGAGATGATTGCAATTAAGTATCAGCGTAATTATATACAGTCGGCAGCAAAAGTATCCGAACAATAGCAATAATCCCTGTCTAAAATAATGTACACTTAATAGTTCTTTGTTAAATAAATCCTTGTCGAGTCATATTCTTAGTTAGTCTAAGAACATGATTCGACAAGGATTTATTTACGAAAACATATTTAAATGTACTTTTTTGATATCGAAATTATTGACTAGTGCTTGGATAATTTTGCTGCCTACTGTATGACCAAAATTTAGTAAGCATGGTTATTTTAGTTTTTGAAACAATGTACGAGTTTAGTACATTAAATGTTTTCAATTACTGTGTTACATTTTACTTCATATTGGTAAAAAATATTAAATAAAATTAATTTCAATTTGACATACTAAGATAATAATTATCTTAAACTCCTTCATTAAAAAAAAAGAAAAACCTTTACTTTTTAAAATATATCATGTGATTTTAATCTTTATTTATAGTATTCAGCAATTACATTTATAAGCCCTGTCTTTACTCTGGAATAGTTTTTTTTTTTTTTTTTTTTTTTAATTTACAAATGTAATTATTAGCTTTAATCATAAATGGTAAAATTGTTGAATTATGCTTCAAATAAAAAAGCAAATTGTAATACATATAATCATTAATTAAAAGATCATAAAAATGCAATGATTGTTTTTTTTTTTAATGTGATAAATGAAATGTAGTAATTATTTTAATTATTATTAATTTATAACTTTATTAATATTGTTGCGTACTTGAGGGTTCGTGAGTTGTCCGGGAATGAAAGGCCAAACGTACAAAAATTCAGTAATTTATTCACAGAAAGTTCCAGAAAAATACAGGTTAATAAACCAATTATCAGCTTCAATTCAAGCAGTAACCACAGCTTAAACAACAGCTGTCAATAGCAAATCCACAGTACAAACTGTATAGCAATAACACTTGAAGCAAGTCTCTCTCAAAGAGGCTCAAGAGCAATGCAAGCACTAACGAAGCTGGCTGAGATGTGAACTGAACTGACTGCCTTGGCGAGGAAGCGCTCCTTATATGCTGTTCCATGGAACCCAGATTTTTCGAGAAAACTCTAGAAAGTGGTCAACCAATCAACTTACAGCTTCCATATTTGGTATATCCCACATAAGGATTTTCTCGCCAAGGTCGCCAAAAAAATCGCCAAGGTGGGAAAAAGTCGCCAAATTTGGCGCCAAATCCATTACCTGCATTACTGGGGCTTTTTAATGCGTTTTTAAGGGAAAATAAGGCTATTTCAACGCTAAAACGACTAGAAATGCACAAAATTAGCACTTTATCAACTTACTAAGCCTCTTTGAAAGAATTTATACAAAAATAAACACAATTATTTACAATTTCGTAACAATATTATTATAATTTTGATCACCTTTGACAAAGTAAAAAATTATATGTTGTTACCACGGCACAATGTGTTATAAAAATGTTAAATTCAATTTTGTATTAAAACTGTAACTGTGATTATAACTATAACCTTTATAATCATTATTTAAGACCATTAAAAAAAAAAAAAAAAAAAAAAAAAAAACTGCTAAAATTCCATAATTATAAAAATTTAAATTATAAATTATAAATGTGCTGTAGAAAAAAACAACAGCTCAGTAACAGGTTATATCACTCAGCGACGGTTAGCTGCTTTAATATATGTACCAGTAAGTAAAGAATACATATTTAATTATACGTTCTTCAATCCTTTAAATCTGTACAGTTTTGTGAGACCATAACATAAAACTCGGATAATTTTTTTTTTCCCCTCAACCTAGTGTTGTGCGATTCAAAAATCCATAATGATAGATAATTTAGCTTTCTCTCTTTGTAAATAAAGTACCAGTACTACACTTATAAATATCTATACAAATCGTGTGGCAGTAATATGTAACATAAAAACCAATTTTTATAAAATTATTATTATGTCAATCAGATAAGGAGTTTTATACTATCGTACTTCTGTTTAAGATTATTGGTCACTCATAAGGATAGTTTTTTCTTTGGTTTCCTATAAAAGAACAATAAGCCGACACTCTTTAAAATTTATATAAGTTGTGCGATGGTGAACTGTAAAATATATATTACTTTTAAATAAATCGGATAAGGCGTTTAGACGCTGTTACGCTTCAAATAATTGAGTCTTTTGCCAAAATGATGACGAATATTTCTATATGTTACTGTAAAATATCTTTATGTCTCATATTATTCAAAATGAACACAAAATTTTCGATGGTGACCAATATTATACCTATTTACTATTAGCTCAAAAGAATAAGGCGTTTAGACGCTATCACAGTTTAAGGAATTTTTGCACAAAAAAATAATGAAAAAAAGAAAATTGTAGCGTGCGGAACTCAAAAATGAAGCTAAATTAGGGTAACATTATTTATTATTTACATTTAAAGTTACACACTAAATATACAACACATAAAGTTACTATTTACAGGGGTAAGTTAAAGGGGTAAGTTGAAATTGTAGAAATAATGAGTCCGACACCCTACAATATCTGTTACTTTGTGATCGTGGGCCATTTCGGCTAAACACCGACCACACGTTGCATGCACTTCCTTCTCTGGAAGCCTGGGGGTCTCTGAATGTTCTCTTCTTGGCAGTGTTGCCAAACGGGTCGCTAGGGGGCGCTGAGGTTACGTAGCATAGGCGCGCTACAATATGAAAAAAAAAATAATAATAATTGTGATTCTCTAAGAAAAAAATACAATCGTTACACTAATCAAAATTACTACAGTTCGTGCTATTGTGGCCTTTAACTTGCCTACCAACTTTCAGCACCATTGAATAAATTGTTTTGGCACTATCGTGTTCACTTACATTCAGTTTGTTTGGCGCAATATATCCTTTCTTAGATCTACATACAAACACACATACATCCATGCATTACCATAAAAATAGCAAAAATGAGGACTGGGAGCTCTGAGAACGTATATATTCCTTAAAATATAACAGTCGAATTTCCTTACGATGACAAGAAACTAAACAAGATAACACCTTCTATATATTATTTATTATTATATTATTTTTAATGATTATTAGGGAATAATTTTGTTGTTAATTATTTTTTAAACATCATGCAATTTTGCTATGTAATTAAAATTTTATTTTTATTTGATATGCAGTTCATTTTTAACAACTCTCTAAATTTTAAATATTTGGAGCTAACTTGATATATCTAATTTTCCATGAGTTTTAATTATCATTACAATTATTTCTGCGATTTCAAATGCTATATATTATTATCCCATAAAAATCATATTCTTATATATATATATGTGATATGTTTGAGAGTATACCTATGAATACTGAGTAGGTATAATAATTATTAGTAGTAGTAGTATCATTATTATTTTTATTATTATTATTATTATTATTATTATTATTATTTTCCGAACAATGTTTTATTCATATATTTATTTATTTAGAAGCTTTTTTTTTTTTTTTTTCAATGGTACAATCTCGATTTTTTTATGATTGCAATGTGATTTACGTTTATCATTCAAGGAATTAAGGGAGTAAGTACAAACATATTTTTAATAAATAAAACAAAATAAATAAATAAATAAATAATAAAAAAAAAAAAACTAGTTTCTATAGCTTTAGCTTAGATCTGCATTATTTACATGTTTTCATAAATTTTTATTATAAAGCATACTGTATTCGTAGTACGAAATATGGATTTCATTGATGGGTGGGACATTTTAAAAATCGATGTGCCCCATCCGTTATGCTACCCTCCATCACTAAATAAAATTTAACACTCTGTACCATGTGTACCTTTACGTAAGTTTGTGAAATATTGCGGCATAATGTAATCGTAGAACATAATAAATTGTATTGTTAAAATATTAATAATAAATAGTTAATGAGCTATTGAAAATCAAAGCGTATTTTAATTAATCGCATTATTATCAATATTATTTTAAAATTACAACAAACATGTCATCATTTTAATTCTTTGTGGGGCCTTATTAGTACCTGCTATATTTTGACACCGCTTTTCTTGAAGTGTATTTTTCTTCTTATTTAATTGTAATTTCATGTTGAAGAAAATTTCACTGTAAATAAATTTGTGTTAATAAAAGGCGGTTACTAACTACGCAACCGGAATAAATTAAAATATATAACGGAAGCTATTTAATGTATAGTGTATATTTTACTGAATGTAATATTTTCTATTTATTTATTTATTTTATTTATTTTTTATTTTTTTCTTAAATCCTTAAAACAGTATTTCCTGAAATTACTTAACGATTTATAAAATTACACATAATATTTTACGCATATTTGTAAACATTTTACGCATTCTTACAACAAAATTTTAAGAATCTAAGGCTATGTCAAGGAATTACATACTTAAGGTACATTAAAAGAACCATTATTGCTAATAGTACGCACATATATATTAAATCATTTCTTAGAATATTTAACTTTATTCAATATTTTTCAAATAATTTCAAAATTGCATTTGAGACTAAGTTAAAAATATCTCACAAAATCAGAAAATATAGAACCGCGAAAAAAAAAAAAAAAAAAAAAATACATTCACAGGCAATCGGAATAAAATGCTCCAAAACCACTTAAACTTTTCCATACAGTTGTGAAGTTTGCCAGGCCGGAACGAAATTTCTCTCTGACGTTACACATGAAACACGAATAAAGTTAATAACTGCATTAGTCTAAGTACATCTATGATTTATGGTCTTTTATTCTTATCCAAGCGTAAATTCCCAGCAAAATTATCTTGTCATGCTTTAAATATTTGTT
Organism: Salticus scenicus; assembly: GCA_963930645.1. Classification (NCBI taxonomy): domain Eukaryota; kingdom Metazoa; phylum Arthropoda; class Arachnida; order Araneae; family Salticidae; genus Salticus; species Salticus scenicus. The sequence goes on along the minus strand of OZ005650.1, from coordinate 204,562,283 downwards.
TATTGCTTTTTTAACGACTGAAAATTTACGTGGCATATTTTTCAAATAATAATAATGATAACCTCTATTCTTACATAAATTTTTGAGGTTTAAAGAAACAGTAAGATTGGAGGGGTTAAAATATAAAGGTATAGAATTCCTTATAACTATTAATAAGTTTTTAATAATACTATTAATGTTTTTCTATTATATATATATATTGTATACGTGAATTCCGTGATATATTATTGTATAAAAAATAAGATGCTTTATTTTTAAAATGTTTTAAACTATTTTATAATATGAATATCATTTTTTTTCTTTCATTTTTAAGAAAAAAAAAATATATTAGATTTGTTAAAGGTTTCAAACTTGCGTTTTAAATGGGTTTATTAGTTTTCATATATTCAGAACAAGATTTGTTGATTTTAAGATTGGTCTGTCAGCATGTTTGTGAATTTGTGTATAAGTCAACCTATTTATCTATATGTCCCCATGTCTATATACCTTTGTTTGTGAAAAAGATTTTCTGGTATCTACAGATCAAAAATTTATGCAAGGAATTTCTTTAAATTTTATATTTAGTCCAACTTGATATAAATTTATGTATATTCACACCTTTAATGGATATTAAACTATAAGTAATGCTATTATGCTCCAATTTCTCAATTTCAATCTCTAACGCCATTTAAAAAAAAAAAAGAAAGATTTATAGATTTATTTTTTTGGTTTTCATAGCATGTAGGAATCGACAGCTGTTTATAAATCAGCCAATGAAACTCTAATTACTTTTAATTATTCTCTCCCTTACGAAAATCTGTAACAGGATATATTTCTTTTTTTTTTTTTTTTTTTTTTTTTTTCACAGCTAATTTGCAAACAGAGTGGGAGTAGCAGAATAACAAGTTAAAGAAAATTAAAAGACATGTTTTAATCTCATAGAAACTTTATTGCATTATTACTCGTCTCAAAATTGGGCGCTCTTGATTGATTTACAAGAACCTAACTTTTCGAACAGGACACTCTAGTCCCAAATGATAATGTGTCAACTTACAATTCGCCATATCATGGCAGATTTCCCATGACTACGACTTCTATTCAGACATTATTTCAAATCATCTTGAACAAATACTGTGATCCTTTGTGATATAAATTATCATAGTGAATCGACCAACGTTTTGAAAAAAGCTGGATTTTTGCATGATATATCATTTCTGTTTTTTTTTCTTTGTTGTTTTAGTTATTATTCTTTATACATTCTTGTCTATTGATTTTTAAAGTGACCATTTATAAAATACAATCTGAATAATGGTCACCCTACACATGCCAAATAATGGTCACCCTACACATGCCAAATACTATTTCTTTATTTTAGTTTTCATTAAAAAAAGAAGAACAAATGTCGCAGAGTGTTTGTATTGGACTTAGAGATATGAAAAGTTAATAACCAATAACCAACAAATTTCTCCATTTTTTGAAAGCCTATAGCATGTATAGTCTAAAAGCACAAAAAACTTGAAATATTTTGGTAGCAGTTCGCCCGTCTGTATAGACGTATTCTGCAATTTGTAACGAAAAATACACTATAACTTTCTCTGTACCACAGTCTATAATGATTTTCAAATAAAACCCAAACTATAAAAAAAAAAAAAAAAAGTTAATTTAGAACAAATTAATCATAATTTATTCAGACTGTTGAAATACCATCTGAAAAAAAGAGAAAAAAAAAAAGGTAATTTCAGTTTTATATACAGGATGTGTACACTTAATATGTAGTATTGGGAAATTATTAAAATTTTGCATTAATATCGATATTTATAATTAATATATATATATATATATATATATATATATATATATAAAATAATGCATATTCCTTGTCTTTTGCGATAATATGATTTCTTTTCAATAAAGCTATTTTAAAAACTTAATAAATTAACTTATATCCCAAGCAGCACCGAAACGTTCTCTGAACGTTCAAAAATTGTTCTGCAAACACGTTCTAAGAACGTTCACTCTGAACGTGTTATAGACGTCTATTTGTCCATCTTGAAAATGGACAATAGTACGGTTCAGAGAACGTTCAATGAACGTGTAACTATCACCATCGGTGTTATAGAAGCGTTATGAGAACGTTCTATGTATACCGTCTCAGAACGTTCTAAACGTTTTTAAAACGTTATACACATTTTCAGAACGTTCTAGAAAACGTACTGTAAACGTTCTAAAATAGTGTAGAAACGTTCTGAAAACGTTCTATACACACGTTCTCACAACGTTATGTAAACAATTTTTGAACGTTTTTTGAACATGCTAAAAATGTATTTTATGTATAATAAAATGGAAGAACTCGCAACAATTGTTTCGGGTCGAAAGAAGACACGACCCTTCGTCAGACGAACATAGTGGGCACGAGAGCTGCAAATACAAGAGCTACGCAGCAGTTTTTTTTTGCAGCACTCGTGCCTACTTTGTTCGGTTGATGAAGGGTTGTGTCTTTTCTCGACCCGAAACAATTGCTTCGAGTTCTTGAATTTTAGAGTGTCTATTCAATTCTATCAGTGTCTATTATTTTATTTAATTATTTTTTTTTTCATTCCTTTCCTTATTTTTCTTATTTATCTTTTCTTTTCTTTTTTTTTTCTTATTTATCTTTTCTTTCTTTCTTTTTTTTTTTTTTTTTTTGTGTGTGTGTGTGTGTGTGTAGATTTTTTTTTTTATTTTTTTTTTTTTCCCATAAAAAATTGTTTTAGTATTATGGAATTTTACATACATGCATTGAAATATGGTATAACAAAAGATCAAGTATTTTGAATATTCTGGATAAATATTTGATTTCAAAAACAAATAAATAAATAAATTCAAGATTTGGAATATTTTGAAAAATTTTAAGATATATGCCTCCTGCTAACTAATTATTATCCCCCCCCCCCCAGATTTTGCATTATTATAATTTAACAATAGAATATAACTATATTTGGATATTAATTTTAATAAGTTAAGCAAAAAAAAAAAAAAAAAAAAAAAAAAAAAGATATACATATATATATATATATATATATATATAAATATATTTATGTCTAAATTTTGAAACTTACTGCAAACTTTTGGCATTCAAACTTAGAACTATTTTTAAAACTTTAACTTATCAATGATTTCACAAATTAATATCTAGATATGTTATATATTCTATTGATAAAGAGTAATAATGTACAAATGATGGGAGAAAATAAAAGATTTAAAAGAAGTATATAAAATAAATAAATAAATAAATAAAAATTATTAATTAATTAATTAATCTATTTATTTTTTTAATTTAAATTGATTTTGTGAAGTTTTAATATACTTAACATTTTCATTTCTCAAAATATGCGAATGTAAAATTTAAAGTATTGATTTAAAGTTTATGAATTTTACTTACACATTCATTGAAATATAACAATATACAATATGATAAAATTTCTTGAAAATATTTTAAATATAAAATAAATAAATTTTAAAATTTAAAATATTTTATAAATTTTTAGCGAACCGGCTGCTAACATTTTTTCCCTTGATTTTACAATACTACAGTGTAACAATAAAATCTAAACAAGTATACTTAAATATATCTAACATTAAGCTGAAATAATACAAAATCGATTGGGGGAAAAAAATTAAAAGGTAGTTAGCATGAAAAATTTAAAAAATTAAAGTTTTTAAATTATTATTATTATTGTTATGCAAAACTATTGGGCAAAACTGAACAAATCCTACGCTCGACATATGAAAATTGTCTAAAAGAAACTTATCTGTTAGGATTATCAAGTGTATCCAAATGTCATTAAGAAGTCTTCAACCAAACGCAATGAAGATTGAAGGCAGAAAAATTTACCGTTATCTATCTTAGACTTGCCCTTGGAGTCCGTGCTTCAATAGTCATTAACTGGCAACCCAATAAAAATTTCACAATTTGGCGAGTGTTTTCGTTTTTTTTTTTTTTTTTTTTTTTTTTTTAGATTCAAAATTCAGCAAAATATATGTCACTTTATATTATTATTGGGAAAGGAATTTATTTTAGTTATATTTATTATTTTTATGAGAAATACAAAACTCAAAATTTTTATTCATTTTTTTTTTTATTTTTTTTTTATTTTATTTTTTTTTTTTTTTTTTATATTACGTGTTATTGTGTATCTATTTAATAATATTTTACAAAATAATTGACGTTTATTATGAAGTAAAATATAAAAATTTGATCGTAACTAAAATAATCGCATGCTTTCTTTTATGAATCAATTACAATAAATTACAGGAAATGTTAAACTAGTGTCTTGTGACTATCACAAAATTCTTTTCTTTATTTTCTAATACAATTCACATAGTTTAGATCAAATCACGCATTTTACATAGTAAAATTGAAAAATAAAATAAAATAAATAAATAAATAACATTAATAATAAACTTTATATATATATATATATATATATATATATATATAATATCGATAACTTTGTTTTACATTATCAGAGATAATTAATACAACCGTTCGTTTTAAAAGATATCAAAGAGTAATTTTGAAAAAATATTATAAAAATTTACGCACCCGAGGAGGGGGGGAGGATTGCTATTCCCCTTGTTAAAAATCTTCATGTTCACCGTTAATATTTTTAAAAAATCAGTTTCACACTGTTCAACTAAAGAAATCCCTATTGTGTGTCTATTATAAGAAATTTTCTCCTCGATTGTAATATTAAAAATTTTGAAAAAATAAATGACAGCGTAACCTGTTGCGCGTTATATGTTAAAAAAATAATAATAATGATCTTGTGTGTCACTCACACGACTTTCTCTTACCCTGAAATTTAGTACTATAAATACAGGTTGGAGATTAAGAGGTAAGATAACGATGTTATGGAAACATGTGTTAAACAATTCAAATTAGGCTTCGGAAGAGTTTTATATGATAATTAATTCTGTGTGAGCCTCAACCCCCCGTTTCATTAATGCACCTAGATTTATATAAAATTTAATTCGGTTATTAAAAAATAATTCTGTTTTTAAAAAATAATTTATTAAAATTATTATTTAAAAAAATTATCTTTTATGATAATGTAGACGATTTCCATATTAGAGAAGTAGTATAACACTAAATATCCAAAAAAAGTCCATTTTATTCTCAATATTAAAAAAAAATATATATATATATATATATATATATATATATATATATTCTAAGGTTTTTTTTGTTGTTGTTGTTAAAAGTTAAAAAAAAAAAAAAATCGATATCTTTGTTTCAAATTATCGCAGATCAATGGTTCAACCATTCGTTTTAAAGGTATTGGCGAGCTCTTTTGAAAGATACCCATTATGAAAATTTACTCCCCTCGAGGGGGGACGTCTCCCCCCAGGGGGGAGGCGAGGCTCCTACATACACAATTTTTTTTCCCAGTTGACTATCTCAAAACAAAAAAATATATATTCGTTTCATTTGGTTTAGTGCAGTCTATAGACGTTAAACTCTACTTACCTGCAATTTCCCCCATAGACGTAATGTATTAGAATTCTCTTGATTGTCCCTGTACACGAACCATTTGCTTGATCTTAACGAAAAGCTTACTGTATCATCCCTATATGATAGACATTTAGAATATCAAGTTCGGAATGTCTGCTACTATTTGTTCTTGATATATGCTGATTACAGACAGATACACACACAGACACACATGCACACACATAGACACACATACACACACAGACACACTTTGGATTTCCTCAAACAGAAATTTCATAAATTATAATTTTAACATATATACCGATAGTAAAATAACAATAGATAAAATAAGTAATAAAAGGAAACAATATCCCGTTATTGAAAATATCCGGAAACAGCTTTGGGTTCTAATTTCAAGAAATCAAATTATAAATATTTATTGGGTCAAATGACATTCAGGTAATATTGGCAATGAACGGGCTGATTTATTGGCCAATGAAGCTGCTCTTTCAGAAATGCCTTACGATTTTGAAGATATCCCGAAATCACACATAAAGAGTGAAATCCGTGAAAATATACTCCGAAAATGGCAAAATGAATGGACTAGCTCACAGAAAGGTTTAACGACTAAACTCTTTTTACCAACAGTTAACGATCGTCTAAATGCAATAATTCCACACAATAGCAAGCTAACTCAAATTATGTCTGGACATGCAAGAATAAACCAATATCTTTTTAAATATAAACATTCCACCACCGAAAGTTGTCCTTGTGGTACCACTGAAATACAATCGGTTGAACATGTAATCTTCTTTTGCCCGCTTCTGGATTCACAAAGATCAGAACTCTTTCGAACAGCAATCTCAAATGGACTTACCTGGTCTCCCATATTAAGTACTTTTCTTCATTCTGATTATTTCAATATTTTTTGTAAATTTTGTTCGGCAATTTCATTTTTGTAATTAGTGATTTATGTTTGTAATTTTGTGATTTTCAATGCATGTAGTATGACTTTGTCACGGAACATGCTGAATTAAAATTTTAATAAAAAAAAAAAAAAAAAAAAAAAAACAGACACACAGACATACACACAGATTATTTGCTAAAAACATGATTTTCATATTCAGGGGACCTCGAAACGTGCAAATATAACAAAATCTCACTTTCGAAAATTTGACCCAAAAACTTTCTCTACCTTATGGGTAAGAGAAAGTAAAAAAAGAGGTAATAATTACTAACTGATATCAAGGTGGAGCTAAATATAAGTTTTCAGGAAATTCTGTTCATTAGTTTTTGACCTAGAGTTGACACAAAATTCTTATCGCACATATCCAAACACACAAACGAACTGGCATTTTCTAAGAAATATCAATTCTTTATTAGAACATCTTAAAAAGGGAAAAATCTATCGAAACGCGGGAGCCAAAAATATTTACGAATCAAACCTTTCTTCTTTTTATTATAGAAAAAAGTAATAAATAAATAAGGAAAACAAAATTTTTAGCTACTTTTTTTTATTGTTTCAGCTTCTAAATTTACAATATCATAGATTATTTACAACGTATGATCACTTCACTGTTTATTATTATTATGTTTGTTACTTACATAAGAAAAAAGCACTAGATTTGTAAAATGTTTAACTTCCGGTTTTCGATAAATATACACGTTTTGTGACTTCTGAGTATGATTTGGTTTTTTTTTCACTTGAAAATGACTGTGAGTTCCGTTAAAAAATAAAGAAATAAATAAAAATAAATAAATGTGGACGCGGTTTCTCACGAAGCAATTGACGCAAAGTAACATAACATTTGAATGGACCGGGAATTAAATTAGTGCTTATTAGCTTTTAAGATATTATCGTCCATTGTGTGGCACTGATATAATGTGATCCCATATAAGGAAAGGTTGTATCACAACTTGTATGATACATAAATGCACTAAAGTTATATATGAGATCAGCATTATGTAAATCTCTGCTGATTCAATTTGGGTGCATATCGGTCGACAGGTGCCTCTGCTATGCTGCATTTTTATCTTGTTAACGGGAAGGCAGTATATCAGTTTCTATGATATTTAAAGGCATCACATTTCGTTTGTGAGATGGCTATTGTAAAGTTAAATAAATTAATTTTCCATATCGTCTATGTTAGGTGGCGCTACTACGTTGAAGTTTTACCCGTTTAGTTAAAATTTTATTTCAACGTTTGTCATTTAAATACCACAAACTTGGTATGTGAAAAATATATTATTAAAATTTATTCTGATTGAATTCGGATATAAATTGGCAAACAAGTTGTGCTGCTATTACTTTTTACGATTTCTAGATGTCCACATTTCAGCATCTATTGCTGAAAATTACACGAAATTACATATATAAAAAGTTTATTATATGATAGTAAGTTGATTAAAATTCTGTAAATGCTAATCGTAGCTAACTTTGTTCATATAGAAAGATATAAAATAAAGTTTTGTGATGGTCCCAGCATAACTAATTTTGTATTATAGTTGTTTCACTCAACGAAAAAATAGTTATATTTTTATTGATACGAGTATAATACAAAAATTATTTATTTTTTAGTAATAAATTTCGTAATTAACAAAAGAGAAAAATAATTCGAATTTCATTGTTTATAAAAAAGTTTCCATCTCTTCTTCACTATATTGTTTAATTTACTGATAAACCCTACAGTTAATGCCTTAAAATATGCTTGATTTCAAATGAAGAATAAAAAATCTCCTGAAATCTATCTTTAGAGCTTTATATGGAAAATAAAAGTTTAAAATAGGTTATTTTTTAAATAGCTCTTATATCGTATAAAAATTTCGTGCACATTATATGCTGTGTAACAAGAAGTATAGAAAGAAAAAAAATTCATACTATTGAATATTTACAATGAGCAATTTCGAATTATATATCATATTTTTTCGGAAAATATTTGTGAGACCCTTTAAAACAATCATTAATATTAATCATAGCATATTCTACTCGTTTTATTTTACCAAATCGCAATACATATGCCAAAATGGTATACATTCCTGCTTCCTCGTAGTTTAGCAGATGTCCGCAGATTTTTAACACATGTGGCGTGTGGCGGGATAATCTGCTGATTCTGCGAAATACAGTTCATGCAATAACATCCGCTTTTGATTCGAAAATTTTATACTACTTAAACCTTAAATCTTTTTCTAAACTAGTATATTGCGGCCATTACAAATCTTTCTTTTATGCTTTTTTGTACAAGTACATGATATTTATTAAAATTATTATTTACCAAAATTATTTTCTATGATGAATACAGACGATTTTCAAAGAAGTAAAACATTAAGCATACCATAAAAAAAAAAAAAAAAAAAAAAAAAAAAAATGATAATATTGTTTTAAATTTTCACAGATTTTTAGGGCTCAAGCATTCGTTTTAAAGGTGTGGATGACTTTCTTTGCAAAACACACATTTTGAAATTTTAACCCATAGGAAAAAGTGATGCCCTACCCAAATCACCCCCAGATTTTTTTTTTTTTTTAGTTGGCTGTTGCTATTACACACACACGCATATATCTATATAAAGTAATAGAAATTAAGCTATTGTTTTTCCGTTAACGAAATTAAATTACAATATACCAGCGCCACCTGTCGATCGATATGCACCCAAATGGAATCAGCAGAGTTTTATATGATATCAATATTCCATATTAAGTGTGCCCATTTATAATGAAGTGCATTTGTAAGTGTATTTGTATTTATAATAATTTATATCACAAAATCTGAAAAATTGCTTTATGTTAGCGGGATTAAGTTGCAGAACAGCAGCGCCACCAGCTGACCAATATACTCTTCTAAATTTGATCAGTGTAATTTTACATAATATATTGCTTACATGTTAAGTTTGGTACATTTATACACCGTAGAATATGAGATATAACTTCCCCGATTTACAAAATAGCATCGCCACCTTTCATTCAATACATCCAAAGACAAATCATCAATAATTTAAGACAAGATCCAACTAAATACCAAATTTTGTGAAATTCCGTTCATTGGTTTGTGAGATACAGAGTCCACAAAATTCTTACAATACACACACAAAAAGACGGACACGCAGATTGAATTTTTCTGAAATTTTTTTGTCGAATTGTGTCCTGGATATCTCAATACTGTATAAACTGCTGAAGTCAGAAATTTTCAGTTATAAAATACTTTTTTCTCAGAAAAAAGTAGAAACACTATTTCTTTAACTTAATATACCTCTGCTAAAATTTTATGAAACAAATAATATTGAGTATGTGAAAAAAAAAAAAAAAAAAAAAAAAAATCCGGAGTAATATATTTTATTAAATTCAAAAAATAAAATTATAAATACAGTACTTAAACTTTATTTTTTTTTCCTATTACCTCATCACTATTACCATTCTTTACTAACATGTCAACAAAACGTAAAACTAAAAATAAGTCAACATAAACAGAGAAAAAGGCATTTTGTCATATTCGTTATAACCACACTGAGACAGAACGTGTTACGACGGTGATACACTAGAACGTTTTTCTTAGAACTAGAATTGTACGTTTTATAGATGGTACAAAGCAAACCTTTTCAAAACGTTCTAAATAATACTATTTCTGAACGTCTAATAGAACGTTCTTTTGACACGTAACACCGTGTTTGAACGATTGTAACCGTTATTAGACGTTCACAGAACGTTCCCGTGCTACTTGGGATTACTATATCTTATTTTTTATATAGTAATTTATATTTATATATTAAGTTTATTATTATTATTTTTATAGTAATATTTCATAACTGTACTACATATTGTATGCAATCTACGTGAATACATAATACATTTTTCAAAGTTTAAAAACAAAACACGAATACTACTAGAGTTTGTGTTAATTTATCTAGCATAAGTCATTGGTTTATTAGTTGTAATATATTTTGTGTAAGAGAAACAGCAGTTTTGCTTTAGTAAGTTTTAAATAAATGGTGCTGTAGTTTTATAATCAATAAAAAATTTTGTTTATAATAAGTAAAATTCAAAGTTACAGCTAATAAATTTAAAATAAAAATTTAAGTAAAAAAACATTTTTTTTTCAACATTAGAAGCACTTTATTTGCGAAGCCCTAAAAAGCATATATATATATTCTTTCTTTCTTTATTTATTTTTACGGCAAAGACATTCTATAAAGATCTGAGAGTTCCAATACTAAGAAAATTTGAGAGAAAAATATAGCTATTTCACTTTATCAAGACATGGAAATTTTTAAATATTTAAACAGATTTTGAGACCGATATTCTTAGTTATTAATTTTTGTATAACCATTCATTAAGCCACAAATCTCAAAGGTCTCGGTATTTTATTTTTCTGCAAATATTAACACACTGGATCTACGAGAATCGAACTCACGACCATCGCTATGTCAACATGACGCTTTATCCAACTGAGCCAACACTCGACAAAAAGATTTGATTGCATTCAATTTAAAATGGAGGCGCCTTGTTTATTAGCGTGACATGAAGACACCATGGCAAAATCCAGTTTAAATAAAAAATTTCTGATTAATAAATGAAAAAAAGACTTAAAAAATTATTTTTTTTTACTTGTTTTCATTATTTCACTTTTTATCCTTGCTAAAATGAAACTGTCATGCCCATAAAACACATGTTTTACGTACAAGGCCAAAACGAATATATATATATATATATATATATATATATATATTATTTGTTGCTTGTATTAGAAATACATTTAAAGAAATAAGTTAAAAATAATCTGGTGTGAAACAACCACACGACTTCCAATACCCACGATTACACGTATTTTATGTTTTTTTTTTTAGATAATATGATCAGGAGACATAAAATTGACCTAACGAATTATATAAACCTAAAATTTTCCGGTATGAGAAATTTAATATACGAGTAAACACACATAAACTTACATGGTAAGTTAAAAAACACTTACATGGTAAGTTAAAAAATAACAGAAAAACTGGTTCAGTTAATTTTTGAAACACCAATTTCCGAGATCAAAAATTGATTTATGTGACAATTTTCAATAAAATCATTTGAACCGTTTTTAAGATACATGCTTTCACCAAGACTTGACAAACTCAATTGTTGATCGGAAAACATCAATTACATATGAAAGGATATCTAAAAAAGTTATTATTCCGAGTTTGAAAAAAAAATCCGTAGAAAAGTTTTTAACGAATATATATTTACGTTTATATATTTTATTTTATTGAAATTCAGACGATTAATATCCATAAAAAGAATTTTAACTAGGCTGTTATATATATATTCATTTAGTTTTATCAATTCTGTTTAAGATGCGAAATCTCTATTAGTATAGAATGATATAAAAATGTATTGTGCAATCTCTCCTAAATAGCAAAAGATCAAACACTCCCATTTTGGTAGAAGGCATTGCGCAATATTTAATTAAATAACACTGCTCTGCCTGAGAATTGCCCCAACACCGTTTTTGCAAATTCTTATGTAAAATGACCTGCTAAATCTGAATATGATGCCCATTTTGCCCTATAACCCATCGTTTTCCATGGATGGAACCCAATTTTATCACTTTTCGGTAATTTTATAGCTATAAATTTTATTTTAAAGGGGGAAGGATTATTTTAACTGTTAAATGTCTTCTGAGGGCTACAGATTTGAAAAAGTCTAAAAAAGGAACATTTGTTGCGAAGGGAAAAATTAATGGGGGGGGGGGGGGTTCTACGGAAATTATGTATTACATTACTTATATATATATATATATATATATATATTTAATCTATTATTAATGTTGTTTAATAAACTTATTTTTTTAAGTGTTAAATTAATTCTTTTCCATTCTCCAAATAAAATTCATGGTTATAAAATTACCGAGCAGTGATAAAAATTGAGGGAGGGGCTGGAGTCCCGACAAAACAGTGGGTGACTGGAAAAAAGGACAGTCATATTCGGATTCAGGATGTTCTTAAGAATCTGTAAGAATGGTATCTGATATTTTTTTTTTCATCGCAGTGCACTGAGGAAATATATATATACTAGCAGGCTTTGCCCGCTTCGCTGTCCACTAAATTTAAAGGGAACTCTTTTCTATATAGCTTTATAAAAATAAAATAAAATAAATTAGTGAAATTGTTCAAAAGTTCGCTCCAGGTCCCTGCTGCATTCGGCAGCGATTTGGTCATCCACTGCAACTCGGGCGCTTGTCCCTATTACCTGCGACAATAGTTTGTCGCACCCAATGAACTTCCGTTTTGCACCCAATGAGCTTCCATTTAGGTGCTTATTATATAACAGTTTCGAAATAGATAGTATCGAAAAAATTGGAGTTTCACTTTTATATTTGAATCTCAGTTACATGTGAACAACACGTATAGTGTTGTTCATATGTAACTCGGACTGGACTCAAATGTAACTGGGTTTAGACAACATAATATTTGCTTTTACGTTATTTCATATGTTTATTTTGTTTATCCAATCAACCATTAAATGACAGCAATTTCACGCCAAATATTACAATATGCTGTGACCGGCTACGTCTGTCGCATGAGACAATTAATTTTTTGTGTTTATATATAATTCATGGGTTGTAAACCTGATAGTACAGCCTTAGTATAGTTCTCTTTGGCGGCTTTTGAATTTTTGTCACCATTTTAGACTTAATCCATTGTAACAATAAGACTTAATACCTTGTAACAATATGCTATGAGCGCTATTTCTGCCATATTTTAGAGAACTAATCTTTTTATGGTTATATATATTTCCCATTAAACATATTTTTATTTATTTATTTAAATATTAATTTGAATTTTTCAAATATTTCTGTTCGACAGCGTGCAAGTGCAGTAACACACAGAATCTCATTTGTTTGTATGATAAATTAGCATAATGATTATTATATAAAAAAATAAATAAATAGGTAAACATTATCGTGTTGCACAACTTTATTATGTTGCTCCACTGGCGGATTTTGAATTTTTGCCGCCATATTAGCGATGGATTTTTTTTTTTTTTTTTTTTTGTATGAAAAGGAGAAGACTAATTTGCTAATAATTTTACCAGACTCTTTTTTGTTTATACATAAGATTCCTTTATATTCTGCTTATATTTTTAATGGTTTTTAGGTTTAAAATAGTGCTTGTTGAAATAAATTTCCTATATTTAAAACTGCATTTGTTCTGTAAATTTTGTGTAAAAATAAATAATTTATGTTTTTATATATTTGATGCGCTACTTAGATTAAAATGGCTGTTGCTATATTAAATTTCTTGTCGAAAAACTTTCGGTGTACTTCAACACCAAAATTTAAAAAATCGCCCAGCAGGATCTGTTAATAAAACTGAAAAAATAAAAATATGGTTCATAGAGTTTAAATAATCTATTTAAAAAAACTTTTAAAACCCAAATTCTTAATGTATCGTATCACATACATAGATATAGTAATAATATATAGATTGATCATTGGGGAGAAAAAAGTGATTCCTTTTCACTCGGGAAAAGACGGCGATTCTACCAAAATATGGCAGTTTTTCCCCGAGTGAATACACACGGTATTACACACGAATGTTTTAGCAAATAAAATTCACGAGTAATTTATTTACTAAAGGTGAATGAAAAGCTCCAGATATAGTTTCAAATTCATTCTTCTTTTTTTTCTTCAATACCACTTAATGGCTGATTCCAAAGCTTTTTTTTCGGCATCAAAAATCTTTGCACGATAATATGGGGATGATAGATCTATATATATTATTATATCTATGATCACATAATTATTTTCGAGATAGAATAAAACTTAATTTGAAAAAAAATAATAACAATAACTTTTGTTTATTAACCAAAATAATTGATGAAAATTGAAATGTAAGTTGGTCTTGTGGGGTACAGGCTGTATATTATATTTTTGTGTTCGTGAGAGAAAATTTAAAGGAATTTGAAAACTGCAATTTTTAATCGCACTTAAAAATTATGTGACTTAATGTGAAGCAGATTTTACTCCTAACGGTTTCCATACAATCTTCTGCTGTTGCCTCCTAAAATTCATACTTTAGTTAATTTTAAAAAAATCTAATTGTCCGATCGATAAGCTGTTTGATGCATCGGATTTACAAAAATTTTCCCTTTCATTTGGTATCTTATTTGTAACGATGCGACTGATATTTCTAATTTATTTTCTAATCTTTCTGATTTATTTTCCTCATTTTAAATAAATGTACGTTTTATTTATTTATTTTATTATTATTATTATTATTATTATTATTATTATTATTATTATTATTTTGTCGAAAAAAAAATTGGCAACAATTAAATTATGGATAAAATTTTAAAACTTAAATATCTTATTAGAAATTAGATTGGTTATTATTTTCACATTTTAATTAATTAAGAAAAAACTAATCATCCGATTGATAAGCTGTTTAATGCATCAGATTTACAAAAAAATTCCCTTTCATTTGGTATCTTATTTGTAACGATGCGACTGATATTTCTACTTTATTTTCTAATCTTTCTGATTTATTTTCCTCATTTTAAATAAATAATTATTATTATTTTGTCGAAAAAAAAATTGGCAACAATTAAATTATGGATAAAATGTTAAAATTTAAATGGCTTTTTAATCAGAAATTAGAAGGTTATTATTTTCACATTTTAATTAATTAAGAAAAAACTAATCAAAAATTCGAAAATCTGACTTCGATGTGAACAATGACTCTTCGGGGGGCACCTTTGCGTTAAATCTCGTGACTGTCCGAGCTACCGTTTTCGAGAACAGTGAAATATAAATACAAATATTGCTCACTTAATAGTATAAAATATATACCGCCTTTCTCTAGAATGAATAAGTGGCCATTTTCTAAATCCCTTAACTACAAATATAGATTTCCGAGCTTGATTTTCTAGAATTGGGTAATGAACCAAGATTATATTTTCAGAAACCTGCCTCTTGTAGTCTCATTTATTTGCAGAGATTTTTAAATAACTTTCCCTCGAGAATATAGGAAAACACTCTAGAATTCTTATAGGGGCTTCTAGAACTCGCTTTCCAAGGAGACTAGAACTTATAAGAATGACATGGAACTATTTTTTATACAGCCATAATTTAGGTCCTAGATGTCAGTTACTGATTTTTTTCTCAGTGTGTAATTATTCCTTTTTAGAGAAAATATAGGTGCTCGCACAGTTTGTCTAGGTTAGTAGCTTATGAGAAATTGTTTAATTAAAAAATATTTTGTTCTACTACTATCACTAGAAATTCCTACGTACGGTTAAGAAAATCCAAACATTAGACTCTTGAAGCTATCAGCATGCATTTTTTACTTGGCACTTCACAATTGATGTTATACAACCAACTGAAATCGCAAATCACTCACTCTACTCTTTCCCGCCGATTCCCTACGTGCGCAAGCTCTCCTATCGCGCGATCTCTCCTAGATTTACCTTATATATATATATATATATATATATATATATAAAGGCGAAATTGCACCCATTAAAGGATTTGAAGGAAGAAGTAGACTGCGAGCGCTGCTACTCAAGGCACTTGTGCAACAGCAAGAATTGTGCGCGGACTTGAATTTCATGTTGATTGTTTCGATGCCTAAGATAAAAAGTGTTTACTTTGTCTTGTTTTTTAAAAATAAACGCTTGAATTTTCATTCCACTTTCTAGGACTTTCGATAGAATGCCTGTAGTACAAAATATGTTTTGATTAAACGATTTGTGATAAGCTTTTAACCTAGACTAATGATATGAACAAATGTCAAGTGCAATTATTATTGTTTAAAATTTAATATTATAACATAACAACAAAATATTATTATATATGAATAGAAAATGAATTAATTCAAAATTAATCAGCAACAGTTTAGGAAAAAAATAATATTTGGGATTTTTAAATTATTTTGCTGAATTTTGCTTAAACTCTTCTAGGTTTACCTTAAATATATATATAATGCCCAGGTATTGTTGGCAGGGAAAAAAAATGCGATTCGGCGCTAGAGCTCAAAATTTGAAATAATAAATAAATAAATAAATAAAATATTTGCCTCTCTTCTGACAATGGAATATTATATATAAAATTTAAAATAATAATGATAGTTTTACACACTTTTGAGTAAGAATTGTCAAAGTCTCGAATTTTTATATGAATACTAGTAATAATACATGCATTTTTTTTCCTTTTTTCTTTTCTTTTCTTTTTTTTTTTTTTTTTTTTTTTTTTTCTGCTCAACAAATGCAATTTTTATTTTTCCCTTCGTTGTAATTTAAATGACTTTTGGTCCTGTTCACACCTTACTGCTGAAGTTTTAAGTCCTTCAAATCGCACAGATTACAAAAATAATTTCACATTAGCAATCAGAAAGTAGAATTTCTTTCAAAAATAGCCTTACTAGTTCCAGCTCGTCTAATACAAAAATCATTCTTCCTTATTCTTTTAAAAAAACTTGATTAAAACATACACTGTCAATGAATAGGAACCTTCGTTGAATAACGAAATAACAGGTAAATACACTTATAACTTCAAAAATAAAGTTTTTAAAATCGTAGATACACAGGCACAGTTATCTGCTACTTCTTTAACTGGCCATGGTACTTTCCTGAATACATAGTTCAATTACAAAACGTAATACAGGCAACTGAAGTTGACTAGCTTTTGAAAATTCTTTACACTATGTGAATAAAAACTTTCCATTGATGTTATCAGTTCAAATAGAAATATACAATCTTCCAAGAACAAAACTTCTTATTTTTGAAAAATAAATAATTTATTAACATATTAAAAAAAGAAAAAGAAAATTATATAATGGTGTATGATAACAGATATTTGCATTAATAAAGAAAAATTGAAATGAATAAAAAATTGAATGGTATGAATCCATCAACTGGTCCGAACATATTTCTCGGCATCACTTCTCATCACTTCTCCTTGGACACAAATGCTGATATTGATAGTAAGTGAGGATCCGATATTCACATCAATGAAAAGGATTTGGACAATAGTGAATGATGTAAGTCCAATGAAATATCAAGGAATTACTACCAATGATGCAAATGTACTTTTTTTATTTTGGGGAGGGGGGTGGGGTAAAAAGAAAAATCAAGAAAAGAAGGGCTAACAGTTGCAATTATTTGGTAATAAAAAAAGAAAATTTTACTTTTTTTAGAAAACACCTTGACGAGTAACATTTTATTTGTTAGTGGGTGTAGACCAATCTTAGAGCAAGAAAAAGTTCTCTTATGCAAAATTGTATACAGATACAAAAATGCCAATTATGGTCAGTTTTCTGTAAATTACTAGCCCTTCAGCGTATTTTTCATAACTATTGGTCAAAATGTAAACTATTTTCTATTCTTACAGAATTCAAAAACCCTGACCTTTATGGCTAATTATCCAAGATAACACTTTAGAATCGAATTCAATGGAATTCAGCAAGTACTTTCTACATTTGTGCTAAACTTCTACATTTTAATTTTGCGTCATTAAATTGTTTTATGTCTTTTCGATAAAAATAGAAAAACAATAATGTTGGGAAATCATATCGTGATTTTTCTGAACAACAACAACAACAAATAATAATAGTAATGATAAATTAGGCTTTTTATATAGATATATGTAAATTTTCTAGAAAATTATGTTTTATTTTTATCAGAAAACAATAATTGTTTTGATGTATTATTATTGTTAATACTACCATTTTGTTTGTGCATTTTTCAAAATATTTACTTCTGAATAAAAGAATTTATTACAATACTTTGTTTCCGATAATTTTTGTTTTTTAAAAAAATAAAAAAATAATATAAATATTTCTAGACTCGAGAAATTGCTTTTCCACATTATTTGTATATCGATGCAAAACAATCAATAATGCTATAACTGGGAATAAAACAAATATCACGGATGAATAATATTTTTATGCGCTGAACAGACTCAATGAATCGGAAATCTCTCTTTTTTAGAATTGTATATAATTTGTTTCGGCAAAAATGAAAATGCTAATATTAGATTTGCAAACACTTTGTGCTATGTATGTATAAATTCAATTAAAATTAGAATATTATGTTTATTTATTTGTTCATACGAATAAATTTTAACCACAGATTTATGCTGAAAATAAATCACAAAAACCATATATATATATATACATATATATATTCAGTGTAATATACTATTTTTGACTTCTTTAAAAAAAATGAATTTGTGTTAATCTTAAATATAAAATATTCAACAACATCCAGGACTATCAAATGTCTTCTGAACTATATTATGATGGGAAAACATTTTACTAATATCGAAGTTTTCTATACCTGTGCAATGATAGAGAACTAATATTTTTCCAAACAACAAAGATGTTTATACTTACAAGGAGAGGTGACGACATGGAAAATTCAGATCGGGACGAAATTGGGCAGGATTGTAGTATACTATGAATGTAACAACATATTAAAGCAGTAGGACCTACTATCCACAAAATTTCGAGAAAAAAGCATTTAAAGTTTCAGTACTCTTTAAAGACAAGTTATTTCGCAAGAGAGGCAGCGCCCTAGTGACATGAGCGTAAAGCACTAGTCTTCCACCCAGATGACATGGGTTCGAGGCTACCTACGGATTTTTTTTTCCTTCTTCTTCTTTAATTTTTTATGTAATTTAATCTTTTTATATTTTTTTACTTTATTTTATAATTCATTTAATAATTTTAATAAAAGATTATTTATTTTTCTTGAATATAAAATAAATAAATTTTTCTATTTTTGATATTTATAACTTACAAATACAATAAATTTCTATAACTTAAAAAATAAATTTTAGTTTTGTTTTAACTATAAAATAAGCTAAAACTAAAGAAAAATTTTTAAATTATTTTTCTAAGTATTTTATTTTCTTTTAGGTATATCCAAAACAATATTAAATTTTGTTTTTAACGTACAAAAAATAAAAGAAAAAAAATACAGAGAAATGATGATTTTAATTGCATCTATTATTATTATCCAAATTAAATAATTACTTCTCCGATCAAAACAACTTCTTGAAAAATTAATGTATAGGATTAAGATACTATTAAATTATTACAGGCAAAGAAATGTTATCCTTAAATGTAGATTTTAAATGTTAATCAACATACATTCTTCTTCGACAACGACAATTTTTTTTTTTTTTTTTTTTTTTTTTTAAATCCTTCTGTGGACGAAATAAAATATTTCACTTCACCTGCTCTCTATTAGCTCAGGAAGCTGAAACCGAGATTTAAGTACACCTGCTAACTATTTTTTACACTTTGCTTTACAGCTTGCTTATTTTTTAGTTATTTAAATTTTTTATCTGTTTTTCTTTACATTTGTTATTTAGTGTTTTGTAAAATTATTATTTTTTTTTTTTAAGTTGTAAAATTTTATTGTATTTTAAGTTATAAATATTAATATATATATATATATTATATTCAAGAAAATTACATAAACTTTTATAATTTTTTCAGATTTTGAATTCATTTATAAAATAAGGTAAAAATAAATAAAAAAAAAATAGATTACATGAAAAATTAAAGAAGAAAAAAAAAATCCGTAGGTAGCCTCGAACCCATGTTGTCTGGGTGGAAGACCAGTGCTTTACGCTCACGCCACTGGGGCGTTGCGAAATAACTTGTATTTAAAGATTACTGAAACTTTAAATGATTTTTTCTCGAAATTCTGTGAATAGTGGGTCCTACTGCTTTAAAATGTTGTTACCTACATAGTATACTACAATCCTACGCAATTTCGTCCCGATCTGACTTTTCCATGTCGTGACCTCTCCTTGTTAGTATAAAGGGAAAGTAAAATAATCTATCTTCCTTTTTAGCAATCATCACCAGTTGCCCACTGTGTTGGTCTAGCGCGAATTTAAATTCACAAAACCTCAACGTTTCCCTTATCAATAAGCAATAAAAGCAAGGGTTATTTTGACAGAGACGTAAAAATGATTCAATATAAGAATCTCTAAAAATAATTTTAGTTAAACATACAAACAAATGCAAAATGCAAAATCAACGTAATATAACAATTATTATTGTGCATCGTTTTGTTTGTCATAATGTGTTGCATGTTACAATAAATGTGTTTTTTAAAAGGAAACAATTCTTTATATTATATGATTGCAAATGTTTTATTTAATATTTTTAATATAATACCTTAGATGATATTTTCTGTTAAAGGGGTATATTACGTATTTACAGTATATTTCAGTGCAAACACAATTAAGCAGCGTTGATATAGAAAGAAAGTTTTCTTGAGAGTTTTGAATTATCCATTTGATTAGCTGAATCCAGTTCACAGACAACATAATGTAGAAGGTAAGTACAATCTAAAGATGCAAGTCTAAAATCTTTCACAGTTCTAAAAAGTAGCCCAATAAAAGTTAGCGATTTTCCTGACAACTTAAAATATGGCACTAGGAATATTTCTAACAAAATAAGAAATCAGTACTCAGAACCTGAAATCCTGCGTTAAATGTCGTAGGTATGTTAAGTGACTATATATATATTACAGTCATCTTCAAGGAACAATAAGAATTTCCGCCAAAATAAAGATAAACAATATATCAAGGAATAAAATATTCTTCTCCCTTGATTACTTTTACACTACAAAAATCATCCGAGATTATAATGATGTTCAATATAATATATACTGGACAAATATTGCTTAAAATTCTGCATTAAAAGTTTATTTCATTGGTAATCCATTAAAGATAGTTCAATATGTTATCGACAGATAAACTATATTCGGAATGTCAGAATTAAATTTTCAGAAAAGGTACAGTGTTTAAACACTGAGAGTTATTGGTTAAATATCAAATATTCCATGGTCTGTTACCCATTGAAAACTCCAAATAGTGAAAATAATGACAATTAAAAATATTCTTTGAAAGATTTTCCTGTATGTTGAATTTTTCACGTACCTTTCCTAGTTGATTTTGATTTTCTTTCGGGAGAATTTCAAAGAATAAAATCATACAAAAAATTCTTCTTCGAATTTTTAGCATGATAATTCTACTTGTAATAACGAGTCACCTGATTTCAACCTGTCACCTGCTGAATTGTCACCTGCTGAAAAACGATTTCAACATAAAATGAATATTAATGTCTAGACATCTCTTGATTTTTTTATAGATTCTTTTAAGCACCTGAAATAAAATGGCTTTCTTGTAAATGGTTTTATATTTTTTAACACTTTTCAACAAAGTTGAAAAAATGTTTATGACTTAAATTTGTCAGCGAGTGGGACGTCCGTCTGTTTTTAACAGTCTCTCCGTTAGAGTTCTACATCGGGTCAGAAAACCCGATTTTACACGAACCCGACCCGACCAGCTGTTCGGGTTCAGGTAGGGTCGACTAGTTTTTTTCTCTTGCAGGTCGGTTTCGAGTCGGGTTGACTGGATTTTTTTTAATGCGGTAGGTTTTAGTTTTCAAAGAATCGGGTCACTTGAGAACATCTTTCAAATAAAATTTAAGTAAAAAATCATTTTTTAAAGTAAGAAGCTTTTTATTGTGAAGCCCTAAAAAGCATAAAATAAAATGTATTCTGGCAAAGACATGCTACAAAGAAATGAAAGTTTCAACACTAAGAAAATTTTAGAGAAAAATATAGGTACTTTCCTTTTGCAAGAGATGAAAATTTTTTAATGTTCAAAATATTTTTAAAAGCTTTCGAGACCAATATTCTTAGTTATTAGTTTTTGTAAAATCATTCATTAGGCCAGAAATCTCAAATGTCTCGAAAGCTTTTTAAAATATTTTGAACATTAAAAAATTTTCCTCTCTTGCAAAAGGAAAGTACCTATATTTTTCTCTAAAATTTTCTTCGTGTTGAAACTTTCATTTCTTTGTAGTATGTCTTTGCCAGAATACATTTTATTTTATGCTTTTTAGGGCTTCACAATAAAAAGCTTCTTACTTTAAAAAATGATTTTTTACTTAAATTTTATTTTGTGCTTTTTAGTTACAAAAAAGGAAAAAGCTTCTTAAGAAAACTAATTAAAATTTCTTAGGATATTTTGTAGACAACGGAAGATTTTCGTTTATGAATTGACATTTTTTTTCTATTATTTATCTGCAAAAAAAGTACAATATCGTCTTTCGAGGACCGAATCCGGGACCATCGCGTTATCAGCATGACGCTCTAAACAAAAATCTAAGAACTGTCAAGAAAAATCATAGAACATTCTAGAAAAATCTAACAAATACTTATACAAAAGAAATATTGTTCTCGAATGCTTTTTAAAATATTTGGAATAATTAAAATTTTTCATGTTTTGCAAAAGTGAAATATCTATATTTTTCTTTAAAATTTTTTTGTTGATGAAACTTTTATGATTATATAGCATGTCTCTGCAAGAATAAATTTTAATTTTAGACTTTTTAGGGCTTCACAATAATAAAAAACTTTCAGTGTTATTTTTATTTATTTATTTACTTATATTTTTATTTAATTATTTATTTTTATTTTTATTTTTACTGAAATTTTTGTTTTGTGCGTTTAGTAACTCAAAAAGAAGTTTTTTTTTTAAAAAAAAACTATCAAAATTCCTTGAGACACTGTGTAGGCAACGAATGATTTTCTTTTATCAGTTGACATAGTTTCTATTAATTATCTGCAAAAATAAGTTACACATCGGCTTGCGAGGATCGAACCCACGAGCATCGCGTTATCACCATGATGCTCTAACTAAATGCGCTAACAAGCGACGAAAAAGGTTGTTTAAATTTACGTTAAAGTGGAGACGCTTTCTTTTTCAGAATGACACAAAGACACGATGATAAAAATCCAATTTCAATAAAAAGCTTTTAAAAGAATATATATATATATATATATATATATATTTAACTTTATATTTTGTGTTTTTTAGTATCTAAAAAAAAGCTTCTTTACAAAAAACTCTTCAAAAACTCTTAGAATACTGTGTAGACAATAAAAACATTTCTTTTATCAATTGGCATATTTTCTATTACACATTTCATCTGTAAAATTTAGCACATCGATCCTTCGGGGATGGAACTCACCACCATCGTATTAGCAACTTGACACTCTAACCAACTGAGCCAACGAGTGACTGTAAAAACTGCTGATATTTACTTTAAAGTTGAGGTGCCTTATTTATTAGCGTGACATGAAGACGCGATAACAAAATACAATTTCAATAAAAAGATTCCAAAAAATGTTTATTTATTTCTTTATTTTTATTTAAATTTTTATTTTGTGATTTTTGGTTACTAGATACAAAGCTATTTAAATGAAATCTTCAAACATTATTAGAATACTATGTACACAACGAAATATTTTCTTTTATCAACTGACACTTTTTCTATTAATTATTTGCAAAAAATAACACCTCGGCCCGGCGAGGATCGAACACACGACTCTTGCACTATCAACATGACGCTGTAACCAGCTGATTTGTTAAAAGATACAATGAGTTACTTACTTTTTTTTTTTTTTTTTTTTTAATATATATATATAATGGAAGCGTCTTGTTTTTTTAACGTGACAAAAAGCCGATGACAAATCCAATTTCATATAATAGTAATATATAATATACATATATACATATAAAGCTTATAAAAATATTTTTTTATGTATTTTTTACTTAAAACATTTTATTTTGTGCTTTTTTAATATCTAAAATATTTTGTGTTTTCCCAATATCTAAATAAATAAATTAAAAAAAAAAAAAAAATGCGTCTTAAAAAAACTCCTCAAAAAATTCTTAATGTAAGCAACGAAAGCTTTTCTTGTATCAGTTGACACATTTTCTACTAAGTATCTGCAAAAATTAACACGCTGGAGCTACTGAGGACCGAACTCACGACCAAAGTGCTACGAACGGGACGCTCTTACCAACTGAGCCACAGAACGACAAACGAAATAGCTTATATTTACTTTAAAATGAAGGTGCCTTATTTACTAGCGTGACACGAAGACACGATGACCAAGTCAATTTCAATTAAAAACCTTCTAAAAAAAAAAAAAAAAATCATAATAGAACAGAAATTTGTTTGTTCTTTATACCCATGATGAATATACGCTTACCCAAATTATTACAGTAAAATAAACATCCATATCCGACTAATGCAATGAACAACAGCAAAAAAGAAAAAAAAAATACTGTTGTTATTATTATTTAGAATATAAGCTGTTGAAAACCGTCTACATCTAACACAGTAACCATATGTGTGATTCATCTATTTTGATTACTCACAATCTTTTGAAATTGACTGTGATCTTAAACTGATAATTAATGTTTTTCTTCTTGCAAATGATTTATGAAGTTATAGGAATGTATATTTAGATGAGTTCAGCGGATATTTAGTTGGTGTCTGTAACAATGTATTATTTAAATATAATTGTGTGCGTGATAAACATTAAACAATAAAACAACCGAAACGAAGCTTGAAACTCCTTTTTATACACTTGAAGTACACAACACACAATAAATAATTAACCTTTATTATTAATCCATTTTTGAGATTTTTAAATTTTTAACTTAGGGCATAAGTGATTATATTTTTAATTCTTTAAAAAACGATTTACCAACACAGTGTGACAATGAGAATTTACTTTATTTTATACATTAAAAATGTTTTGCAAAATTTTTAGATTGATTAATAATTTTCCTTTAAATTCGCGTTTCGGGTCAGGTTTGGCTGAAAAGAAGTCAGGTTCTGGGTCGGGTTTGGATATAAGGACATCGGGTTCGGATCAGGTGCGAATAGTGAAAATTCTTTAGAGCGGGTTCGGGTCGGTTCTCGGGTCAATTAAAATTTTTTGTTGGATTAGGGTTGGGTTTCGGGTTGTATTAAAATTCACATGTCGGGTTCGGGTCGGGTAAAATCCGATCCGTGCAAGACTCTACGTCTCCGTTCACTAATTTCGTTAAATATGTTCAGAATTTTTTCTTATTTGATACATATTCTTCAAATCTACTATGTTATGTGTCTTCACTGAAAATTATATGAATACACGACTGGTTTAACCACATGAACGCTCCAAACAATTCATTGTATTGTGTTCTATGAGATTCATATTTAAAAAAACATATTTTAATACAATTACATTGAAATAATAATAATTGAGTTCATTTTAATATTTTAATAGATACATGCACAGAACAAATTTCCTGTACATTGTAGTGCGACACAGAACTCTAAAAAATATCCAGACACATTAAAGCCTATAAATGAAATTTGCTGAGCATGCATTTTGAGTTATACATGTTTCTAATGCTCGGAAACAAACTTTACAATTGATAATTACATTAAGTACTCTACATTTGATTTTATTCTGTTTTATTTTACATTTTTTCCCCTTTCTAAATTTCGTTAATATTTATAAAATGCGTTGAGATTGTGTTATTCAAGTCATGTGGCACGTTATCTTGCAAATGATAAACAAGAATGAAAAACCATGCGGTAAGTATTGATTATGAACACTTTCCGAATGTACGTAACTGTTGTATCGTATAACTTTCAATGCTCTTTGCCTACGTGCGTTAAGATTGCTTTACACACTTATATTCTAATTGCAGTCATTAATGTGTGTGAATATTGTAGGGTAGCCTTGTAAATATAAAGGATAAGAAAATTATATTCTATACAAAATATTATTTTAGCATATTAATAATAAATGTCAATTTGTTCCTTTTTTTTTTTTCTTTTTTTTTTATTTATAGAAAGCTCTTTAAATGTAATTTATAAAAATGTCTACCCTAAAATGCAATGCATTGGCATTTTGTAGGTGTTCCTGTACACAAACCAGTTACACATGACCTATTAATGCCATTTAAAATAAGGAATATTTCATAGTGAATTTCAATAACATATATATATATATATATATATATTTGAAAAATCTGCAATTATTTATGGACACTGGTGGCGGACGGACGGACAGATATACAGATGGACAGTCCGAAAGATATATACGCAAATTGAATCCATTTTTACACTTAAAAAATTATAAACCTGTTAAATCGCTTAATGTTAATAAAAAGGGAGTTTCAGTAGTTTCCAATAAAAGCTCTCAATGTAATTAAATATTTTTGTTTGGCCCAAAAAATCTAATGATAATAATACTTTAATTTCTGTAAAGCATTCTTTTTTGGATATGAATAATATATATATATATATATATATATATATACGTGTGTCCCTGTACACAACCAGATGTGTTGTATACTCAGTTTTCAATAGCAAACACCTTATAGTGAACTTGAATAACATATTTCAAATTCATCGACATTTGTGTAAAATAAAGTAATATGTAGTAGTAATAGTGTAGTTCTTAAAAATATCTCTCATAGAACACAATCACTTGGAATAATTTTGGGTGTCCTTGTACACAAGCCAGTAGATATATTCACTCCATGTTGAATAGGGAACATCCAATATTGAACTTGAATATTATATATAAGTTTCAATAAATTAAATGAATATTTATGGGAGTTACAGCACGAATAGGCAGACATACAAATCGAAGTCATTAACATATTTTAACCTTATTGGAACGTGTTAAAAACATTTAGAAAATGCTAAAAACGAATAATATAAACGAAAATGCAATTCCAGCAAATTTCTAATAATATCCATTAATGAAACTGAATATTTTTGTGTTACTCTGTATATCTAATGCTAATAATACTGTATTATATGGAAAGGTTTCTTTTGTGCATATGAATAATATATATTTCAATTTAATTGAGATTTGTTCAAAGTAAAGTCATTAAAATTTTTTTATAGAAATAACTCTCATAGAACGAATGCTTTCGGAGGTCCTTGAACACAAACCAGTGGTATTATTTACTCCATTTTCTACAGCAATCATCCGACAGTAAACTTGAATAACATATTTCAATTGCATTGAAATTTGTGCAAATTAAAGGAATTAAAATATAGTTCATAAAAATGTCTCTCATAGAACACAATGCTTTGAAATACTTTTGGGTGTCATTGTACACAAACCGATAGAGGAATTCTTCCCATTTTCAATAGGAAGCATCTAATCGTGAACTCGAAAATCATAGATCAGTTCAAAGAAATTTCATGAATATTTACGGGAGTTAGATTGCGGAATGTCAGACAGACAGACAAACCGAAGTCATTAACACATTTAAAACTTATTGTAAAGTGTTAAAATCATTTAGAAAGCATTAAAAACGATTAATATAAACGAAAATGCAATTCCAGCAAACTTCCAATAATACCCACTTAAGAAACTGAATATTTTTGTTTGTCCCTGTATATCTAATGCTAATAATACTGCATTTATTGAAAGCATTCTTTTGTGCATACGAATAATATATTTTAATTTTATTAAGATTTACGCAAAATAAAGTTCTTAAAATTTGGTTTATAGAAATAGCTCTCATAAAACGCAATTCTTTGGAATAATTTCGGGTGTACTTGTATACAAACCATTGATGGTATTTACTCCGTTTTAATGGGAAACATCCACTAGTGGGCTTCAATAACATTCTTGAATTTCATTAAGATTTGTGTAAAGTAACAGTATTAAAATATGCTTTATAGAAATACTTCTCATAGAGCACAATACTTTGGAATACTTTCGAGTGTCCCTGTACACAAACCAGTAAAGGTATTCATTCCATTTTCAACAGAGAACATCCGATAGTGAATTTTAATAACATATCAGTTTCAAAAAAATTCCATGAATATTTACCTCAGCTGGAGCGCGGACACACAGACAGACTGACGGACAGACAGACAGACAAACCGAAGTCATTAAAACTTTTCAACCTTGTTGGAAAGTGTTAAAAATAGCACACCTAGTTTGAAATAAGGTTACTCAGAAATTTTCCGATGTATTACGGTCAGTAAAAGACCCATTTTAATGTAAATATTATAAATTAGTAAGATACAGAAAACCATTTTTCCTTTATAATTATCGATGATGATTATAAAGGAAAGGTTATAATGAAACTTTGTTTACAGTACCCTACCAAGAAATTTTAATTCATTATACGAGAGAATAAAGGATCAATAGAAATATAATGCGAATTTTCACTGTTGTGGAATTTTTTAACGTGTTTTATGTGCATATGCATTTTTTAGGTGATATACAGAGCTACAGTCGGTAACAAAAGTGTCCGAACACTAGCAAAAATTCTTATGTAAAAAAAGTACACTTCATACAGTTTTGTTAAATAAATCCTTATCGAATCATGTTCTTACACTGACTAAGAACAGGATTTTACAAGGATTTCTTTAACAAAACCGTATGAAGTGTACCTATTTTACATAGGAATTTTCGCTAGTGTTCGGACACTTTTGTTAGCGACTGTATGTAAAATCAATCTTTCTAATGCTTTATCTTTACAAATAATGTAT